>CP092730.1:9302500-9730000 GCA_030273425.1 Microplitis manilae | reverse complement strand
TCATCATCATCATCATCATCATCATCATCATCATCATCATCATCATCATCATCATCATCATCATCATCATCATCATCATCATCATCATCATCATCATCATCATCATCATCATCATCATCATCATCATCATCATCATCATCATCATCATCATCATCATCATCATCATCATCATCATCATCATCATCATCATCATCATCATCATCATCATCATCATCATCATCATCATCATCATCATCATCATCATCATCATCATCATCATCATCATCATCATCATCATCATCATCATCATCATCATCATCATCATCATCATCATCATCATCATCATCATCATCATCATCATCATCATCATCATCATCATCATCATCATCATCATCATCATCATCATCATCATCATCATCATCATCATCATCATCATCATCATCATCATCATCATCATCATCATCATCATCATCATCATCATCATCATCATCATCATCATCATCATCATCATCATCATCATCATCATCATCATCATCATCATCATCATCATCATCATCATCATCATCATCATCATCATCATCATCATCATCATCATCATCATCATCATCATCATCATCATCATCATCATCATCATCATCATCATCATCATCATCATCATCATCATCATCATCATCATCATCATCATCATCATCATCATCATCATCATCATCATCATCATCATCATCATCATCATCATCATCATCATCATCATCATCATCATCATCATCATCATCATCATCATCATCATCATCATCATCATCATCATCATCATCATCATCATCATCATCATCATCATCATCATCATCATCATCATCATCATCATCATCATCATCATCATCATCATCATCATCATCATCATCATCATCATCATCATCATCATCATCATCATCATCATCATCATCATCATCATCATCATCATCATCATCATCATCATCATCATCATCATCATCATCATCATCATCATCATCATCATCATCATCATCATCATCATCATCATCATCATCATCATCATCATCATCATCATCATCATCATCATCATCATCATCATCATCATCATCATCATCATCATCATCATCATCATCATCATCATCATCATCATCATCATCATCATCATCATCATCATCATCATCATCATCATCATCATCATCATCATCATCATCATCATCATCATCATCATCATCATCATCATCATCATCATCATCATCATCATCATCATCATCATCATCATCATCATCATCATCATCATCATCATCATCATCATCATCATCATCATCATCATCATCATCATCATCATCATCATCATCATCATCATCATCATCATCATCATCATCATCATCATCATCATCATCATCATCATCATCATCATCATCATCATCATCATCATCATCATCATCATCATCATCATCATCATCATCATCATCATCATCATCATCATCATCATCATCATCATCATCATCATCATCATCATCATCATCATCATCATCATCATCATCATCATCATCATCATCATCATCATCATCATCATCATCATCATCATCATCATCATCATCATCATCATCATCATCATCATCATCATCATCATCATCATCATCATCATCATCATCATCATCATCATCATCATCATCATCATCATCATCATCATCATCATCATCATCATCATCATCATCATCATCATCATCATCATCATCATCATCATCATCATCATCATCATCATCATAATAATAATTATGATAATCAATTCCATCAAAATTTTGGCTGTTCTTGTTGGTAGAAAAATGTTGTTTTCATCGTTTAAAGATGCTACCACTGTGTTACATTTGGCGTTGTCCACCAGACGAATTGATGAGACCCTGTATTCTTTATTTTCCTCTAAATCACTCATTTTGATAGTTGGTAAAATGTGATTCAATCGGCTAACGGCATTGATTCTCGATAGATCCATTGTAAATATCTGAAAAATATTAATTACAACTATTATAAATTATGGTGTTTTCAGAATGACACAAATAATTAATATTTTTAGGCATACATACCAGCGTAGTTCAGCTTATTTAAACAATTATTATACTGATTCATAATAATCACTGTTAGAACACTTTTAGTAATACTGCTGCGTTGTAACAAAGACCTCTTTATATACAGAGTGAGTATCCCATCAAAACTGGCAGTTTATATCTGATCAACATTTAGAAATATGTAATTATGCTGTACAACGGTTTTCATTTTGTTATAAATCATAAAGTTTTATATTATTATTAACTTATTTTGCTTATCTGGTATTTCTCAGTAATAAAAACACTGAAAGTGCTAAACGATCGAAAATATTGAATAAAAACAATGTTAATCACCATTTAAGATATTCCGTTTCCTAATACGCTTTTAAAATGTTCACAATGCGTTATACACTTAGATAACACAATTTCACGTGTTTAGGCTAACATTAACATTTAATTTCGCTACAGCAGCGTTTTTATTTTGTTATAAATAATAAAATTTTATACTATTATTATTTACTTATTTTGCTTAGACACTGTTTTTTAGTTACAAAATTATTGATAATGTTACTCGTTAAAAATATTAAATTAAAACGTTGTTAATTAAAATTTAAAATATTTAAATTAAGTTTATCATTTTGGGCATCTTAAACGAGCTGATCGAAAGTTTCAGCACATTATTTACTAATACTAAAAATATCATGCGTCTACCTATAAATGTTGAAATATACATATAATTTATAAATTAAAATAGGGTTCCAAGCTGTTCATTTAATAGTATAGTTTTTAAATAAACTAACGTACATACATACACATATATATATATATATATATATATATATATATATATATATATATATATATATATATGTATATATATATATATATATATATATATATGTAGCGCTGCTACAATAATTACGATCGATCACTTTCGGCAATCTACGCCGAAGATCGATTTTTCCATATTCCGTCTCTACCTCACTCGTAGAGACACTAGTCAATTACAAGATACACCGCTGAACTGCGTACACGCATTCTAGCGATATTCATTTTGTATAATTTCTTTTACTGTGTTAATTACGTTGGTTAAATAAAACATTTATTTAACATTATTCGTTGGTTTAAACAATTTATTTATTATATTTAAATTTCCCCTTAACCACTAAATTGGTGACCCCGACGTGATTAACACAGTAAAAGAAATTATACAGAATGAATATCGCTAGAATGCGTGTACGCAGTTCAGCGGTGTATCTTGTAATTGACTAGTGTCTCTACGAATGAGGTAGAGACGGAATATGGAAAAATCGATCTTCGGCGTAGATTGCCGAAAGTGATCGATCGTAATTATTGTAGCAGCGCTATATATATATATATATTTATATATATATATATATATATATTTATATATATATATATATATATATATATATATATATATATATATACATATATATATATTTTGTGGTGGTCTCGGTGTTGGTTGTCATAGTGGTGGGTGTGAGCACCAGCTGGGGCGGATGCTGGACCATCTGTTCCAACAGGTCGATCTCCTCTTCCATCGTGAGCTGCGGTTCCATGGTTTTGATTTGTTTCTATATAACACAAAGTTACATGTTTTTCGTATTGTTTACAAGATTGCACACATCATTCATTTCATTTGTATTTCGGGTTCGCGGTTTTTGAGGTAGTAGAACAAAGTGCTAAAGAAAAAGTTAGTGAATTTATTAGTATAAAGAAAATTTGGTTATATTCAAACCATAGACCATAGAAAAGCTAGTACAACCCCTGTTATGGGGGTGACCCCCTACTTTCAACTCGGATCCTCAACGATAGGAGCAAAAGGGCCCTTTTGGCCATAGCCCGGGTTATTCGTCGTGATTCAAAGTTTTCAGGTTCAGGTTCATGCTGTCACGTAACGATTCAAATTATTTAGTTTTAAGTTAAGTATTTTAATTTTATATTTGAATTTGAATCGTTGCGCGGGCATTCCGCCATTTCGCCGATGAGACGGCGGTCCGTGCACGATGCTCGCGCATGCGCGTAAGGTATGAGAGAGCATGTGTGATTTAATTTTATTTTTATAATTTATAATTTATGATTTAATATCCAAGTGATTGACTTTTGTTTAATTTAAGTATTTATTTATAATTTTGAATTAGTTAGGATGCATAAACCAGCGTAATATTATGCCCCAACAATTGTCAACGTATTATTTTGTTTAACTTGTCATCCGACGGATGACGTCAATTGAAGTTTATTATTTAGGAATAATTAATATTTATTTTATGATTTGATGTAAAAACATACAGAGGATATGAACGAATAGTTCATATATTTAAGTAATCTACCATGTATCATCCGAGTATTAGAGAATTATGTTATAATTTATATTTTTAATTTAAATTGGATGTCAAGTGTAACTATAATAATTAAGGGCGATGGTGCTGCCCTTTACGCGATGACCAACAGGTGGAGGTTGACCTAATTAATCGAGAAAGATACGGACAAGCAGCGTGTGCGGACGTGATTTTTTATACTTTATACTGAGTTTTGATTATCTAAAGATTCAAGTTATTAAAAAGCTAGTAATATTCACTGGGTGAATTCAAATTTATATTGATTTTTGAGTACTATTTTTGCTGATTTTCTTTTGGCTGAATTTTGAGTAAGTACTCAGTATTTCTATTCGCTGGATAAAATATTATTATCTGATAACCTCCCCCGGTAGTTGTTGGTCGCCACGCGAGAAAATTAATTAATTTATAATTATTACATATGGAATGATACATGGATTAATTATTACCAGTAATTATTATTAATTATTATTTGTGATATTGGTGAAAATATCCATCTTTGGATATTTAAATAAATTAACCAAACGTACGCAACGTAGTAAAACGTTGCCGGTACGTATATAGATATATAGGCTTAGTATATATATCTATACTACACACACCGGACTTGAAAATTCCTCAAGTCTGATCTCATGGCGTAATTATTTACTCAAAGTATTTGAGGTATTTTTTTTTCCTTTTTGGTTCTTACTGGAATTATTATCATTGTAAATTATTATCATTATTATTATTATTTATATTATTATTTCCATTTTATATTATTTAAAGAAAGTAAATAATTATCATTATTTTGATTTATATACCCCAGCGGTCAGTAATAATTATTGAATTGTTGTTTTACACTGAAATTATTATTTTACTTAAAATTAAATTATCAATTATTGTGCGGGTAAACTTATTATATTATTTTGAGTATGAGTGAAAATTAAAGCCGTATCTTTCTCTCTCTCACGAGTGGTGGGAGAAAATCTAAAAGAAATATTGTTATCATTATAATTAATGGCACAAGGCAATCAATTGAAATTATTATTTATTCATATGGAATTTTTATAATTAATTACATTATGACCAATTATTATCTTTTTCTGATTTTGAGAATTAAGTTTGAGTAAAAGTCTTAATGTCGAGGTAATTGCCGACACCTTTTTCTTTTATACCCAGTGGTAAAAATATTGAACCATTATTTGATTGTATATTTTTTTTTTTATAATCACCGAGTGTAAATATTGTGGTTAAGTTAACAACAATTGATTATTGTATAATATTATTATTTATATTTATTTATTGTTTATAATTAAAAGACGGATACCAACAGCTGTCGAGGGGAAAATTGAATGCTTATTTTTCCTGGATCTTTCCCTTCTGTTATTTCCATTGATCTTTCTGGTATATATTTATTATTTATTACCTATTGTTTATTTATAATTTTTTTTTATTATTTATCTAATTTTCTGCTATATTTTCTCGGATGTTTTTCTGCTTTGTCGCGAGTCACTTACTCGGATTTTCCTCGTAATTTTCCCCCTGAATTGAATTTTGTCCGTTTTGGGAAAACGGACTGGCGCCTGCGTGCATTAACCCAGCCGGAGGAGCTGGTTCAGGCACAAAACCTGATTTTTTATTTATAATTTACTTATTAATTAAAATTTATTATTTATTTTAATCTGATAAAATATTCACTATCATTTATTATCATTTGTTTAAACGCGTGGGCGACCGCATACGATATATTTAACGGGTTCGCGTCTCCGTCGCGAATTTTGGGAGTTGATATACGTTATAATGCTTTTCAGGTTCATTTTCAGGTTCAGGTTCGGGATTTCCCAGGTCAGGATTGTCATGATACCGTTTCAGGTCTTTGATGTGCGTGGTGACGGTCTTTCCGTCCTTTGTGACTTCGTAAACCGAGGGTCCAACGATTTTCGTAATCGTGTAGCCCGTGGTAAATTTCTCAGCAAGTTTCGACGCGAAATTGTCGATCGCAGACGATAAATAGTGTTCTCGTTTGCAGACCAGCTCTCCGAGAGCTGGTTGCCAGGAACCTCGTTTTTTATTGTAATATCTAGCTTGTTGGCTTTATGCCTTGGCTAGATTCACGTTCACTAACTCGATAGTTTCCTCTAGGGTTTTTACTGAGCGCGGCACGTCGTATGGTTCGCGGTTTTCAGGTTCCCGTCGAGATTTCTCCGACACAGGAGGTTGAATTTCACGCCCGTAATTCAAATACGCGGGTGAGAACTCGGTTGTTTCATGTTTCGCGGTGTTGTACGCAAACATGAGTTCCGGTATGAGTTTGTCCCAAGTCTTCTGGTTTGCCCCAACGAATTGAGCAATCAGGGTTCCTATAACTCGGTTGGCACGTTCTACCGGATTGCATTGTGGAGAGTATGGTGGCGTTCGTACGTGTTTTATGTGGTAATCGTTGAGCATCATGGTGAATTCCTTGCTGACGAAAGGGGTTCCGTTGTCCGTGATTACTGTTTCAACCCTTCCGAATCGTAGCACTACGTGTTCTTTGAATAGTCGGGCGATAGCTGAGGCTTTTTGTTGTCGGAGTGGGTAAATCTCGATCCATTTGGTGAATTTATCCTGGAACACGACTAAATATGCCATTCCACTGGAAGATCGGGGTTTAGGCCCGATTATATCGGCTGACACGACAGCGCATGGACGAGTGGCTGGAATAGTGCCCATTGGGGCAGATGGGGGTTGTTGTGAGGGTTTATATGCCTGACATTTTATGCACCGTCGTACATAATCGGTAATTTCCGCCTTCATTCTCGGCCAGTAGTAATAGCGCGAGATTCTGGCGATGGTTTTCGCGATTCCCCCGTGTCCTGCCGCAGGAACGTCGTGGTTTTCCCTTATGATTCGTCTTACCCCTGCTGCTGGGATGCACAGTTTCCAGGTGTCGCCTCGGTCAGTATAATCTAGGCTGTGATACGCGTGTCGATACAATAACCCGTTTTCTAGGTAGTACTCGGGGTACTTTTGTGGATCATTTTCAACCCCTCTTTTTATTCGTTCGCACCAGGTGTCGCCTAGGTCCAATGACTCTACTACGAGCTGTGTTGTAGAGTCATCGATGTCATTATTGGGACTCGGTTGACTACGTGATAACGCGTCGGCCACTTTGTTCCATTTGCCTTTTCTGGAGACGACGTCGAAGTCATATTGTTGTAGGAATAGATTCCATCTGGCAACTCGATCACACGGACTTTCCATTGTTCGCAGCCATTTCAATGACTGTTGTTCCGTGATGACTGTGAACGCATACCCTTCGAGGTATGGTCTCATCTTTTGGATCGCCCAGACCACTGCGAGACACTCCTTTTCGGTCACCGTGTAGTTCTTCTCGGCTTTGTTCAACGACCAGCTCGCGTAGGCTATTACTTTCTCGTTACCATCCTGTTCTTGTGTCAGGACGGCACCTGTTCCTACGTCACTAGCGTCGGTTTGAACGAAAAAACGTTTTGAGAAGTCCGGGGGGACCAGTAGGGGGTCCGATTTCAAATGTCTTTTCAAAGTTTCGAACGCGGTTTGTTCCGGGGTTTCCCATCTCCAGCGTTTCTTCTTTTGAAGCAGGGAAGTTAAAGGTTTGGTCAAATCTGCGCAGTTGAGAATAAATCGTCTGTACCAAGATATTATTCCCAAAAACTGGCATAGTTCTTTGGTCGTACGCGGTGGGGCAATCTCCGTGATTGCTTTGACTTTCTCAGGATCTGTCCGGATCCCCTGTTCATCAATCACATGGCCCAAATACACGGTACTTCGTTTTAAGAAGTGGGATTTCTCGAGGTTCAATTTCAGGTTCGCAGCGCGGAGTCGTGACATGACTTTCCTCAGGATTTCCTTGTGCTCGGCAATAGTTAGGCTGACGATTATTATATCGTCCAAGTACACAACCACATGGTCTTCAATATCTGCGCCCAGGACTTAATACATTACTCGCTGGAACGTTGCAGGAGCCGAATGTAGTCCGAAAGGCATTACCCGGAATTGAAACAGACCACGTCCGGGTATCGTGAAAGCAGTAATCGTTTTGCTTTCGTTCTCCAGTGCTATCTGCCAATATCCGCTTTTCAAGTCGATGGTACTGATAAATTTTGCTTTTCTTAGTTTATCCAGAGATACATTCACGTGGGGTATTGGGAATGCGTCTTTTTCGGAAACGTCGTTTACTTTGCGGAAGTCAACGCAAAAACGGTATTTCCGGTCCTTTTTACGCACTCACACGACCGGGGAATTCCACGGGCTGTTCGATGGTTCGATGATTCCATCTTTCAGCATCTTGTCAACTTCCTCATTCATGATCTGTTGCATTTTGGGATTCTTCGGGAAGTAACGCGTTTTTACCGGTTCAGTTCCTGGTTTAATTTTGATTTTGTGTGTCGCGCACCGGGTTGGACCTGCTATCGTTTCGTCCAACTTGAGCCAGGTCTTTATCTCTTGTCAAGCAGCCTCTAAATCGTGCTCGATGTCGAGGGTATGACAATCAAAAATCTCCGGCTGGCGTATCAATTGATAACCCATTCGTGATAGTTTGTCTATGCCCAAAAGCATGTAGTTGGTGTACGCAGTAATGATATGAAACGGTAAGTTATATTCTTGGTTGTTATTCGTTACATTAATCCACGCGGTACCGGTTTTTCGCACGATATGGTTACCCATCGTCGATCCTTGTACTGGTGTTGGATTGAAACGGGTATATAGGTTATGTTTTTGGATAAATTGCCACGTGTGTTTGGCAATTATCGACGCGGTTGCCCCGGTATCCATCAATGCATGGATTTTAACGTTTCCAAGATGGATCTCGGCAAAAGGATGCTTATCGTGGAGTTTCACGGCTGTTGGCTGGAACTGCCCGGTTTTGACTGGAATACTGTTGCTTGATTGACTGATTGGCGGGTTGTTGGCGTTGTTCCTGGATTGGCTGCTCCCTGGGGGTTCACGGACCGGTTTTGGGAGCGTGTTCCGGTCCTCTGTTCGTTTCCCTGACGTGGACACGGGCAATCTCGTGAAAACGTTCCCATTTTCCCGCATCGCATGCAGAACTTCACCCACCGATTCGTACATTCCGGCTTAGTATGTCCCCGTTGTCGACATCTCCAACAACACACTCGCCAATTATTCTCAAGAATTTCGAGTGGTGCTGGCGTCACTGTCTTTACCGGTTTCCGGGGTGGTTGTTTGGTTTCTTTGGCTGGAGGGGCTTTTTCCTGCTCGACGAGTTGTTCATACTCCCCCGCGAGGCGTAAAAGTTCCGGAACAGTGGCAAATTCCGTACGTTTAATGTATCGGCGATACTCGGGTCTCAAATTATAGTACAAACGAGTAAGACAGGCTGTGTTTGACATTTGGCCATGTCTTCTCATTAGCGTTTGCAATCTGGTTGCGTATTCTGCCGCGGTTTCGGTTGATCTTTGAACGCGGTTCCGGATTTGCTCTTCCAGCTCTAGTTCGAGGCCTGGAGGCAGATAGAAGGCTTTCAAGTCCGATACGAAGTCTTCCCAAGAAGCCCAGTCTCTCTTATTGTTTCTGTACCAGAGGAGAGCTTTTTCGCGAAGCAAAATTGGGATGCATGGCACTAAGTGGTCCATCTCATACCCATAGCTTTCCGCTAGCTCTTCCAGCCGTTCCAGGAATTCCTGGACGTCGCGTTCCCCGTTGAATACGACGCCCCGTTTCCGGACCAAGTCCCTCTTTCGAAGCTCGACTGAGTCATCTACCAATAGTGACTGTCGAACGCGACTTGGTACCGGGGTACCATGTCTTGAGTACGTCGTTCTTGGCTGGGGATTCTCCTCGGGCTTATGTCTTGACCGTCGATTTCTATCGTCGTTTCGCGTTCGTCTCTCATTCTCTTCGCGTAGGATCTGGGCTCGGATTTCCTGTCGTAACCGTTCTCGCAATTCATGCTCATTCTCCTCTCTCACTCGTTCATTCTCGCGTCTCATCCGATTCTCTCTCGCTTCCCGACCCTCTTTATGCGCCCGTTGTTCCTCTCTCTCACGCAAAAGTCGCGCCCGTATTTCCCGTCGCAATTGCTCTCGTCGTTCTTGATTCATTCGTTCTGCGGCTGCGCGAGCTTCTCTCTCGGCTTGTCCCCTTGCTTCACGGGCTCGGTGTTCTCGTTCCTCGCGTTCCTCATTCTCAATTCTCTCTCGCTTTTCGCGTTCAATTTGCTCTTGTTCTGCTCGCTCTCGTTCCTCTCGTTCTCGTTCCTCACGTTTCCGTACCTCTCGTTCTCGTTCTTCCTGTTCTATTTCCTCTCGTTCTTCTTCCTCAAATCGTTGGCGTTCTTCCCTTTCGATTCTTTCGCGTTCTTCTCTCTCGATCTCAGCACGCATTCGTTCTTCGCAGGCTTTACGTTGATCGATCCTTCTTGCCTCAGGTGACTGTCTCCGTTGTCCTGGTCGTCGTCTGACTGATGCTCGTCCTCGATCGAGGGGTCTGGGTTGTCGAGATTGTCCAACTCGGCCTCGGATCAATCGAGATCAAGTAAAAGTTGATCGTTTCGGCCAGCACAACCCGCATTAGCTGCGCGCGTTTTGTTTAACTCGGTACGCAATAAGAATCTTAGCTCGGCTAGTGTCGCCCTCGGTTCGGGGTTTACGCGGTATTCTTGGAGTCCTTTTATCACGTCCTCTTTACGGAAAGACCATACCCACGTTTGGGTTCCCGTTGCCGGTTTTTTAAGCATTGTGAATCAAAAAATTTTACACGATTTTAATTTTACCCGATACCTCGGAAATCACACACACAGGTCCCTGTTCGAGCGCCAAAATTTGTAATGGGTGAAACTGGGGTTTATTTTAAAGTTCAATTTAAAATGGTTAATAATTTGTTGACAAGTTGAAAATGAACCAACAAAACCAGAAAAGATGAAACAGTAAAGAGAGAAAGACTTAAATGCAATGAATTTAATAATTAAACAATATTACTTTAACTCAACACAAAATATCCTAGGAAGCTATTAGAAAATACACACAACTACCCCTTCTTGCTCGGTTTAGCTCGCCGGAGTCCAGGGTTGAAAAAGGGGTTTTCAAACAAAACAGATAGTATTAATTATAGCACTTTAAATTTTATTCAATCACAATTTTACATTGGCTTCATGCCCTTGTTGTACTACCTTTTTACAATAATTGATACGTGATAATTAGACGCGGTTTTGATATCGTTTGTTTATACAAATTTACAATGTTCAATGCTATTCAAACAACTTTACGCACGGTTTACACGGTTTGCACGGCTTACGCGGTCAATTTACACACACAAAATACGCGGACTAGTACACGTGATTCTACCCTCTCCCGGGTGCTTTAGGGGTGTCTGGTCGACTCCCCCGTCAGCCCTGTACGAGTTCCCCTTCCCCGAGGGTAAACGGATGGTCTCCGTCTAGTCCCCACCTAAACGGCTAGTTTCACCTACCACCCCTTGGCTGAAGGCCTCAGAGTGGGGACCCTTAAATCTCCCCGAGAATCAAAATTTCGCTTACCTTGGTCCGGTCGGACTCGGGATAGTCGAAGTTCCAGATGTTGTCCAGGAAATGGTCTTCTCTAGAGAACGTCTCGGGAGACTAAGTTGCCAATACCGGCCCTCCCGAGCGCTTTTATTACTTGGGCTATCCGTCACACATACGGAAAGGGATACTTTCCGTCGCCCTCTAACGTCGCTCGTGAAAATACGGCGGTCGAGAAATTATTCTAAGTCCAAACCGAATAAATCAATGGGAAACTAAAATTACAAAATAATATCTCAAAAGATTGAATTTCTTCTAAGTTTTTGTGCAGCAATATCAAAGAGTATTTAACAAATATAATTTAAATGAAATATAAAGTGATTTGGAACGAAAAAGAATGTGTTTAAGCCTTTGAGTAAACATCTAATACGGCGAAATTAGCCGTGCGGCTTACACACTCGCGAGCGAATGGAAAGAGAATGAAAGAATATGCGATTAAAATACTAAGTTAAATTAAACTCTCTCTCATTATTTTTACATATTCTGTCTTATTTTGTATTTTCTTTCAATCTCTTGAATCTTTTAAACGAATTGTATAGAATTATGTTTCACGTTTTCGAGACTTAAACCAATCTTCGCTTCGGCTCGTATTTTACTCTCTAGGACTTCATAAAGAGGAAAAGAAAAAAACACGCAACAATTTTGTCGTACTATTTTGTTGCGGGTTTTTGTCATTAAGTGCTCCCGGCCCATCGAACAACTAAATACCTGGGTTGGACATCTCGTTGGACCCTCATACCATACACTCGTATAGTTGTAATATCACACAAAAATTATTAATAATAATACACAGCCATAGCAAATAATAAATCAACTAGTTATAGTGATAGTTTTTAGTATATTCCATTAGAAATAGATAGTAGTTATAATTACAATAGTTGTAAGTAGATCATAAGTATTTAAGTAATAAAAACATAACAATAGTACCATAATTTTGGGTTTAGTCATAGTTATAAATAATAATACTAGTTATAAGTCGAAATAGTAATACTCTAGTGAGTAAGTCATAGTAATAAGAAGTAGTATAAGTACAAAAATAGTAATAGTAGTAGACATAGTATATCCCACGTAGTAATATGTCATAGTAGTAAGAAATAGTAGTAGTTTCAGGTACAATAGTTAGTAGTAACACTAGTCATAGGTTTTAACGAAAAATACTACTGTCATAGCAATATAAGACAAAAAGAAACTGGCTCGCACAAATTATCCCACCATCACAATATATATATATATATATATATATATATTAGGGTGCTCCGTTTGGAACAAAATTTTTTTTTTCTCCACTCCTCATCAACAATCTCGTTCTAAATGTTAAAATAAAAATTTTGACCAATTTTGAGCTCTTAATTTTAATATTAACCACTGGAACAACGTCGTCGAAGTTTTTCCAAGCTAAAAGCACAGAAATTCATTTTTTTTTCCTCTTCAATGAATAAAACTCGGCCCTACACTTATGTATCGTATCGGTCCAAAGTTTTTCTTAAAGAGAATTGTATGCTCTTTAAAAAAGCCAATATTTGCTTAGCTCTAAGTTCAACTCTAGTTCTCTTGTGAGCCTTAAATGTCAAATTTTCTATCAAATTGATGGATTTTTGCTGTTAACTCACAAACGGCCGAGTTTAGAGAAAAAAAGTGTATGACCATTTTCGTAGGGAATTTAGTTTTCTACAAAAAAGGTTCAGAGACTTATACCTGTCAAACTATTACGTTGAAAAATACATGAACTTGAAGTTATTTAAATTTTTAATTATAGCAAAATTTCGAGATCAATTGTTTTATAATTAAATAAGATTTATATTTTTAGTAGTTTTTCGTCTAATTTTATTTATTACTTAACAAAGTAGAAAAAAAATTTTTTTAAGACATCCGAAACGAAGTATTTACAATCTATTTTTGCAATGAATTCGAAATAAAATTGCTTTTTACACTCATTTGGAATAATATTTTGGGGTATTTTTTATGTTTTATATATTCATGTTTTAATCGTTATCTTTCAAAAATTACTGATAGTATAGTCATTACTAGAATACCTCCTTATTTTTAAAATTAACAAAAATTACATACTCTATAACTGATTAGCCCTGATGTACCAATAGCGAATAGTAATGATATCTTGCAAATAGATTATGACAAATAATTCTTAACAGTTCTCGATTCAACAAATGTTAAATCAATAAATAAACATGACTAATAGATTTAAAAAATTTATTTCAAACAAATGACAATCGAATAGAATGAATTTAATAAGAATAAAAATTCATCACCCGGCAAAAAATGATCAGACCTGATCATGCCTGTTCATGTATGATCAGGTCTGAAATTAGAGTTGGACCTGCTATCGTTTCGTCCAACTTGAGCCAGGTCTTTATCTCTTGTCAAGCAGCCTCTAAATCGTGCTCGATGTCGAGGGTATGACAATCAAAAATCTCCGGCTGGCGTATCAATTGATAACCCATTCGTGATAGTTTGTCTATGCCCAAAAGCATGTAGTTGGTGTACGCAGTAATGATATGAAACGGTAAGTTATATTCTTGGTTGTTATTCGTTACATTAATCCACGCGGTACCGGTTTTTCGCACGATATGGTTACCCATCGTCGATCCTTGTACTGGTGTTGGATTGAAACGGGTATATAGGTTATGTTTTTGGATAAATTGCCACGTGTGTTTGGCAATTATCGACGCGGTTGCCCCGGTATCCATCAATGCATGGATTTTAACGTTTCCAAGATGGATCTCGGCAAAAGGATGCTTATCGTGGAGTTTCACGGCTGTTGGCTGGAACTGCCCGGTTTTGACTGGAATACTGTTGCTTGATTGACTGATTGGCGGGTTGTTGGCGTTGTTCCTGGATTGGCTGCTCCCTGGGGGTTCACGGACCGGTTTTGGGAGCGTGTTCCGGTCCTCTGTTCGTTTCCCTGACGTGGACACGGGCAATCTCGTGAAAACGTTCCCATTTTCCCGCATCGCATGCAGAACTTCACCCACCGATTCGTACATTCCGGCTTAGTATGTCCCCGTTGTCGACATCTCCAACAACACACTCGCCAATTATTCTCAAGAATTTCGAGTGGTGCTGGCGTCACTGTCTTTACCGGTTTCCGGGGTGGTTGTTTGGTTTCTTTGGCTGGAGGGGCTTTTTCCTGCTCGACGAGTTGTTCATACTCCCCCGCGAGGCGTAAAAGTTCCGGAACAGTGGCAAATTCCGTACGTTTAATGTATCGGCGATACTCGGGTCTCAAATTATAGTACAAACGAGTAAGACAGGCTGTGTTTGACATTTGGCCATGTCTTCTCATTAGCGTTTGCAATCTGGTTGCGTATTCTGCCGCGGTTTCGGTTGATCTTTGAACGCGGTTCCGGATTTGCTCTTCCAGCTCTAGTTCGAGGCCTGGAGGCAGATAGAAGGCTTTCAAGTCCGATACGAAGTCTTCCCAAGAAGCCCAGTCTCTCTTATTGTTTCTGTACCAGAGGAGAGCTTTTTCGCGAAGCAAAATTGGGATGCATGGCACTAAGTGGTCCATCTCATACCCATAGCTTTCCGCTAGCTCTTCCAGCCGTTCCAGGAATTCCTGGACGTCGCGTTCCCCGTTGAATACGACGCCCCGTTTCCGGACCAAGTCCCTCTTTCGAAGCTCGACTGAGTCATCTACCAATAGTGACTGTCGAACGCGACTTGGTACCGGGGTACCATGTCTTGAGTACGTCGTTCTTGGCTGGGGATTCTCCTCGGGCTTATGTCTTGACCGTCGATTTCTATCGTCGTTTCGCGTTCGTCTCTCATTCTCTTCGCGTAGGATCTGGGCTCGGATTTCCTGTCGTAACCGTTCTCGCAATTCATGCTCATTCTCCTCTCTCACTCGTTCATTCTCGCGTCTCATCCGATTCTCTCTCGCTTCCCGACCCTCTTTATGCGCCCGTTGTTCCTCTCTCTCACGCAAAAGTCGCGCCCGTATTTCCCGTCGCAATTGCTCTCGTCGTTCTTGATTCATTCGTTCTGCGGCTGCGCGAGCTTCTCTCTCGGCTTGTCCCCTTGCTTCACGGGCTCGGTGTTCTCGTTCCTCGCGTTCCTCATTCTCAATTCTCTCTCGCTTTTCGCGTTCAATTTGCTCTTGTTCTGCTCGCTCTCGTTCCTCTCGTTCTCGTTCCTCACGTTTCCGTACCTCTCGTTCTCGTTCTTCCTGTTCTATTTCCTCTCGTTCTTCTTCCTCAAATCGTTGGCGTTCTTCCCTTTCGATTCTTTCGCGTTCTTCTCTCTCGATCTCAGCACGCATTCGTTCTTCGCAGGCTTTACGTTGATCGATCCTTCTTGCCTCAGGTGACTGTCTCCGTTGTCCTGGTCGTCGTCTGACTGATGCTCGTCCTCGATCGAGGGGTCTGGGTTGTCGAGATTGTCCAACTCGGCCTCGGATCAATCGAGATCAAGTAAAAGTTGATCGTTTCGGCCAGCACAACCCGCATTAGCTGCGCGCGTTTTGTTTAACTCGGTACGCAATAAGAATCTTAGCTCGGCTAGTGTCGCCCTCGGTTCGGGGTTTACGCGGTATTCTTGGAGTCCTTTTATCACGTCCTCTTTACGGAAAGACCATACCCACGTTTGGGTTCCCGTTGCCGGTTTTTTAAGCATTGTGAATCAAAAAATTTTACACGATTTTAATTTTACCCGATACCTCGGAAATCACACACACAGGTCCCTGTTCGAGCGCCAAAATTTGTAATGGGTGAAACTGGGGTTTATTTTAAAGTTCAATTTAAAATGGTTAATAATTTGTTGACAAGTTGAAAATGAACCAACAAAACCAGAAAAGATGAAACAGTAAAGAGAGAAAGACTTAAATGCAATGAATTTAATAATTAAACAATATTACTTTAACTCAACACAAAATATCCTAGGAAGCTATTAGAAAATACACACAACTACCCCTTCTTGCTCGGTTTAGCTCGCCGGAGTCCAGGGTTGAAAAAGGGGTTTTCAAACAAAACAGATAGTATTAATTATAGCACTTTAAATTTTATTCAATCACAATTTTACATTGGCTTCATGCCCTTGTTGTACTACCTTTTTACAATAATTGATACGTGATAATTAGACGCGGTTTTGATATCGTTTGTTTATACAAATTTACAATGTTCAATGCTATTCAAACAACTTTACGCACGGTTTACACGGTTTGCACGGCTTACGCGGTCAATTTACACACACAAAATACGCGGACTAGTACACGTGATTCTACCCTCTCCCGGGTGCTTTAGGGGTGTCTGGTCGACTCCCCCGTCAGCCCTGTACGAGTTCCCCTTCCCCGAGGGTAAACGGATGGTCTCCGTCTAGTCCCCACCTAAACGGCTAGTTTCACCTACCACCCCTTGGCTGAAGGCCTCAGAGTGGGGACCCTTAAATCTCCCCGAGAATCAAAATTTCGCTTACCTTGGTCCGGTCGGACTCGGGATAGTCGAAGTTCCAGATGTTGTCCAGGAAATGGTCTTCTCTAGAGAACGTCTCGGGAGACTAAGTTGCCAATACCGGCCCTCCCGAGCGCTTTTATTACTTGGGCTATCCGTCACACATACGGAAAGGGATACTTTCCGTCGCCCTCTAACGTCGCTCGTGAAAATACGGCGGTCGAGAAATTATTCTAAGTCCAAACCGAATAAATCAATGGGAAACTAAAATTACAAAATAATATCTCAAAAGATTGAATTTCTTCTAAGTTTTTGTGCAGCAATATCAAAGAGTATTTAACAAATATAATTTAAATGAAATATAAAGTGATTTGGAACGAAAAAGAATGTGTTTAAGCCTTTGAGTAAACATCTAATACGGCGAAATTAGCCGTGCGGCTTACACACTCGCGAGCGAATGGAAAGAGAATGAAAGAATATGCGATTAAAATACTAAGTTAAATTAAACTCTCTCTCATTATTTTTACATATTCTGTCTTATTTTGTATTTTCTTTCAATCTCTTGAATCTTTTAAACGAATTGTATAGAATTATGTTTCACGTTTTCGAGACTTAAACCAATCTTCGCTTCGGCTCGTATTTTACTCTCTAGGACTTCATAAAGAGGAAAAGAAAAAAACACGCAACAATTTTGTCGTACTATTTTGTTGCGGGTTTTTGTCATTAAGTGCTCCCGGCCCATCGAACAACTAAATACCTGGGTTGGACATCTCGTTGGACCCTCATACCATACACTCGTATAGTTGTAATATCACACAAAAATTATTAATAATAATACACAGCCATAGCAAATAATAAATCAACTAGTTATAGTGATAGTTTTTAGTATATTCCATTAGAAATAGATAGTAGTTATAATTACAATAGTTGTAAGTAGATCATAAGTATTTAAGTAATAAAAACATAACAATAGTACCATAATTTTGGGTTTAGTCATAGTTATAAATAATAATACTAGTTATAAGTCGAAATAGTAATACTCTAGTGAGTAAGTCATAGTAATAAGAAGTAGTATAAGTACAAAAATAGTAATAGTAGTAGACATAGTATATCCCACGTAGTAATATGTCATAGTAGTAAGAAATAGTAGTAGTTTCAGGTACAATAGTTAGTAGTAACACTAGTCATAGGTTTTAACGAAAAATACTACTGTCATAGCAATATAAGACAAAAAGAAACTGGCTCGCACAAATTATCCCACCATCACAATATATATATATATATATATATATATATTAGGGTGCTCCGTTTGGAACAAAATTTTTTTTTTCTCCACTCCTCATCAACAATCTCGTTCTAAATGTTAAAATAAAAATTTTGACCAATTTTGAGCTCTTAATTTTAATATTAACCACTGGAACAACGTCGTCGAAGTTTTTCCAAGCTAAAAGCACAGAAATTCATTTTTTTTCCTCTTCAATGAATAAAACTCGGCCCTACACTTATGTATCGTATCGGTCCAAAGTTTTTCTTAAAGAGAATTGTATGCTCTTTAAAAAAGCCAATATTTGCTTAGCTCTAAGTTCAACTCTAGTTCTCTTGTGAGCCTTAAATGTCAAATTTTCTATCAAATTGATGGATTTTTGCTGTTAACTCACAAACGGCCGAGTTTAGAGAAAAAAAGTGTATGACCATTTTCGTAGGGAATTTAGTTTTCTACAAAAAAGGTTCAGAGACTTATACCTGTCAAACTATTACGTTGAAAAATACATGAACTTGAAGTTATTTAAATTTTTAATTATAGCAAAATTTCGAGATCAATTGTTTTATAATTAAATAAGATTTATATTTTTAGTAGTTTTTCGTCTAATTTTATTTATTACTTAACAAAGTAGAAAAAAAATTTTTTTAAGACATCCGAAACGAAGTATTTACAATCTATTTTTGCAATGAATTCGAAATAAAATTGCTTTTTACACTCATTTGGAATAATATTTTGGGGTATTTTTTATGTTTTATATATTCATGTTTTAATCGTTATCTTTCAAAAATTACTGATAGTATAGTCATTACTAGAATACCTCCTTATTTTTAAAATTAACAAAAATTACATACTCTATAACTGATTAGCCCTGATGTACCAATAGCGAATAGTAATGATATCTTGCAAATAGATTATGACAAATAATTCTTAACAGTTCTCGATTCAACAAATGTTAAATCAATAAATAAACATGACTAATAGATTTAAAAAATTTATTTCAAACAAATGACAATCGAATAGAATGAATTTAATAAGAATAAAAATTCATCACCCGGCAAAAAATGATCAGACCTGATCATGCCTGTTCATGTATGATCAGGTCTGAAATTAGACCTGATCATGCCTCTTCATGTATGATCAGGCCTGAAATCAGACATGATCGGGCCTCTTCATGTATGATCAGGCCTTATCATACCTGTCCATGCCTGTTCATGTTTGAAGCGTTAAGTACACTCAGGCCTGATCATGCCTGTTCATGTCTGTTCATGGCTGTTCATGTCTGAAGCGTTAAATACGCTCAGGCCTGATCATACCTGTTCATGACTGGTCATGCATGTTCATGCCTGAAGTGTTAAATACACTCAGACCTGATCATACCCGTTCATGCCTGTTCATGTCTGTTTATGGCTGTTCATGTCTGTTCACGCCTGTTCATGTCTGAAACGTTAAATACGTTCAGGCCTGATCATACATGAAAAGGCATGATCAGGTCTGATCATTTTGTAGCAAGGTAAATTAATGAACATAAACAATTAAATAATTTGAATCTGAATTTCGTTCCCGCCGATAACCGGCCAATGACCTCATAAGTTGCAAGTTAGTGTTGCGACTAGTCACCGGGTGTCGTATGGATCACTACGGCCCGTTCGTTCGTCATTTCCTTAGTCTCAGATAGTGGGAATAAGTTTCCGGACTGGTGAACGGGAGTGAAACAATATAAGGGACTGCGGAACGTGAAATCAAGAGTTGCGAGTAGAGAGTTGTCCAGACGGTGAAACCAACAAGACGCACAATAAGTAAGGTAAATATATACGTCCGTTCACTTTTTACGTGGAACGAGGCGAGTAATTATTAATTAATGTTTAATTGGGTTATTCATTATTAGGCCTTTAGGCCGATAATTACAATAAACAACAGAATGATAAATTACTAATGCGGACTGATCATTGACGGGTTATCGGTTGAATTTTAGTGTGAATGAATCGGAGAGAGAGCGAGGAAAGCAGTAGAGCCGAGAGAAAGAGTGAGATCTGAGACATTAACAAGACCACCAGGAGGACCAGCAATACATCGCTTCATTCCTGCTGGGAAATTGTAAAAGGTAAATTTATAATTAATTAAGGCCTCACAATATTAGAGGGCCGAATTAATTATAAATAATTTACTTAACGTTTTTCTTCAGGTTCAGTAGATTTATAATTATAGTTCAAGGCCTGTCAGCCGGTTTATCCTTGTATTCTCGAACTTTCGGTCAAATCTTCTTCCGCGCATTCGCCATTTTTGCCTACACTCTCAATTTATTATATTCGAGGCCTCTCGGCTGGAATAAAATAAATTTTCGTGTCAATTGTTCATCAATAAAATTAAATTAAATACAGTATTAATAATAAAGTATTCTAGGCCTGTCGGCCGATTTGAGTAAATTATCCGTGTCTTGAAAATCGTAAATTCAGGCCTCGTGACGCCATTTTCCGGACCGAATATTCTAGTCAATTCTAAACGTGATTCTAGTCAAAAATTTAGTTTTAAAATAATTTTGAAGTAATTTTAAAATAAGTATAAATTAATAAGAAAAAATCAAATGACGCTAGAAAAATTTACGGAAAAAATGTTGTCGAGTAAAACTTATAAGAACGGATCATTTTGTCAGTAGATTGAGTAGAATACTGAAGTATAATTATCAGAAATAATTAAGCGAATTAAATTTATAAATTTCTGAAGCAAATGATAATGAAATTTATTGAGAAAAAATTAATTAATTAATTATTAAAATTAACCCAAAATTAATTAATTAATAAGAATGATTGGATAAAATAAATCAGTGAAAAGTAATAAGAATTAAAATTATTAGTGAAATATTATATTAAGAAATTAAGGTTGAGCATTAATTAACAGTAATGATAGCATCGAGTATAAAATCAAATTGAGTATAAAGTAGAGTCAAGTAGTTGTTACGTCCTGGAGTCGTGTGGGCTTGAGATCTGCCGGCGCGAATAATTTGAATTGGACGTGACTGTAGATCTTCGGATACTTGGGTAGTTCTCGAAAGCTCGAAGTAACTTGGTGGTTTATTTAAGAATAAATATGTTTGATTTATTTATATAAAATTGGAATAGTCGAAGAATATGTTTGAAAATACACTTGAGTTTTACAATTAACTATTTAACAAATAACTTCGTGTCAAAAGGATAATATAATTTAATTATACCGGGAGTTTACTTGCGTGTACTAAACCGCACTACTGTAACTTCTGATCGATGTCTGAGAATCTGAGCGTAAGAGTCAGAGAGCGATGCATTGGGGATCGACTTTTTATATCAATCCACGAGCCAACACCCTAGAGTAAAGTGGGATAGGGTATTTGGGGCCTTATTCCCAAAAGTGGGAGTTTGTTATCATCGTTCGACACGGATGCTGTTGCGTCAGCTGTCGGACGATGTTTCTCGGTGTTTCCACTTTTTCGTGGAAGAACTAATTTCACTTTTTATTCTTTTGACATTTATTATTTGTCGTACAATCATTCTTATCTATTTTTATTCATCAACATTCTTTTGGAGAAATCGTCGGTGATGAATAAATATTATATTAATTATATCTTATCGATTTGACTATTTTTAGATGCGTACTTATTAATATATATATATATAATAGTAATATATATATAATAGTAGTATATATATATAATAATTAGTAATATATATATATATCTATATCTATAAAATGACAGGTCTTTTTTTTGAACGCGCGTCACGTAAAAACTACTGAATATTTTGACATGAAATTTACACCACAAAATTCTGCGTATTTTAAAGAAGGTTTTAAACTATATATTATTATTATTTTGATGAAAAAAACTATATTTTCATAGATTTTGTTTTAATAAATTTTATCGATTATCGATTGTTCTTTTTTTGCAAATAAAACAAATGAACATAATATACATGAATCTGTCCTTTTTTTGACATGAAATAATTTTATTTGATTTTCTAATTAAAGTAAAAGTCCCTATCTACGCTTAGTATCATTAGTCGCTCACTTTAACTGTTGAAAGCGTTTTTATAATTTTTATAAAAAAAAAATTTCAACTGGAATAATTAGTATTGATGAATAATTATTTGTGAATTTAAATACGTTAAAATATCATGTATCAAATTAATTTATAATAGATTATAAATTCAAATTAAGTGACTGTTTTTAAAATCACGCTCTGCCGGGCATTATTCGCTTTCACGTTCATTCGTTAGATTGAATTTAGGATTCGTCAAATTTTGTAAGAATTGTTAGAACTATATCTTATTATATATATTTTTGAAATTCATGAAATTTTATATTATGGAAAAATAAAGTTTCATAAATTATAAATTATTTTCCAAATCAATAAACTTATCATAGTTTAATCGATATTGACTTTGAGCGAGTATAGAGCCATGTGTTGATCGAGTAATATTACATGACAACTTTAAGTGAGTGACTACGAATACACCCAAGAACCTTGCTTAAAAAATTAATAATAATTAATTATCAACATTATTTTTCAAACAAAAATCGGTCTGTCGGTTGACCCTGCGGGCCAGCCCCAAAACTTCCCGCGTTATTCGAGCTCCTTGAGCTCGAAAAATTGTAGTGGATACATTTTCGAGCTCTTCGAGCTCGAAAATACTTTTGTATGCTTTTGTTTTCAAAAAATAACGTTTTTTACTATTTTTTCTACAACGATATCTCTCGAACGAATAAACCGATTGAGACGTTTAAGGTGTCAGTCGACGCGTTTCATTGAGTTTTATAATTGATTAAATTTTGGAATTGATTCATCGAGTCATTTTTGAGAAATTTTCAAAATACTAAAAAAATTTTTTTTTTATAATTCTTTCGACAACGGTTTCTCTTGAAAAAATTAACCGATTTTGATGTTTGAGGTGGCATTCGACGCGGCTTATGAATCTCCAGAGCCCAGTTCATTTTGGAATTAATCCATCCAGCCCGTAAAAAGTTATCCAAAAAAAACATTTTTGAAAAAAGTTTATTTTTGGAATATCTCCGAACAAGCCCTACCGATCAAGCTCAATTTTTTTTCAGCTTCGAGATATTAAAAAACTGCGTCGAATGACACCTTGACGATCGAAATCGGTTGATCCGTTCAAAAGTTAAAGATGTTTACATACGTACGTACGTACATACATACATACATACATTCGGACATCATCGTGAAATTAGTTAGAATAGCTTTCTAGGACCTCAAAACATCGACATCTGTTGGAATTTCGATTTTCACAAATCGGACTGAAACCAATAACTTCCTGAATTTTTGAAAATTTGCAATTTTCTTAGCGGGAAGTTAAAAATTTTATTTTAATACTCTGTAACAATCGGTACACCTGAGTCACCACTCAACTGAACCTTAAGTTCAGAAATTTTTCTCTTATTTTATTATTTTATAAGAATTAACCTGGAGAATTCGGAGCACACTCAAGAAAGGTACAATAATACATGAGTACCCGTAAATACGTATATGTGCATGAGTTTTTGTACATATGCGTGTGCTATATATGTGTACGTTGACCATATATAGATATCTATGACGTATTTTGGGCTTGCTCTGAATTCCCACAGAAAAGTATGCGAGTATGAGCGGTCAAGTTACAAGAAGGAGAGACGTAGATAAGAACAAGCAACTAGAAAATAGTACGTCTTTCTTTCTCTATGCACAGCTGCACCACCACGGCTGGTCCCTTACGAAGATACACCGACTCAATGTCTTCCAGATGTCCTATGTAAAGATTTCTCTGAGTCTTCCGCGGCCGCGAGTCCCTCGTCATAATAAAAGTCATCGTAAAGGCGTTAATAAATATGTCAAAACATTTTCTTGCTCTAGTTCGACTCAAATTTTTACGACTTTTCTATTTAAACCAATAGGTCCCACGTCTCCCGCGGATCCTTACTATTTCTTTTTCAATGTAGAAATCTATCTCTAATTCTATTTATTTTTAATTTTTTTAATTGCATTTCTCAGAAGTGTCTAAACTATCGATAGTAAATGTCACCATATATTTTGAAGAAACATTGTTTTACAGAATCTCACGGTCTCCCGCGGATTCTTATTTTTCCCTTTCCCACCATAGGAAGCTCTTCTATTTTAAAAATTTTAATTTCATTTCTTGGAATTACCTAAAATATTGGTCATAAATGTCATCATAGAAACGTAGTCTCTAAAATTTTACATGGTTCCCCGCAGAACCTCTCCGTCCCTTTTTCTATCCTCGAAGATTTTTCATCTCAATTTTGTATTATTTTTAAAATCATATTTTTCCTAGAGTATGTAATATATCGACCGTAAATGTCATCATATATTTATTACTTTATTTTTAAGCGGTCCACCGCGGACTTATTTTTCTATTTACATCCTGTTTGCTATAAAATTCCAAGAACTCCCGTAATAAAAATGTCATTTTCAGCTGTCCAAAGAAATCAAACCCTTCCATATTATTTTTCCTCTTTGTCTTTAACCCATTCGTTGTATCATCTTTGGTCCCACTCTTCTTTCGAACCTTTTCATATATAAACCCCGGAAAAATAATCAAAATCAGTCATTACTTCAGCTACTAAAACCCTTGTCGGATCTATCTACGAGTAAGACTCACTGAGTCGATTTCAAAGTTCGTTCTCGTGACGCTCCACGCCTAGGCAATCGGGGGTCCTAGATCGATAATCGTAAGTCGATTCTTTTATTTAAAATATAAATTACGCAACTTAAATTTTATTCTTAAAAACTTTCCTCGTGAGGTCCTACGCCTAGGCACCTGGACTCCTAGGTTGGATACTTAGAGTAAAATCATTTGAGTTTGCATTAGAATTAACCAAACCCTTTTCTCGTGACGTCCACCGCCTAGGCAATCGGAGTCCTTGTTCGGGAATAATTAATTCTATTAATAAAACCCTAAAAATCATTATAACTTCACTCGAAGGCTAAGCCGGCCGTTCGGTTCAGCGTGCATAGCATCTTCGTGAAAAGATTCAAACTGTGAATCTCAATTAATTGCTATCATAAATCATTATAAAAATCTGCGTACACAGATTCAAATTGGTGAATCTGAAGTGAGTGTGTGTGCAGGTATATCAACCCATTGGGGTAAGTTCATTATTATAATATTTTGTAAAATTTAATCTGTCAATATACTACATATGTTTTGTGTACATTTGTCTTTTCATTTACTGTCCTTTTCTCTGGCATTCGAGTGCTGGTAGTTTAAGTCAAAGTAATTTTAAAGTAAGACAAGGAAAGAACACGGTCTTCTCGAGGGCCCATATTCATCGACCCAATATCCCTCTCGCTCAGAAATCCCGGACCTACCCTAACGCCACGCAGGTCATTGAACGGGATAGTCTATAGTACATCCGCTCGGTACGAATAGACAAATAAGTTATAAACGACAAAGAAATTATAACATTCTTATATCAGCCACGTGACCCAAATTCCTTGGTTGGATGACAGAATAAATATAATCTCTTATTGTAACTTATGATTAATTATAAATTAATAATCGGTGCCCAATCACGCATACGTTCTCACACTAACCACGTGACGGTTCAATCGAACTCCTTGGCTGAGTTATAGAACAGGGTAATTCGGCATTACGATATTAAATAATAATTTAAAATAACCCTTTCGCCCGTCGCCTTCACTCACTTCGATCGTGACAGTCGAAAAATTTGGTGACAGCGGTGGGATACGCTGGTGAATTGTTCTTTCATTAAAATTCCTTAATTTTATTCGATTCTTATAATTTTAACAAAAATAAACGTTCTGCCTTGTTGAAATTTCCGAGTTAAATTTCAACTTGTAATTTTTAAGTATTCAATCTTCAAAATCTTAACTACAAATTTTATAAATTTTATACACTCAATAATTTCTTAAATTTGAAAATCCCATATTCTGTAAATTTTAAAAATCAAATTAAAAATATTTTTCTATTTTTCAAAAATAAATTTCTTTATTTTTCTTTACAATTTTCTTAAATAAACTCATAAAGCGAAATTTTTCTTTTGATTTAAATTTTTAACTCGATCATTTAAACTATTTTTCTCAATATCATAATTATTATTCCAATTTCTAAAATCATTTTGCTAAATTCCAGCCATTTTTAGAAAATTGGAAAATAATCAACGTGCTAAAAATCAATTCCAATAATTTCAAAATAAAATATTTAAACGTTAAAGCCTTCAACTTTTACCTGAGATCCTCTCCTATACCAATTTCTTTGAAAAATTAAATTCCGAAGTAAAATATTAAATTACTCCCAAAAATCTTTTCTAAATCTTGTGCAATTAACAATTTAAATTATTCTATCCTAAAAACTTATTTGCATTTCCATTTTTGAAAGTCTTTAACCTTTTATTACATTTTCAAAAATTAAAAGCTTTAGTTGAAAGTGCCGTACTTCCAGTTAATAATTCAAATTTATTGTTACCTACAATTTTATTAGCTACACAAATTATCACTACTACACGTTTATGCCTAACTCATCTACACTAAAACGCACTAAACGAACAAAAATCAAATTCCACATAGAAAGATTAATTGCAATCGTAGAAGATGCACCATCGTGCCCTTTTATAAAGAAATATTTACACGATAATAGATCACAAAGTTTTATTAATTTCAAACTTATACCAGTCGATATACCCAAACGATTTTTAAAATTCAATTACAAATTTTCTAGTCTAGATCCGCGAACGCAAGTATTAGACGAAAATTCAATTTATTATCGATAAATTCAATTATTAAAATTAGAGCCAATTTCAGTGAAAATAAATTGTGATTTTCTAAGGATAAGGTGATTGTTTATTTTATAATAATACTAAGTTTTACGTGCAGACAACTTGCTATCTTTTTGCACCCGAAATTGCAAGTTATTTTGGTGAACTTTGGATCAGTTACCACTCACTCATTACTCATCTCATTAATTACGGTTGCTTAGAAGACCGCAGACTTATTGACGGATTCTATTCAATCTTTCATCGAATCAATTGGGAGACCGCAGACTTTTTGTCGGATTTCAGGCGATTCATTCATTATTCACTCATCCACTCATTTTTTAAAAAACCATAAAAACTTGTAATATTTCGTAAGATCAGTTATTGTAGTACGCTTACTCTTTAATTGATCATTGGAGCAATTGTGAAGAGTAACTTGTACGTACAGCTTAGAAATATTCAATGAGAACCAGAAAACGCGCCGGAAGAAAGTATCAGTTACGAAAGTTAGTTGCAATATACCATAGGGGAGAGTTACCATACACTCCCGTAACAATACCATTATCTTTACAAAATCCAGCAAATTCCCCACCAAATCAGGAAATAAATCACCCTCATTCGGAAGAGAAAAATATTTATAGTCTTACAAAGTAATCTTATTTCACTCTCATTTTTATACACAATTTAAACATCTAATGAAACGCGGAAAACGCGCCGGAAGAAAATATCAAATACGGAAATTAATAGCAATACTAGAAAAAGGAATAGTGAATCCACATCCTGTAAAAAGAGAAAAATTACCAAACACAGTACAACTTCAAGAAATAAATAATTCACCCACCAACAGTGTCGATAAGAATCCAGAATTTATGAATAAACAGACACAGACAGACACAACACCTCATTCAAGTAATTAACAAATCTCAAACACTACTCACTTTACAAGAAACAATTATAAATTCAATACAAGGCTATTTTTAATTTGGTAACAATTAATTAGTAAATAAATTTTTGTTTTGATCAACGCAACCTTATTTGCGTCTGACTATTGCCGATATAGTTTCCTTGCTAACTTCGTACTATTTACCAAAATTCTCATTCTTACTATCCTTATATTACTCCTATAACCTTTTCCCAACCAATTAATCAAAATGGATCCACCAGGTAATGGCGGATTAGATCCACTAAATAATAATAATAATAACGGATTGAATCCGCGGGGCAACAACAATAATGGGTTAAACCCGCCGGTTAATAACAATGACTTAGACCAACAAGTCAATAATATCACCCGACACGCGAACATTACGGATCAAATGATCACGTCCCTCGGGGAAAGTATGACATTGCATCAAGCGTTAATGCAAGTCCCGAGTTTTGACGGTAAAAATATGCCTTTACAAGCGTTTCTACAGGACGTAGAAAACGGCCTTACAATCGTACCAGATAATCTCGTAAATACTTATTTTAACGGAGTAAAATCTAAACTCAAGGATACGGCTAGAGATGCGATCGCAGATAAGACAATTGATACAATGAATACTCTTAGAGACGCGCTTAAGGAATATTTCGCCACTAAGAAAACATATCCACAATATTGCGCGGATATTCAAGCCATTCGTCTTAAGCAAAACGAATCAATCTTGAGTTACTATACCCGAATAAAGAAAATTCGCGCAAATGCAATAACTGCACTAAACGAAAGCTTTAACAATGACGCTGAGGTAGCTGCGATGAAGAAGATGTTAGACGGATTAGCACTCGAGTCATTTAAACGCGGACTACCGGACGATTTAATATACGGAGTAAGTGTCCAAAATCCTGGTACTCTCGACGATGCATATAAAATTGCATTACGGCTCGAGGAAGACCTGAGAGGTAGCTCTCACCGTAATTCTAATTATTTAGCTTACGCGCAATCTGAATCCGCGAATCTTGATCTACCGCGTAGAACTCGAATGGTGAGTTTCCAAGACGAAGAACGTCGAAACACAATACCGTTCAGATTTGTTCGCGAAGACAATACTAGATCTTCTAATTCGTATAGTAGATCTCCGGTGCGGGATACGACTCCACCACGTGATCAACGTAATTATCCTGAGCGTAGTAGTTCATCTTATCGATCACGAAGTCGATCACCCGGAAGTTACTACCCTTATTATCCTCCACCGGGCTATTTCCCTCCAATGCCATATATACCCTCTATGCCATACCAGTACCCACCTCCTGGAGCATATCCACCTCCAGTTTCTTATAACCCACCATACTACCCGAATTATCCTCCTCAGGATAATAATCAAAGTAATCCCAATAATAATTACAACAATAATAACCCCAACTATTACAATAATCGTAATAATTACGATAATAATAACAATAGTAACAATAATAATCAAAGATATGGCAATAATGGTTATAATAATTACAATAGAAATAATTACGGGAATAACAATAATACCGGTAATCCCCAAAACCAGCAAAATAATTCGAGACCAAACTCCCCTGCACCTCCTAAGGAGCCTTTAAACTCCAACGCGGTTCGGCGGAACGACGCGACGCCGAACAGCGCGAACCCCATGGAAGCGCGTCCCCCAACAATCAGATTCTTAACAGTCGAAAATTCATAATGTGGTCTGAAGTCCAGGGTAGAGGACCAGTCGTTACTCTAACAGCCCCCGAATTGCGAAACGGCAGAGCTCGTTTCCTAGTTGATACAGGTGCTGACATAAATGTAATTAGAAAAGACGCGCTGGCCCCTCGCACAGTAATTGATACCTGGGACTCTGTTTCAATAAAAGGGATCACTACGGAACGACTTGACACCCTGGGTACAACAGAGATTACATTTTTCTCAAATCCCGAGAAATTTCATGTTCTTGAGAATCCACTACCTATTCCAACTGACGGAATAATTGGTATTGACTTTCTAACAAATGAAAAGGTTGAAATATCTTTCCATCACAATACCATAGTCGCAGATTCCGAACCTATACACCCGATTCCGCTCGAAAATACTAACGGTGACCCATTCGATACACCACAAGTAACCACACTTCAATTAGAAGACGAACCTTCAATACTTGTATTAAAAGCACGAACTCGCACAATAGTTCCAATCAATCTCTGCAAAACGGATTTGAAAACTGGATTTTTACCCCGCATTGAAACTCGCGAGAATATTTTTATTGGTAATGCTTTGGTTACAAACAATAATAATACCTGCTACGTCTATGCAATTAATGCCTATGAAGATGACATAGAATTAGTTGTACCTCCCCAAGAAATAATTCCTTTTGAATGTGACGGTAGCTCTGAAGATTTCTTCGATGATTCTGAAGAAAGTGACGTTCCAGAAACCGATCAAGATAGATTTGAGCGAATATGTGCTAGTCTTCGACTTGATCATTTAAATGTACTAGAAAGAGAGCATGTGCATGAACTTATCAGAGAATTTCCGCTCCTTTTTCATCTCCCTGGAGACGATCTCCCTGCTACCACAATGATGACACATTCTATTCCAACTGTTGACGAAGTTCCTATATCTGTCAGACAATATCGTTTTCCACCTGTCCATAAGGAAGAAATTTCCCGACAGGTGAATAAGCTGTTGAATGATGGTGTAATAACTGAATCTGTTTCTCCATATAATTCGCCTCTTTGGATAGTTCCAAAGAAACCAGATTCCAAAGGCAATAAACGTTGGCGTATGGTAATCGATTTTCGTCAATTAAATGAGAAAACCATAGGCGACGCTTATCCTCTCCCAAACATAGTCGAAATTCTTGACAGACTTGGAGGAGCTAAGTATTTTTCAGTATTTGATTTAGCTAGTGGTTTTCATCAAATTAAAATGGATCCAAAGGACCAGCAGAAAACTGCATTTAGTACCCCTAATGGCCACTATGAATATACTAGAATGCCATTCGGACTGAAAAATGCTCCAGCTACCTTCCAGCGACTTATGGACAGAGTTCTTCTAGGTCTACAAGACGTCGAACTCTTCGTATATCTTGATGATGTTGTTATTTTCGCATCATCACTCGAAGAGCATGGCAAACGTGTCCGACGACTTTTTAATAGACTAGTACAAGCTAATCTAGTCCTACAATCTGACAAGTGCGAATTTTTGAATCTCGAAGTCGCATACCTTGGCCATATTATTGGCAATGGTGGTGTACGTCCAGACCCAAAGAAAACAGAAGCCATCGAGAAATTTCCCAGACCAAAAACTGTAACAAACATTAGACAATTTCTTGGTCTAGCCGGATACTATCGGCGTTTTATTGAAAATTTCTCGGGCCGTGCAAAACCGTTAACAGAATTGCTGAAAAAGGATAATCCGTTCATCTGGACCTCAGCTCAACAAGAGAGCTTTGACGACTTGCGTAAGGCATTATGCACATCCCCAGTTCTGCAATATCCTGACTTTTCTCAACCTTTCATACTTACGACTGATGCTTCAGATCTTGCTATTGGTGCAGTACTCAGTCAAGGAAAAATTGGCGAAGATAGGCCAATAGCATATTTATCAAGGCTTCTTAAATCAGCAGAAAGAAACTATACAACAACCGAAAAAGAATGTTTGGCAGTTATTTATGGTATTTTACACTTTCGACCATACTTATACGGTCGACGATTTACTCTTGTATGTGATCATGAACCGCTGAAATGGATTGACTCTGTCAAGCCACCTGTTCAACGCTTGGTCCGATGGAGAACAAGACTCAGAGAGTATGAGTATGTTTTCTATTATAAGCCAGGACGATTGAATTTAAATGCAGATGCATTATCAAGAAATCCTGTTATTATGGTATTACCTGCAACCAAGCCTGAAACAGCTGCCAGACAAATCTAGCTCAATTGCCAAGCATTTAGAGCGATTACGATCATCTGCTACAAACGCGGCAATAGCAAACGCTAACACTATAGGTGAGAGAGTGAGGTTGCGAAGATTAGCAAGTAACCCTTCATTAGCACCTCCACCTCCCATCCAGCGTGCAAAAACTATAGCCCGAATTCCAACATCTCAACCAGAAAAACGTAAGGTTGGTCGACCTTCAAAGCAATCACAGACCACTCAACCTGTGGCTCCGGTACCACCAGTGGCTCACGGTAGAAGTAGTGCTTTCCCTAGCCTCACAACTAATCGTGTTCCACCTTCCAAAAGTTCTGATAAACCAGGACCATTATCCACAAAAACTCGATCGACTGATTATCAATTGACGTATGTAAATAATCAAGAAGACGAAGAAACTCCTTCATTAACTGAGCCTGTCCAGGTACCACCACCTAAAAATGTTGTCGAGATGTCACCCGGACCATCATCAGAAAATGAAAACTACTACTGGGATCGGCGTGGTGAAAACCCATCATATGAGTCCCCACGACCTGAGGTTCCTGGTAAGGCACCAATACCTCAGCCCAGCAGACCATCTGGTATAACTTTTCGACATCCTGCAGGACGATCAACTCCTGCAGTTACTTCTGAAGGATCAACATCAGGATCAGAAATTGGCGAAAGAATACCACTAGGAGCAGCAAGTAGACGATGGGCTAATTTACCAGCTATCAACGAAAGTTTTTCAAGTACAGATACGGAAGAAGAAATTGAAGTACCCCAACCACAACCGGTACAAAGAAAATCCGTTGCTGAAACTGTTCCTTGTGAATTGTTTTATCCTGGAATGAAAAACACTGAGAGTAAACTAACTCTGCATACATCTAACGAAAATCTGACATACTTCAGAGACAACTACCTACACTTTATTTCCGCTGACTGCGAATTTACAACTATTACATCACGATTATTAATAGAGACAGACAAAATAGATCCCCAAGATCTAAAATTGAAAAAGCCAAAAATTAATCAGGTACTTATAACACCACATGGTAAGCATAAAATTCTTAGTGCAGTGTTGAAAAGGAATCACTTTGACTCATTTTCTATACAAGAATTGAAAGATGTACTAAAAACTGTCAAAAATGTATTAAGCCATTATAACATAAAATCACTGCGAATCTCAAAGCCAGGAGATATGTTAGAAGGCTTGAGTCAATCAATCGTCATTGACCTTCTGAAAGAATGCCTCAACGACTGTGAATGTTCGCTGACTATTTGTCATGGAAGTGTAACAATGCCTGACGAAGATGTCCGTCGAGATATCATCGCAGAGTACCACGAAAGTTTGACCGGTGGTCATAAAGGCATCACTAAAACATATCGAAGAATCCGTGAACGTTTCTACTGGCCTAACATGCGAGACGATGTCACAGAATTCATCCGAACCTGTAGGAGTTGTCAAGAGCAAAAATTAGTCCGGATTAAGACTAAAGAGCCAATGATAATAACTGACACTCCGGCAGAACCCTTTGATAAAATATCAATCGATACAGTTGGTCCATTACCTTTAACACCATCAGGTAATATGCATATTTTGACTATACAGGACAATCTCACAAAATATTGTATAGCTGTACCGATTCCCAACATAAAAGCTGAAACTATTGCAGATGCACTCGCACGAAACGTAATAATTCAGTTCGGATCACCTCGTGTGATATTGAGCGACCAAGGTCGATCATTTGTTGGTAAAATATTTCATCATTTGGCTAAAATCTTTAAAATTAAACAGGTTACTACCTCAGGGTATCATCCACAAACGAATGGAGCCCTAGAGCGTAGTCACATCGTGTTGGCAGAATTTATTAAACATTATGTAAATAAATATGATGACTGGGACAAGCTTGTCCCTTTCGCAACGTTTTCATATAACACTTCTGTGCACGAATCCACAAACTTCACTCCTTTCGAACTTATATACGGTAAAAGAGCTCGTATACCTAGTTCCTTTCCACCACCTGATAAAACCGAAACTTATGGTTCGTATTTACATGATCTAGTCAACCGTATGGATGACATGAGACAATTCGCTGCTTCTAGCTTAATTAAATCTAAACACCGATCTAAACGTTACTACGACGCTCACCTGAACCCCAGTACCTTGAATGTTGGAGATCAGGTTTATGCTATAAAAGAACCACGAAAAGGTAAATTTGATTCACACTATAAAGGCCCTTACGTTATAGTTGAATTATTAGACAATAATACAGCTATAATAGAGGACGAAAAGGGTAAACGATCACTTAAGCATGTGGATAAGTTAAAAATATGTAACACTAGAAATTCAACTAACTCTGACACTGGTACCCAATCTGACTAACACAATTACTACTCCCTATTTGTCCTACTAATCATTATGTTTTAGTTAAATAAATCACTACAGGTAAACGTTATGGAGCTTGCAAAATTTATTCTCTGGTTAACATCTGCAATCCAACTGACACACGGGTTCATCGCTTATGACTGCGGGACTCCGTCGATAAATGTCACTTCACTGTCCTTGCTAGACATTAAGGATTGCAACATACCTACTGGAAAGCCAACGATAAAAGACACCCGAGTCCAATTACTGCAATCCACCAGTTTTTCGAACATTAAAATCATTCAATGCAAACTTACTATTCAACGTACGATTTATCATTGCGGCAAGCTCGATCACTTATTTGGAGAAGTAAATAATAACATGGAATTTGTCCATGAATTGAGTCATGAGACTTGTAAGACGATCCATGAAACCGGAATTTTCATGTATCGCGATGCAACACATGCAGGTATCCAAAAGAACGCAACGACCAGATTCCCGATTACCCTAGCAGGCTCATTTACGGCCGGTGGCTGGTGTAATAGGGGAACATACTCCGATGCTTACGGTAATTGGGAAGATGTTACTGTAACTGGGTATGCCACCTTCACTTTACAAGACTACTACACTCCAATTAATTTAGATCAAAATGAAGTAATATTAAGGTCCGGAGTTCGCTGCAAATATCAACACGGTAAATGTATGGATATAGAAGGAGGAAATACCTTCTGGGATTTACTGCCTCCAGATCAATGTAATTCGCGCAAGTTCTCCATACTCTACGAAGGAACTGCAAATAAAATCCAAGATCGTATGAACCGGAAGTTCGGAGAGGAAGTATATTCAGTCACTACTGGAGGTGTAACATTTGCACTAACAGCTAAAGGCCATATTTCCAACTGTGCAACTAAATTAATCAAAACAGAACATCCGAGACTCTTTATACTCGACTCTGACAACAGTGAATTTTTCCACGACGCCAACCGCATAGACACTAAATCGATGGATCTTTTCACATACGTAAATACGAAATTTGTCTACCTCGAACGACATGTGCAGAGTCAAGTTATGATGCTTTACCACGACATGATCAGACAAGAATGTGAACTCGAAAAGAAGGTCCTACAAAATGCACTTATCCTAGCCACTCTAGCACCTGACGAATTCGCATTCCAATTCATGAAGAAGCCTGGATACATCGCGCACGTGTCAGGCGAAGTAATAAGATTTGCTAAATGTATAGCTGTTGATGTAAGACGACGGGACACGAAAGAATGCTATCAAGAATTGCCTGTACTCAGAGGCAATGATACATACTATATGTTGCCACGAACGCATATATTAATCAAAACTGGAACGCAAATAGACTGTAATCCTCTATTAGCGCCAATGTATCGATTAGAAGATTCATGGTACGAATTGAATCCGAAACTATCATCAGTCCCCAATCCAGAACAGCTCACCGCTTCAACAAATCATTCTTGGAAGTACATCCCAGCCCAAGGATTGGCAACAGGTGGTATCTATTCAGACAACGACATTGTGAAGCTCAAGGACTACATGATGTTCCCACTGGAACGAACTGCGGTACTAAACACTATTGCCAGAGGTGCGACGGGTCAATACGTGGCTGACAACAATATCAAGATTAATAATCTACTGGATGAAGAAGCCATTAGGTTGTCTCTCGCGAAAGCCTGGGAAAAAGTGTATAATTTCTTCAACACCATAGGCACATTCAGCGTAACACTCTTTGGAGTTTACCTTACGTTCAAAGCGATAAAGTTCGCGATGGATACTTTAATCCACGGCTACGCGCTGCATACTGTTTACGGATGGAGCGTGTGGTTGATAGGAGCATTATGGGACTTTGTAACCAACCTTCTTTTACATCTACCAAAGACTGGAAAGGGTTATATACCTAAGGACGAAGAGTCATCACAAACAAAGGAAGGAAGTCAAGATGCAAACAATGCTCGACCTATCTATCCGTACTTGCCATATGTACCGCCAGATCATACTAGGGAAGTTATCTATGCTGCCCCTAGAACTCGAACAGTGAACACTCAGTCTAACATTACTGGAGTAGCTGACTCTAATGAACTCCAGGTTCCAAATGAAAATACACGACAACCTCCAAACTAACCCCATGCATGCTGCATGTCCATCTTCTTTAATTTAATTTTAAGATTAGAGTAAGCTCTTAAACTTCAAGAATACAGTAAGAATTTAAAATAACTACTTTTAGCAAACAACATGGCGGCACTAAAATGGGTCCTCATAAATGTCATCGTCATTGTGTCCAATGTCAAGGGAAGTGCAGTCCATCTAAGACCAATGGAGCCTAGCGCAGGACTCTATTATGAGCATCTTAAGGATGTTCACCTTGCCCCAGAAGAATGGAAACTAACTACTATAATGAACTTGGAATTTCTGGAACAACGAATTCCCTCTATAACAGATATGGAAATTCTTGGACTTTATCAACATTGCCTGACATCAATTGCAGAATCGGAATGCCGGTACTACATAAGGCTCGAAGACTACAAACGTATGTCTCGAAGATTATTCAAGCAAATGGAAGTAATAAGACAATTGGTTGATCCAGACCGAGCACACAGCCGCTCTTCGCCAAAAGACCCAAGCGTAAAAGACCTCCTCCAAGGGTTCCTCCAAAAATTCGACGAAATCATTTCCGCCTCTAAATCGAATGATGCGTCGATGTCTGAAAATAAAGAGCAAATCATTTATGCTGACACATACGAGGACTTGATACGGATAGCATTTCAACATAAGGCTTACTATAAATTTTCGGAGCCTATAAAGAATATGACTGGTCCATTGTCTGAACAAAATGTATCACACTCAAGGTACATCGAACACCTAAGTGCTTGGAGCGTATATACCCAAGCGTATTTCGAGGAATATCTTAATCTCATGAAAAATGTCATCGAGGCGATAAACCTCGTTCTGGTTGGAAAATTCCCACCACAACTTCTTGGTCCAAAAAGAATCTTCGAAGCTATGGAAATGTTTCTCAACAAGAATCCACAGTACCGGATCCCAATAGAAGCAGAAGATTTGAATAATGAGGAAGCCTCTAAGCTAATAAAGTTCGAGCATAAGTTTTACAAGGATAACCTAATTCTGACAATTCGCCTACCGTTAGTGCAGTTACTTAAATACAATTTGTACAAACTTCATCCTTATCCAGTTCGTCAAATTTTTGGAAACAATTCTAAAGGATCCGCCTATATACAACCACGATCCAACTATTTGATGATGTCCTCAAATCATGAATGGTATGCGTTAGTTCAAGAGAACGAACTTAAGCAATGTCAAGAATTAAGAAATCTCTATATATGCAAACCCAACTTTGTAATATACGAGACAGCTATCCATCCTTCATGTGAAGCCGATTTGTTTGCAAACTCAAGACTCGACTCGTTCAGCAGATGTGACATCAGATTGAGTAAAACTCATTATCTTTTCTGGAAATCCTTAAAAGAAATTAAGGGATGGATATACTCCATACCTCACCTAAGTTTGCTTCAAGTCTCACGTCATGGAAGTTCTACCGAATATGTAAAAATATCTGGTATGGGAACTCTCACTCTCAGCCCTGGTTATTCTGCAAAAATCGGTTATACTACTCTGTTTGGATCAGAAGACTCAACGGTTCTGCTACAACCCCAACCAAAAATCGGGCTTAATATAACACAACTATTTCCTGAAATTCACAAATATCAACCTCTCAGCTCAACTAGTTACAACGACGACAGTCCAACGCCCATATCTCTCATTGATTCCTATGGATTTCTTTCCTACGATTACACTTTAAAACAAATAAAACAAGAACTACAACTTATCGATCCAATTGAAACGCATGAGGATTTACAATTTTATCTCTTGCATGGAATATTAATTACTACATTAGTCCTAACGGTGTATCTAATTTTTTTAACACGAAGCCTAACTTACAAACTATTTCTTTGTTATACTAGGAACGATTCTCCTGTGGTAAGCGCTAAATCGACCTATCGAAGAAGCATCATAGTCGACGACGGGGTCGACCAAAATCTTGCAGCAATAATCGAAGCTTTACCTTCGACGTCTCCAACACACAAGAATGAAGTATGTGTAAAGGCCTTATCGAAAACAGACTCGACACTGACCAAGAGCGAGACGCTCGTATAAACGAACGTCAAGTACAATCAGAATATCAAAGAGGTTTCGAAGATTTCCATCGACTAACTGCTCACTTCATCCTTCGAAATTTCTGGAGAACAGCACAAGTTAAGCGAGCATTTAGACAACATCTAAGATCCAGAAACGATCTAATACACCAGGACTTTTTCAACGACGAAGCTCACGACTTCGACCCAGCAACAGATTTTAAACTTTACGAAAAATATTTGCAACCCTTTAAAATAAGAAAACCTTCTTCATTGAGCCACGAAGACCTCGAGAACGCCTGCCTAGTTAGCGAATACAAAGCTCTCAGAAATAGTTATTTGCGAGTTTATTGGTCAGAAAATTTACTATACCGTTGTACACGTGTCAGTTATCAGAGGAGTTCAGCATACAATCAATTCGACGAATTACGAGACACGTTTTTCTTCTTTCTTTGAAAGGTAAATCAAGGTTAATACTACTGCAAATTAGTATGGATATAGTTATTGATATCCAAGGATTCTGGAATAACAAAGACGAATTCATCCCAAAAGAAGTTGCCCTGGTTGCCACTACCGAAGACATTTTAGGCCACTGGATAATAGAACAGCCTTTCCCATATCATAAACTGACACCACGAAATCAGCAAAGAAACGACTGGGTAACCGAAAAACATCACGGTATTTATTGGGAAGACGGTGATACCCAACTCCAAGAAGTAATAAATATCCTTGAAAGTTACGCTAAGAACGCGAGAAAAGTCTACACTAGAGGGTCAATTAAAGCTACTTACCTACAAAAGATCCTGAATCGTGACATTGTAAACTTAGAGATTAAAGATTATAATTGCCCTAAGTTTGACGTAATTCGCACCTCGTCAACCACCTGTACGACTCACGGACTCAGGAAGAATTACTACTGTGCTTTAACTAACGCCATCTGCATAAGGCAGTGGGTACGAGACCATCAGTTAAAATCATTTCCTTTGTAAAATAAGCAATATGCCTCTTGAAACAACAGGTGGAACCTCTTCTAGAAGTCGTCCCCTTGGCATAGACACCCTGTTCATCTACCTCGTCGCCTTAATTGTAATACGAGAACACTGGCATCGACGTAAGTGCCTAAGAGCCTTAAGACGTCTACGTCGTGGTGACCTATATAAGGATCATCCGAATCCACGGACTTTAGAAGCCGATCTCTGCATCCCTTGTGGGTCCTTACTCATAAAAACTACCGATAATATCAAGCCTAGCTATGAAGAAATACAAGCTGCGTGGATCATAGCCCAAGATAAGAATATCAGAACTCAAGTCATGAGGAACTACTGGATCAGTCATCGTCATTTAAAAAGACAACGCAAGTATAAGAAAATTCGAGCCCAGTACGTCCATCCTCTGTCTAACCTCGACCTACCACGGTTGTTTGGAGAAATACCTTGGGCAACCGACAACATAGACCTATCTGATAACTATCCGATAAATTGCGCTTACAGACTGATAAATTTATTGATGGTGGGACACTTCTACCAGCGAGATAGCACGCAGATTTATTTAGATGCGATAATTGATAATTACAGGCAACCTTATGAATCTTTAACCACCGACTTACAAGGAACATTTTCTCTGCCTCAACTGCTTGATGATCTCATATCTTGGAGTAATGAAAGAGAAAATCGTACAAGTCCTATGTCCATCAATCTACAACATTCATCACTATCAACTTCTTTGATTTATAAAGACCAAAGACTCCGTTACCATCCATACTTGATACCTCAAAATCAAGTAGAACTACAAGAGAACCTTGACGATATGGAACTTAGTTCCTCAAATTCAACTGCGAACGGGAATCACAGTAACAAACGAAGGAAAATACAACATTGGCATCGACCAGTCAAAAAGCAGACCCATCTACGCCGAGTTTCAAGAAGGTATTCTCGAATTAAAACGCTCCATAAGAAAAAGGGTATCAATAACAACTATCCGACAATAAGTTAACTAGAAAAGTAAGCTACCAGCGTATATAATATATCTAAGAACTAACAAAATAAATCATTACTAACGCAGTGAATTCACATGTACTAACCAATGTAAACACTCTTATCAACAGGATCGTAATTTTTCCTTTCTAGATATGAGTGGGTACAAATTTAAAGAAATATATAAAAAAAAAAAAACCCACAAAAATACAAAAGAAAAGAACAAAAATATATATATATAACTCTTCGACTTCTTAATTTACTAACATATACTAAGGAAACACATACATTAACCCATATACTTATAACCTAATATACATCCACTTTACTCAGCTAACCATAGTTTAAGTCAAAACATTAACCTTTTAGCGAAAAGACGGAATACAAGAAAGAAGAAATATACAAATACACATATTTCTATGCGTTTTCCTTCTTCTCGATAATACGACTCTAACAATGCTCGTTAGAAACTAACACTAACACATGCATGCTAATATATGCAAATATTCCTATTCATGATGATGATTAATTAATTCTTAAAAATCATGGGTACGAATAGACGCACTAACAAATATTTAACCTACACGTAATTTGGAAACAGTATACAAAAGAAAAAAAAACCCATAAAAATTTGAAACAAAAAAAAAATATATATATATATATATATATATATATATATTTATATCTATCTTATCATTACATATAAATATACATACTAACTAGACATGAAATTTATTTGGCCCGGTAATCATCGCATCATTATTTATATTTTCTATTATTACATAAGTCAAAATAAGTCTTATCATAAAAACAGTAGTATAATAAGGAAGTGAAGGATATTTTTTTAAAAAAATATAAACTATAATAATCAAATCAGTAGATAGTATCATCAACAATAGCCATAAACGGCACTAAGGTTAATAATTAAGTTTAAAAGAATATCTGTTTGTTTGTTAATAATAAGGTCTAACCGAATAGTGTAAAGTACTAAGATAGCGCGTACTACATATTATAAATATTATACATATTGAGTAAAATAATAAGAAAAAAAAAAAAAACACAAAACGATTTAACAAAAACACAAAAAAAAATTTATATATAAAAACTCTTAATAGGAAAAATGATAATAATGTATCTACTCTGTTAACGAAACGCCATAGAAATATAATAAGGAAAACAGTGACTAAGTATAATAATAAGTTAAAATACTTAAATTTAAAAATGCATGGGCACTAAGACAATATAAGTAATTCAGATAAATTAAGTATAGAGCTACAATAACTATGTAAACATATAAAGAAAAAAAAAATGTGTATAAAAAGAATACATAAAAAAAAAAAAAAAAAAAAAAATTTTACAAAAGGAATACTCCAAAAAGAAAAAAAAAATAATAATATTCTAATTTTCGTATAAATTAACAATAATTATAATAATAACAATATACATAACTCTTAAGCCCTACGTTAAGGCAGCTAAATTACTTTATAATTATTCTTATAAATTGCATGCTAGAATAAGGGATAGTATTAAGCTTAACTTGCATTGATTGTTAATTATATTTGCTTAGGTAATTTAAAATAAGTATCCAAAATATCTGTACGAATATATATACATATATGTCAATTATTGACCATATTTCAAGCTTCCCGGCACCAATTATAAATAAGTTAAGATATATAATAACATATATCTATATATATTCATAAATAAGAATAGTACTAAGATCCGAAAGAAAATTTTATAAAATTTAATGAACATAAGTTGAGGGATAAACACGACCTCAGTTGTTCCCCTGTACCCCTCTCCACTCCGGGAAACCCCCATGGGCAGTCAACGAACCTGCCAGATGCACCGACACACGACTCCGACTCAGACACCAACAGCAAAGAGGAAAGATTCATTGGGGCCACTTGAAGCAAGCGTGCTTGCCTCAACGTCCCATCCTTTTCCCAAAAGGGAAAAATCTACACGAGCAAAAAGGAAGAAAAACCCTTGAACGAAACAAGTGTTGTGATGGCTCTATTCTCATCTTACCAAAAATTGACATGCAACAAACCTACCACCAGCCATGCAAATAAAAATTTACTGTTCTTACCGGCCCGGCAAAAGCAAATGAACTTTTTTTTTGTTTATTTCATAAATTGTAGACCTTTATTTTCTCTCAGGATTTGAGACAAAAACAAAGGGCATGATTTTCATACAAATCTTAATATTAAAATAAAACGAGGTCTCAAAACTACTACAAAGACCTAATATACGATGAACAACAACGAATACCAGCAACAGAAACAGAAAAGTAAACGAACGCAAAGACATTAATATTGTCTACAGGAGGAAGAGGGAATGGAAGTCTAAGAATATTTATCACTACTAGTAAATACGCATAATATTATATGAATTTTCTTTTATTATCATCAAGTACAAACATACAATACAAAAACGCATACACGTATATATACATATATGGAAGATATTTAATAAAATATAACCTAATATTATTGCCGACGACCATTGCCGCAGTATATGCAGCGAGCCACTCGCGAGGAACATTTGTCCCACAGCTCCTCAAGGATGATCCGGATGCGAGGAGGTGATGGTTCTACCAGATCCCACAGGTGCGCAGGACACATCGCCACTATCAACTATAAAAAGAAGAAAAAAAAAAAATTTATTATTATATATTTAATTTTATATGTATGTACTTGTAAAGAAAAAGGAAACTTACCGCCAATAGGGACTCGAAAATAAAGTAATCCATTAAGGGCCAAGGCATGGTTGCGACCAACCAGCTCGCCTCCAGCGACGTCATTGGCGACAACAAGCCCACTATTGGATCCGTGAACGGGATCGGAAAGGTGTGTCCCTCTACAAACGTCACCCGAAAGGGCACGCTCACCGCCATGGTATCCCCGCACATGACCCGGACCCTGGAATGCTCCAGGAACTTGAAAGTTGGAGGACGAGTCCTCATGGCAGGGGCACCTTGGTTTCCAACTGCTACCGAACTGGACCGCTTCCTTTTTACCGAATGTTCCTAAAACAAACAACACAAGTTGAAAAACATGCATAAAAAGGAAGAATAATCATAATAATAACCATATGCAAACATACCTGCAGCGCCTGAGGTGTCAACTGAGCCTCTTCCTGAGCTGGGCATCGTACCCAACGACCATACACAGCTCTGGGGCGAGCTGGCCGAGCTAATAAACCCCTCAATACGATATTCCCCGATGATGTTGAAGGAACCGGCTCTTCACCAGCCTGGGTTCCTGACGCCGATAAATCCACCGGCACCTCTGCAGGGTGGCTAGCCTGCTCTCTTGCCACTAAGGATGAAACATCAAGGGGGTCTAATTCACCAGATTCCTCGGCGGAGAGATTTGTTGAGATTGAGCTGGATAGCTGTGGCTCCAATTGTTGCTGCTGCTGTTGTTGACCTTGCAATAATTGCTGGTTTTGCTGGAGTAACTGCTGTAAAAGGAAAAATAAATTTAAAAAAAAAAAGAAAAAAATATATATATTACACACAATTAGCTAAATAAAAGAATAGAAAAAGGAGATTTTGACAATAATATAATTACCTGGACTACTGCCTGGACCTCTGGATTAACCCTAGCGGGTTCGGGGCTGCGAGCCCACCGCTCGTTCTTAACTAAATCCACCGGTTCTTCCTTTAACGGAGCATACAACCGCTCGGCTGTAACAACTTGCCCATAGTGAGCATCGTCCTGGATGACGAACTCCTCGGGTAACTCAATTACTTCCGATTTAATGAAAGCCATTTTTATTTGTCAACTTAACTTTTTACTTGTCACGACAAGAAGAAAACTAGTGAATAATGCTCACAAGAAAATCACGGGTATTTAAATCCACGAAGGATACAAGGATTTACAAGGGTAGGATTCGAGAAGAACCAATCAAGTTCAAAAATTCTTCCCACTACCCCAAAATTAAGAAAACGAAAACGCCTACAAGGACAACGCCAAGAATTTAAAATTAACTGAAACATGTCACCAGCATCCTTAGATGCACCGTCCCTTAAAAGAGAGAGAAAGAGCCAACACATGTGCCAAGCCATCAAGCAACTACCACTTGAAGTCCAAAGATTTCCCCAATCATCGAGCATAATTGTAACAAATGATTTAATTTCAAAATTAATTGATTGGTGATTCAGGTTGACCCATCCTCATTCATTTACATTTAAGCAAAGAAATTCCCTTGCATAAATTAATGTCATCGAGGGCGATGACGACTCTGGGGGTAGAGATGTAACAATCGGTACACCTGAGACACCACTCAACTGAACCTTAAGTTCAGAAATTTTTCTCTTATTTTATTATTTTATAAGAATTAACCTGGAGAATTCGGAGCACACTCAAGAAAGGTACAATAATACATGAGTACCCGTAAATACGTATATGTGCATGAGTTTTTGTACATATGCGTGTGCTATATATGTGTACGTTGACCATATATAGATATCTATGACGTATTTTGGGCTTGCTCTGAATTCCCACAGAAAAGTATGCGAGTATGAGCGGTCAAGTTACAAGAAGGAGAGACGTAGATAAGAACAAGCAACTAGAAAATAGTACGTCTTTCTTTCTCTATGCACAGCTGCACCACCACGGCTGGTCCCTTACGAAGATACACCGACTCAATGTCTTCCAGATGTCCTATGTAAAGATTTCTCTGAGTCTTCCGCGGCCGCGAGTCCCTCGTCATAATAAAAGTCATCGTAAAGGCGTTAATAAATATGTCAAAACATTTTCTTGTTCTAGTTCGACTCAAATTTTTACGACTTTTCTATTTAAACCAATAGGTCCCACGTCTCCCGCGGATCCTTACTATTTCTTTTTCAATGTAGAAATCTATCTCTAATTCTATTTATTTTTAATTTTTTTAATTGCATTTCTCAGAAGTGTCTAAACTATCGATAGTAAATGTCACCATATATTTTGAAGAAACATTGTTTTACAGAATCTCACGGTCTCCCGCGGATTCTTATTTTTCCCTTTCCCACCATAGGAAGCTCTTCTATTTTAAAAATTTTAATTTCATTTCTTGGAATTACCTAAAATATTGGTCATAAATGTCATCATAGAAACGTAGTCTCTAAAATTTTACATGGTTCCCCGCAGAACCTCTCCGTCCCTTTTTCTATCCTCGAAGATTTTTCATCTCAATTTTGTATTATTTTTAAAATCATATTTTTCCTAGAGTATGTAATATATCGACCGTAAATGTCATCATATATTTATTACTTTATTTTTAAGCGGTCCACCGCGGACTTATTTTTCTATTTACATCCTGTTTGCTATAAAATTCCAAGAACTCCCGTAATAAAAATGTCATTTTCAGCTGTCCAAAGAAATCAAACCCTTCCATATTATTTTTCCTCTTTGTCTTTAACCCATTCTTTGTATCATCTTTGGTCCCACTCTTCTTTCGAACCTTTTCATATATAAACCCCGGAAAAATAATCAAAATCAGTCATTACTTCAGCTACTAAAACCCTTGTCGGATCTATCTACGAGTAAGACTCACTGAGTCGATTTCAAAGTTCGTTCTCGTGACGCTCCACGCCTAGGCAATCGGGGGTCCTAGATCGATAATCGTAAGTCGATTCTTTTATTTAAAATATAAATTACGCAACTTAAATTTTATTCTTAAAAACTTTCCTCGTGAGGTCCTACGCCTAGGCACCTGGACTCCTAGGTTGGATACTTAGAGTAAAATCATTTGAGTTTGCATTAGAATTAACCAAACCCTTTTCTCGTGACGTCCACCGCCTAGGCAATCGGAGTCCTTGTTCGGGAATAATTAATTCTATTAATAAAACCCTAAAAATCATTATAACTTCACTCGAAGGCTAAGCCGGCCGTTCGGTTCAGCGTGCATAGCATCTTCGTGAAAAGATTCAAACTGTGAATCTCAATTAATTGCTATCATAAATCATTATAAAAATCTGCGTACACAGATTCAAATTGGTGAATCTGAAGTGAGTGTGTGTGCAGGTATATCAACCCATTGGGGTAAGTTCATTATTATAATATTTTGTAAAATTTAATCTGTCAATATACTACATATGTTTTGTGTACATTTGTCTTTTCATTTACTGTCCTTTTCTCTGGCATTCGAGTGCTGGTAGTTTAAGTCAAAGTAATTTTAAAGTAAGACAAGGAAAGAACACGGTCTTCTCGAGGGCCCATATTCATCGACCCAATATCCCTCTCGCTCAGAAATCCCGGACCTACCCTAACGCCACGCAGGTCATTGAACGGGATAGTCTATAGTACATCCGCTCGGTACGAATAGACAAATAAGTTATAAACGACAAAGAAATTATAACATTCTTATATCAGCCACGTGACCCAAATTCCTTGGTTGGATGACAGAATAAATATAATCTCTTATTGTAACTTATGATTAATTATAAATTAATAATCGGTGCCCAATCACGCATACGTTCTCACACTAACCACGTGACGGTTCAATCGAACTCCTTGGCTGAGTTATAGAACAGGGTAATTCGGCATTACGATATTAAATAATAATTTAAAATAACCCTTTCGCCCGTCGCCTTCACTCACTTCGATCGTGACAACTCAAAACTAGAAAAAACTAACAATATGATTTTTCATGTTATTTATCAATTTATATTGAGTGATTTAATCTCACTCCAATGAAAAGTGAGCGGATATAGATGAGGCTTTTACCTTAATATTTTAAAAAGTACTGAAAATACTTATAATGATCATCATCAAATTCAATTTTTGTTTTAAAATACAAAAATTTTATTTTATATGTCTGATAGTAATTTTAATGTTGAGAAATTTTATGGTTATGCAGATAATAGTTTCGATAAAAATTTTTTATTATATATATATATATATATACTAGCTGTGAACGCCCGCTTCGCTGGGTTTTTTTTTGGTTATGCTTTTATTTATATGTTAAATTTTTTGCTCTGAAATTTCGAAAATGATTCGATAAGTTCTAAAATATTTGAACGTCGAATATCCTTTCAAATTAATTTTGATAGTTTTAAACTATTTTTCGATCGGGCTATTCCGATTATTTTCGTATAACTTACGACTTTAACATATATATTTCAATTTTTATGACGTTTTCCAAACTTTTAATACAATCGGAAGCATCCAACATTAATGAAACCTTTTTTGAGTAATTTAATTTAATGATCTTTAATGTAATTTAATTTAATGTATTTACATTTACATTAATGTAATTACATACCTATATAGATATATTCGAAGTTTCTAGAATGTTATTTTCAGAACCTTGCAAAACATTCTAGACCAATTAGAATCATTTTTATGAGATTTGAATCAACTAATTATAATTTGGAGCTTTCCGAACGATTATCCAAATATTCGCAACAATCTAGAACATTCTAGACTATTTAGAATGAATGTTGAGTGATTTAAATCAACTAAGTGCGGTTTGGAGCATTCTAGATGTGCCTCGAAATTTTTAGAACAATCTAGAACATTTTTGACTAATTAAAATTAATCTTAAGTATTTTAAATCAACCAAATTCATTTTAAAGCATTCCAGATTAATTAGAATTAATTTTCGCATATCTTTCACACCCTCATAATTATTAATTCACAAATGATACTGAAGTTAGCTGACATCTAATAATTTTAGGAATTTTTAAAAATGATAAATTATAAAAAAAAAAAAAATTTGAAAAAATTGCGCTTAAGGTTTTTTTAATTTTCTACATGTGCATATTTTTAGTTTTCTAATTTTTGTAATTAAATACTTTAAAATAAAATCAAAAAATTTTTAATTGTATGCTAAATTCAGGATCATAATTCACAAACACCTCCTTGCACATTGGGAGACATGACTACTACCACATACAAACACTATTCGTTCGCAATAGTTAGTTTCTACTTCAAATCGTACTATAGGCAAAAAAACCTCCTCTTTTCTAATATATATATACATATGATAATTTATATAAGTAATACAATTTTTATTGCCCGCGAAGCGGGCGGGATCTGCTAGTTTTTAATAAATCTGCAATAACAGCAACATAAAAATGAATGCAAATAAATGAATAACATAATAAAGACAATGGAAAAGTCCAAGATCACGCTGAAAATGGCGGCTTCAAATAACCACAATAACTTATGTTTTGGCGGCAAGAGAAAAATAGTAAGTTAAAAATTACCACATAAGTTTTTTAAAATAACTGATATAAATAATTAGTACTTTAATTTTGCTTATGCTAGTTTCTCCAAAATTCAATGACAAATTTTTAACAAGTTTTATTTATGAATTCAGTATTAATAACTTTCAATTGTAGGTTGGTAGTAATAATACATGCGGAGACGTGCATATATATATATATATATATATATATAATTGACATTGGCTCCCTCTGCAGGATCAAATTATTATTAACCGTCAACTTTTGCGTTCTATTGGTAATAAATGGCTGTTGATTCATTTTGGATCTATATATATATATATGTATAAATACATATATAAACTTTTTCACCAATAGTAATTTTGAAACCTGTTTGACTCGAATAGATAGAAAATATTAAAATTTTTGAAAAGTTGCGTCATGAGGACAAATGCAACAGTTAGATTTGATAAAATCTACTAATAAATTTCAATAAATAAATAGGTAATTTTTGTTGAATATAAAAAAATAGTACTAAAATATAAAGCTCATTAGATAAGCTACATAAAAATATTAACAAAATTCAACTATTATGAATTACTTGAAAGTTATTAAATGAGAAAGTAAAAAAAATAGTTTTTTATATTTTTCTTAAAATTTCGAAATTCATCAAAGTATTAGAAAAAATTATCATAAGAGTAAGCAACATAGCCTAAATTGAAGCAAATCGAATGAACATAAAGATTAAATCACCAAAAATAGATAATCTCTTTGGGGTCACAAGTTATTTGAAGATAAATCAAGAAAAATTGAATTTCTTGAAAAATTAAAAAATCTTTAAACGACTCTAACTTTTAAACTTTTTGGCCGATTGAGCTCATCTTCGAACTGAACCGAGCTTTTTAGCTACGGAATACGCAAAAAAAAATTTCGTTAAGACCGGTAGAGAATTGTGGACGCTATCGTGGGGGAACCACGCGTTATATCGTATATATATATATATATATATATATATATGTATTAGGGTGCTTTTTATTTCTTGAACATTTTTTTTTTTCTTAGCCCATATGAAAATTTTATTGTAGGCGACAAAAAGAAATTTCCTGAAAATTTTAGCCCTCAATATTAATTTTAAGAGGTCGCTATCTGTTCAGTCACGAGCTTAGACAATTTGAAAAGCTTCGTGCATTTTCGCAACAGCCGTGAGTTGCCGAACTCGCTACTGACTGATAGTCAGTATAGTGCCAGGTCACTCGCTATTTGGGCCCGGTACATTCAAATTCTAGCTCATGGCCGAGTCAAGTTGACATGAGAGCCCCGCTCCCAGCCGACCAATCAGGAAATTCGCTTTACACATCGAAGCTGCCACGTCACCACCAAGCGGCCACGTCGTCTCCAACTACATTTTCTCTGAGTCTTTTTCGCTCCTGAATTTAAGAATACGACCTCGTACTCTAAAACCACTCCGCTTTATTATAATTCTTAGTTGCATTCGCTGACGCGTATACTTTTTATTGCATTCGCTTTTTCATATTATCTTCTCACAGTTTTAAGTTTAAATAGTGTTAATAAATATAATATTTATTTGGTATAATAATTTGTGTAAATTTTTAGTTGTTAAGATTACATCACACCAAAACCAGATCCTTTTTGCGTATTCGCTCACTTTACACTATCTATTTTTAAAGTTTTCCCATTTAAAAAGCATGAGAACGATATCACATTTTTTTATAAAAATTCCTACCCAGGCAGTTCTTGAGCAATTCACTCGTTTTTGTGCTCGTTTCATAGGGCGTGTAGTCCTCTTAAAAATTGATTTTAGTGACATAGATGCATTTACAACAGTTCAAAAGTTATGAGACTTCAAACTTCAGAAATTTTTATTTTTACCAAAAAATAATAATTAATGGCTATTATTATTCCAGCTATCAACTTTCTAGAAAAAATGACATACAACTTTTGTAGTGTGTTAAATACTCTGAACGAAATACCTAAAACAATTCAATATTATCAACGTTATTGTTTATTTTTTTAACTTTTCTCTTTTAAAGGATTTTAGAATTATTTAATTTTAATTTTATTCTCGTGACAAATTGAACTTTTGTACTTATCCTTTTTTTTTGGTATTAAATTAATCGAGCTTCATCAATTTTTATGTAGTTCTATGATTTAATGTATCGATCGAAGCGCCGATAGTTTTTGACGGTCGAAATCTTAGTCTTTATGACTTAAATTGAATTACAACTCACAAATCTATTATCAGATCTTTAAGATTATTTTATTTTTTAATCATAGAACTACATAGAAATTGATGAAGCTCGATTAATTTGATACCAAAAAATAAAGGATAAGTACAAAAGTTCAATTTGTCACGAGAATAAAATTAAAATTAAATAATTCTTGTTGCGTAATTATCAAATGTTCGCGCCAGAACAGTTGATAACTCTACGCTCTACTCTATCAGAGGTGCTGCTATTGATGCGCCCTCTGCTACTCGGAATTTCAACTCGATCGCCAGCTACGTGGCAGCTGCCACTTTTCTACAACACATGTTATAGAATACCACGTGTAAGTGAATTACAACGCTATCATTAACAATCAAGCTACATCTCGTTAATTACTCGACGTTATAATTGAGACCATCATTAATCATACTCGCTGAATTATCAGGTATTTTTTGTCATTCATATTTGTCAGTTTATTTATTTCATTATAAAAACTCTGTGATCATTTTTTGGGTTGACCACGTGCTAAGATAACCTGCTGGCTATGTCTATATATCCATACATACTCGATACCACATGACTTGCAGTCACAAATAATTATTATTCAAATCACGCACATTTAATTATCATTTACTTATTACTCATCACTGAAATATTTTACTTGTACTCGATGCTAACTGGTGTGGTTGATGTCATCATTCGATCCATCCAGTTATGCAGTTAATCTCTAAAATAAATACCAAATTTTAATTGTGACTGCAAATTCTTTCAGTTAACGACAAGACTCGACACTTGACTCGTCTCTATTTAATTACTCGGTTCAAAAGTACATAAAATATTCATGATAAATTACATTATGAATTTTACATTATAAATCAATTGTCATAACTTGAAGTATCAATTGTTACGGATGGTTCTTTTGATTTCTCTGCGCTCATATATCTATCAAACTCACGTGTAAGGTGCCGTGTAATTTTTATAACACTAAAATGAAATCTTGTTCATAAACTTGTGCTCTATAACATAAACTCATGCTCGATTCTTATACAAGATGTATTGTAATAACTTATACATATCAAGTGCTCTGTTAAATAATCTCGTGCTCAATTATGTACTCGACAATATTATCTGTGATATATTTTTATTAAATATGGACAATACACCAAACAAGTGATTTATTATTTCTTCCACCATCCCGATCCAGCGTGAATAAATATTTAATGTAATTAGGTTTAAGTTAATATTTTACAATTCTAAAACCCTTTAAAAGAGAAAAGTTAAAAAAAATAAACAATCATGTTGATAATATTGAATTGTTTTAGGTATTTCTTTCAGAGTATTGAACACACTACAAAAGTTGTATGTCATTTTTTCTAGAAAGTTGATAGCTGGAATAATAATAGCCATTAATTATTATTTTTTGGCAAACATAAAAATTTCCGAAGTTTGAAGTCTCATAACTTTTGAACTGATGTAAATGCATCTATGTCACAAATATCAATTTTAAAGAGGACTATAAGCCCTATAAAACGAGCCCGAAAACGAGTGAATTGCTCAAGAACTGCCTGGGTAGGAATTTTTATAAAGAAATGTGATATCGTTCCCATGCTTTTTAAATCGGAAAACTTTAAAAATAAATAGCGACCTATTAAAATTAAAATTAAGTGCTACAATTTTCAGGAAATTTTTTGTTGTCGCTTACAATAAAATTTTCATATGGGCTGTAACAATCGGTACACCTGAGTCACCACTCAACCTAACCTTAAGTTCAGAAATAATTTTCTTATTTTATTATTTTATAAATATTAGCCTGGAGAATTCGGAGCACACTCACCAAAAGTACAATAATACATGAGTACCCGTACATACGTATGTGTGCATGAGTTTTTCTACATAAGCGTGTGTTGTATATGTGTGCATTGACCATATATGGATATCTACGACGTATTTTGAGCTTGCTCTGAATTCCCACAGAAAGGTATGCGAGTATGAGCGGTCAAGTTACAAGAAGGAAAGACGTAGATAAGAACAAGCAACTAGAAAATAGTACGTCTTTCTTTCTCTATGCACAGCTGCACCACCACGGCCGGTCCCTTACGAAGATACACCGACTCAATGTCTTCCAGATGTCCTATGTAAAGATTTCTCTGAGTCTTTCGCGGCCGCGAGTCCCTCGTCATAATAAAAGTCATCGTAAAGGCCTTAATAAATATGTCAAAACATTTTCTTGTTCTAGTTCGACTCAAATTTTTACGACTTTTCTATTTAAACCGATAGGTCCCACGTCTCCCGCGGATCCTGACTATTTCTTTTTCAATGTAGAAATCTATCTCTAATTCTATTTATTTTTAATTTTTTTAATTGCATTTCTCAGAAGTGTCTAAAATATCGATAGTAAATGTCACCATATATTTTGAAGAAACATTGTTTTACAGAATCTCACGGTCTCCCGCGGATTCTTATTTTTCCCTTTCCCACTATAGGAAGCTCTTCTATTTTAAAAATTTTAATTTCATTTCTTGAAATTACCTAAAATATTGGTAATAAATGTCATCATAGAAACGTAGTCTCTAAAATTTTACATGGTTCCCCGCAGAACCTCTCCGTCCCTTTTTCTATCCTCGAAGATTTTTCATCTCAATTTTGTATTATTTTTAAAATTATATTTTTCCTAGAGTATGTAATATATCGACCGTAAATGTCATCATATATTTATTACTTTATTTTTAAGCGGTCCACCGCGGACTTATTTTTCTATTTACATCCTGTTTGCTATAAAATCCCAAGAATTTCCGTAATAAAAATGTCATTTTCAGCTGTCCAAAGGAATCAAACCCTTCCATATTATTTTTCCTCTTTGTCTTTAACCCATTCTTCGTATCATCTTTGGCCCCACCTTTCTTTCAAACCTTTTCATATATAAACCCCGGAAAAATAATCAAAATCAGTCATTACTTCAGCTACTAAAACCCTTGTCGGATCTATCTACGAGTAAGACTCACTGAGTCGATTTCAAAGTTCGTTCTCGTGACGTTCCACGCCTAGGCAATCAGGGGTCCTCGATCGATAATCGTAAGTCGATTCTTTTATTTAAAATATTAATTACGCAACTTAAATTTTATTCTTAAAAACTTTCCTCGTGAGGTCCTACGCCTAGGCACCTGGACTCCTAGGTTGGATACTTAGAGTAAAATCATTTGAATTTGCATTAGAATTAACCAAACCCTTTTCACGTGACGTCCACCGCCTAGGCAATCGGAGTCCTTGTTCGGGAATAATTAATTCTATTAATAAAACCCTAAAAATCATTATAAATTCACTCGAAGGCTAAGCCGGCCGTTCGGTTTAGCGTGCATAGCATCTTCGTGAAAAGATTCAAACTGTGAATCTCAATTAATTGCTATCATAAATCATTATAAAAATCTGCGTACACAGATTCAAATTGGTGAATCTGAAGTGAGTGTGTGTGCAGGTATATCAACCCATTGGGGTAAGTTCATTATTATAATATTTTGTAAAACTAGGTTACGTACGCGCGCAAGCGCGCGCGTGATGTTTATTTTTTGAATATGAAAACAGAATATTAATTCATAGCACCGGAATAAACAAATCTATAGTTCTCTTTTCTAACAACCAATGATTTTGGCGAAATCATGGTTTGTTGTTATGTTATAAAAACTGAAGTATTGATGATCATGACCAAACTTTTAGAAATTCTAAATCCTCAGAAAGAAATGATTTTGCATGATCATGATGATATATACTGATAAAAAACTATAGAAATATATTGCTCAGATATTATCAGACCGAATTACATATAACTTTGTACATTAGTAATATAAAATATTAGACCATTAACGTCTAATCAGCCTTGATCATATATACATCTATAAATTACTATACATACACTTATAACGGCTAAAAATGACACAATGCAATTATATACAACCGTACATATTATGACATACAACTATATATTAAAAAGAAAAGCTAAGATATAATTATATGTACTCAAAAACAATAAAACCCTCGATTTATTTGTCCTTGAAAATTTAACTGTCATTACCGTAATTTACCCTTCAGAACGACGGTTCCATGTTTCCTGCTTAAAACATTCTATAGATTATTGTAGCTGTACGTATAAAGCCCTATACTTAACTACAGTACTTCTCATAGAACTCATTCATTCTTATAAAATTAATATAGAAACTTATGAGAATCTACTGGATTCTATAAGATTTTCTGACCAGGGCTGTTTCTGGAACGTCATGGTATGCAATTTTACGAAATTAAAATTTCAAAATAATACGTCACAATTATTTAAAAAAGAGTGAAATTCAATATTGTTCGTTTTTGAGAATAGTCTATAAACTCTTTTTTCTTTATTTTCTTGCAAGGGCTGAGACGAAATTTTCCGGACAGCGTTAACAGGACCGAAATAGCGGAAAATAACAGAATATCGGACCATCAGGGTCTTTTGTATTAGAATCTGTTCCATTTACTATGAAATTACCAATAAAATCTAATATTTATGAAATGAAACTATTGTACCAATCTTACAATTAATAGTAAAAGTATTCATTCACTATTACACATAATCATGTGAGATATATGTCTTTTAATTTCCTATTTATTCGAATTTTGTTTTTATCTTTTAATCTATATATTGTTTAAAGACAAATTTCTACCATACTCTTAAAACAATAACATCATTCAGTAAAAACTGAACGATTTTACACGTGCTTTAGTCTTATTTAACTATCAAGACACTGTCTTCGTTCATTACTCATATCATTGAAAACTAAGTAATTAAAGACTAACGACAAATAATAATGTCTCATTAAAGTCGGCTGATAGTTATAAAAAATAAATATTTTACTGTCAAGTAATATAAAATGAAAATATTCTATTTTTTCGGGATCGACGAAGTTATTAACTAACAATAATAAACACTTTCTTTCGTGGTTTTCAACATACACTGGTACTGTGGTTTTATTTTTAAAAAACATGATATTATGAGACACATTGAATCAGTGCTTGCAAACTATTAGATCTATTTTATGCGAAAAAAAAATTCATAGATAATTGCTTGTTTTCAAGTGAATTTGAAGGACCGTTTTTTTTTTGTTCTGTGGGATCATCAATAATAGCAATATTTTAAGAGTTACGTAAATGTATCGATAAACATTTAGTTAGTCACCTTCGTTTTGAAAAGGCTCAAATAAAAATTGGCAAATAGCCTTAACGGGACCAACATAGCAGAAGATAACAGAAAATCGGACCACCAGGGTATTTTGTATTAGCATATGTTTCATGTGATATTTAATGACTAACAATACTTTCTAATATTAATATGATGTAACTATTGTATTTATTTTATAGTTAGTAGTACCGGTATCCGTTTGCTATTATGCATAATCATATGTTCAATATTTTTTACTATCCTATTTCTTTGGATTCCGTTTATATCTTTCTAATCTATTTATTATTCAATGTCATATTTCTACCATATCAATTGAATCAATGCCATGATTCAGTAGTACGCGAATGTGTTTGCACATGATTTAGTCTTATACGACTGTCAAGTCATTGTCTTAATGGATTCCATATCGTAATTGGTATGAGCGGAAAGAAAATAATATGTATACTTTAGATAAAATATGTTCGAAAAATTAAAATTAATCGGAATAGTTATTAAATATTCATATGAATAACTATATTGCTCTAATGTAATTTATAACGTATTATAATCAATGTCATTACATAAAACTATAGCGTAATTTGTCCGAACAATAGTTCTGTGAATATAATAAGAGTCAAATATATTGAGGGTTCATCACTAAATAATAGCAATTAAATAACTACTAACACTGCAATGTTTGAATACCAATGCGATTATAATAATTTTAATATCTTAGTATTAACACACTCGAAATTAATTTATTTGCACGTATTTAAATATATATTTTTATGTAAGTATCGATTAGTCAATTGTCGTATTCGAGAAATCTGAATTATGTGTATATTTCTTTGTAAACAAAGTTTTTTACTAAATTGTTGGGTTTATCTTTGTTTAAATACACGCGTAACGATGACCATGATTTAACTCTTGAGAATGCTACGTATAATTGACCGTGATTAAATACATCTTTCGTGAGATCAATTCCTATTGAGTCAAATGTTTGACCTTGAGCTTTGTTTATGGTCATACAAAACGCGATTCTAATGGGGAATTGTCGTCTTTTGAACGTAAAGGGATAAATATTTTCACAGTACAACGTTAATCGGTTAATAAAAACAATATCATCGACTTTGTCCACTGTTAATATTTTGCAGCGTAATACATTCATCCCTAGATCCAAAACGATTAATCTTGTACCATTACACAAACCCTCGCTCAAATTGAGATTTCTTATTAACATAACTATTGCATACTTTCTTAACCGAAGTTCGTAGGGAGGGAAATTCGGAGGGTTCAAAGTATTTAAATATTCTGAAAAATAAGCATCGTCACTATCCCCATTGTCACAATTAGCAGTACTATCAACGGCTGTATATATTTTTTCCGTAGAGGTATCTAAAAGTTCAATAACTTGTTTATTTATTTTATCAACATCAATATTTCTAGCTGAAAGAATAACTGTTTTCGTAAGTTCATTGTAACGTTTGCCTTTGATGATTTTACCATATACATTTGCAACGATATCGTTATTCTTTGATGTTAAACACATTTCAGGAAGTTCTATTTCATCATTTTCATTATTGATAGTCCCGTCACCAACGTTCAGTAAGAACTGTGCGAATTCTATTTCTTCTGGTAATGCTCGCATATTTTGTGTTAACGAATACTTATGGAAGTGTCTCCATAATGTGCTGAATTTAATAGATAAATTAACAGTTTCGATGCGAGTAGCATTTGGGTGTACTGGAAGTAACTGTCGAAAATCGCCACCTAAAATCATTAGTTTTCCGCCGAAGGGAATATCGTTGTTCATAATGTGCTTTAGAGTACGATCAATTATTTCTAAAGCATATCTTGGTGCCATTGGAGCTTCATCCCAGATAAAAACGTCGACGTCTTTTAGATATAAACCTTGTTTTGAATTGGGTTTGATACTTGAAGATGAGTCTGAAAACATAGGAACAGGTAATCCGAACGTTTTATGAACAGTTTTTCCGTTAGGTAAAAGGGTTGCTGCAATACCTGTGTAAGCCATGGTACAAACTTTTTTATCTTTTATCTTCAATAGGTGACATAATGTTGTGTATATGAAAGTTTTACCGGAACCACCAGGTCCATCTATATAAACGCAATTAGAGTTATTACCTTCATTTTCTGCGGAATTCATAATAAAGTCTACAACTTCTTTTTGATTTACATTTAACTTCTCATAACTTGATAATGTTTCAGATTGAGCAGACCATACTGTTCTGTCATCTGGTATATCTTCAATTTCGGTGATTCGTAGCATATTTGGAAATGCCGATAGACTATAACCTTCTTGATGAAGCATTGAGTTAATATACACATAAGCTTTTCTTTGCCCATCTTCTATTCCAAAACGTCTGCTAAGATCTTCAGACATTGCTTCTTTAAATTCTTCCCAAAGTTGTTCGGGATGTAAAGGTTGGCAGTGAATCAGTATACGTACAAATAAGCATCGTAGTTGTCGTGGCATCATATAAACTATTGCTTCATTCATAGCTCGTTTCCATTCTTGATCATCTTCAATAAGCCCTGCTGCCAAACATGCTGCTACAAATGTACTATACACTATTCCGTTTACTGTCCTATGGTTTTCAAAACTTTTTGCCCCCGTAATATTAACTAACAATAGTCGAAGATGAAAAAGTTCAGTTTGTGCAGGACTGACCGAATACATACGACCGATAACATTGAATTGTTTTTTCCGTGGTTGCCAACTCGAAACTGTACTTCCATTTTGTTTCTTAACAACGTAATGATATGGAATATCGCTATATAAGTATTGTCGAGCGTTGGGATCGCGTTCATTCAAAGAAAAAAATTCGATTAACATTGTTCGTTTTTGTAAAGCTTCTGACAGCTCGTTTTCATTGCAATCATCACTAATTGTAATATTTTGTTGATTAGGTAGATGTATTGGTAATCGTGTAATCGAATGACTTTTATCTTGCAATGGTTTACATAAGATTCGCCAGGCAGCTTCCACGGGGCCAACATAGCGGGCATCAACAAAATTTCGAACTTCATCATGATTTAGTGTAGCAGTACCAGGATCATGAGATGTCTGGTCTCCGACGTTTTCCGATGCTGGCGTAGATTCCGATACATTACCGTTTATTGTTACTCCTGCTTTATCATGACCTTTGTACACATATTTATATATGTATTTGACTGCTTTAACTGATGACACTACCTCCGTATTGATATGACAATTAAATTTTTCTAATAACGTTGGATTGTACGGTACGACATGGCGATTATCGAAAATGTGATCATTCCGTGAAAATATGGTTCCCTGATCTCTCTGGCGGTAGAAAGGATATCCATTATCATCCATTGTTGTTTCATTGCGAAAGTTTTTTGGGAATTTTTTCGAACACTTTTCTCTAACTATACACCAATCTCCACATGGACCGTGTAGCATATTTTTTGTGACAATATTATATAACGAAGGATTTTCTGTCTCATTTGGTATTTCAGCTGAAATAAATTTATCAACATTATCGGAGGTTGTTATTTTATAATTACTTTTTAGTGTTATCAACATATGTAAATGTGGTAAAGCACGTTTCTGAAACTCAATCACCCAATTGAAAGCAATTACTTCTCCGAAAAGATGATCTTTCGTTATCATTTTAATTAAAGCATCTTTTTTTATATCAAATACACGTGCAACTAAGTCGGGTCTATCCGAAGCTGTTTGACGTGGCAATAAGTTTTCCGTAATCTCTCGCCACTTCGGATTACATGTCATGGTCACAAACAAATCGGGTTTACGAAATTTCCGTACAATTGCCATTGCATCTTGATAATGTTGTAACATAGTACGGGGTAATCCAGTAAATGTCGATGGTAAAATAACAATTTTACCTATGTTACAATTGACATCACTGTTGGTGGCTCGCGATTTCAGGTGATCTAATAAACCCTGATATGAATCAGCGCGTAACTTTTTTTGATTGCGTTTACAAAATTCTAGTCTATCTTTTTCAATCTTAACATAACTATCAACTATCCATTGTTGAGATAAGCGACGCCCCATCAAAAATACATTAAAATCATCACGAATAGCTAATCTATAGTTATAATAATCTGCACGAGTAACTCTTCGATTGGTTTTCTTCACATAAGGTATATTTTGATGCCATCCCTGGCTGCCATATGGATAAAATAATGGATAAACCCATGGTTCGGTTTTAGGGTCCATTGTACTCAGGCGTTGGAAAGTTTTAGTAATTTTATTTTATACACTAACGTAAGATTCAGGAATTTCTCCGTCAGCTGACGTGGCAAAAACTGCCGCTACTTCATTGGCCCTTTGGAAGTTATATCGTCTAACATCCATTCCTGGTTTAATTGTAAATACTAAATGTAATTCAGGTTCAACAACGTTTCCACTCGAATCGATTTTTGTTTGGTTTTTCAACACATCTCTCATCATATGATATGACTGGGCGAAAACATTATGTTCACGTAATAATTTATCGATCGTTTCCAAAAGCTCAACATCGCAATTGGTATTTCTGATGGAACGATATTCTAAGGCTTCAGTAGAGTCTACAATAAAAAGTTGTCCGTAACTTGGTGACTCGTCAGAAGATGGATATAATGCGTTATTCATTTGATGATATATTTGTCCCTGTATTTTGAAACAATACGGACCACGCCTTTGAGAATTGAAATCAACCAATTTAGCGTTAAACGAAGCAAAGGCGAACGAACTATTAAAATTACGAATACGTTCGAAAAATTCTTTCGATTTTCCATGGGCTCCGCTAAATAATGATCGTAAAATCTCTGGCGGTTCTGGCAAAGGATCCAGTTTCACTTCACCATGACGACAACAATCATTAAAAGAATTTGCTTTATTTGCAACTTTTTCGGCAGCAAAATGTTTTGCATTACAATGACGGCAATTAACATCCATGACACTGATATAATGTTCATGGATTGCATCGACTCCGTTGTTGGGATTAACATTTGGATGATTCAAAGTTTGATTTGAAATTACATTAGTAAAGGGAATTATTGTAGCGTTAGAAAGCTTGTCATTAACAGAACTAAAATGATGCTGAAAAGGAATATTGTGAATTAAATTCGGTATCCGCAGTGATGTACCACAAGTCGTTGAAGGCACTTCGCTTGAATTGTTTATGGTATTTTCAGGGAGTAAATTGATAGATACGTTTTGATTTTCTGCAGCTATAGTATCTATGTTCGAGAGTTCAGCTCTAGTCATTGAAAGGTTTACATCTTTATCATTATTTTTGTTTGCTCTACGATTACGTCGTTGTTGATTATATTTTTCCCGGCGTGCTTTTTTGATTTCTTCGTCTTCAGCAGGCGTACGTACGATTTTTCTACGCCCCATTATGTCCTTAAATCGACAATAGAATCTATTGACTATGAATAAATGAGATAAGAATGAACTGATTTATTTTTTTAAAAAGATGTTTTATTTAAATTTCGTGTACATCAGCAATTAAAAATAACAAATAAGATTTATAAAATAAATGATTAATATACTACATTAAGTAATAAAATTACAAATTCAATTATTCAATTAATAAAAGATTACTTTTGTTAACCCTTCATATACTTTAAGACAAAAAAATTCAGCTGTGGAAATGCTGTAATAAAAATCATCAAGAAAATTATTTGGGCTGCCTTAAGTTTATTAAAACATTTTGTTAATTTTTTATTTTCTAGGTTAATAATTATAAGTTTTAGCAATCGTTATTTAAATTTTGGATATCAATTTTTTTTTTCTTAATTATTTCGATATATTTGTAGTCGTCTTGGGTTTAGTCCTTGTTATTGTTTTTTAATTAATTAATTTTTCTTCTTTTTCTTAGATCAGTATGATTTTAGTCAATTTTTTTTTCATTTGATTTTCATGTGTATAGGTCTTTGGTTAAGGCTTAGTCTTAATCTGTATCTATCTTATTTAATATTTCAATTTGATCGTGAATTTTATCATTCAATATCTTTGTCTAGGTCTAAGTCTTTTCAAATCTTTGTTTAAGTTTCATTTAAATATCATTCTTTGTTTTAGTCTTAAATTTTATTTAAAGTTCGTGATCAGGTCTTCAAAATTCTATATTTTATTCTTAGTTTCTATCAATTTTTATTTCTTAAAGTCGTATTGGGTTCTCAATGTTAAATCTTCAACAGGATGACCTGAAACAAAATAAATAAGAATTAAAATAACTACTTACACAGAAAATTAAATATAAATAGATCAAAGTTTTAAATATATATGTATAAATAGATGTTGCAAGAAAATAAAAATTAATAAAATACATTAAACAGGAACATTGGATTTTTTTTATGATAACGATAAAAAAAGTTGCGGGAACTTGATAACTTACTTATTCGGCGAATCTGACGTTTTCCTCATGTTTCCTTTGACTGAACAGGATTAATATTATTGGTGACAATATTTCACTTAAAGCAATCGTTCTGGTATAAGCGATGTAACCTTGAAAATAAAGCAATCAAAGCTACAGTTACTTTATTATATAAACAGTAATAAAAGAAATGGAATTAATAGAGTTTTGAAAAAACAGACTGAGATATAATTGAACATTAAATGCATATATATATATATATATATAAAGGTTAATACAAAATTATACATCAGAATTTTTGTACAACACTCATTATCTATTTCAGTCGATATTTTTTGAATTCATAAAATGATTAAAAATCTATAACAATAAAATGTTTCTATGCTTACCGATTACTTGATCGACCTTCACGTAATATTAATCCACAGAAAATGATATTGTCTAAATCAAAATATAGTATTAAATCAATTACACACTACACAATCTCAATCAATATGCTTCTATCAACAATTTAACTTAATAGTGGTAATAATGAAAATTATTGGTGTTAAAACCAACAATGATAGTAATCAATAATATTTTAGGATGCAATGCAAATAACTTAATCAATAATTGTCAATACAACACAACCGAGATTGGTTATGGTAACCTTAAAGCTTAAACTATTCACGTACAATGACAATTGTGGATTTTCTTAATGGCTGCTTTAACAGCAAGTTGACGGAAAGTAACGTTTGAAATTTTTTGCAAAGTTAACTTCAAAAAGTTAATGTGCACGTGAGTAGGGCTGTACTGAAGATCAAATGGCAGGTTAGCTGCCCCTAATAGCTCAGTTTGATTCAGCAAAAGCTTACTTTCAAAAGTTTCTTTGAATTTTTCATTAAATGACCGTCAACTTCAAGCTCTGCCGTAATTAACGACAATTTGTATATAACTTGCTATATAATTGGACGTAAATTTACCACCTAAATTGGAATGCAAATGAACTTTAAAAGTTACATACAAAATGTCGGCAAAAAACGGAAAAGCTCGAAGTTGACGGACATTTTACGAAAAATTTAATGAAACTTTTATTAGAGTTTTTTTCGAGTAAAAAATGTTACCTGTAAATTAAGGAAAAATTATCCGCACATTTTTTTTTTTAACTTTTGCTATCAAATTGTCGGCAAATTTGAACAGTGAATTTCAGCAATTACAATTGCCAAATTACTGTCAATGTGAAGCTAAAGTAGCTGTTGGGGTATATGTTATCATATCGGTATACCAAAATTACTGAAAAAACTGGAACCTAAGTTGACATAGATTTGCTGATAAATTGAAGGGAAATCTGACTGGACAACCCGCTATTTAGCTTCCTTGGAATTTCCAACTAAGATTAGTCAAGCGTTTTTGAATGCGAACGAAATTTAATAAAATTACATTATACCATGCAAACACTAAATTTCATTGAATTAATAATAAAGTTTGGTATCAATATCGAGAAAAATTGTAGTAGAATTTTATTAAATCTATTATAATAATGTTAAAATATTTTTGGGCAGGAATCATGACGAATGAATGGAGACGAATATATTTATTAGAGTTTTATGCGAATTATAAAATTTATAATGAAGAGTATTCAAATAATATTTTATCCATTACTTAAAAATAATCAGCCATTAGAAGTAAAACTTATTTTAGTTTCACAAATCTATTTTCTGTATGTAAAAACTTGAGCGATTATTTTTAACTATCATACGTTTTTATCATAAATTATTGGATTTTTTGTATATAATAATATTAAAGTCTTAACATAGATAAATGGTAATTAGAAAAATTAAATATTCTTAAAATAATATTTGCTCCATGAAGACACTGTCCCTTATACAAATGTTATAAAAATCCACTCTTATAATTTAGATGATAAATATGAAAATATATCATGTAAGCAAACTATTCGTAACGTGATTGGTCAATAAAAATTTTGAATATAATATAATACATATACATACATTATACACAATATAATACTATACTATATATACTATAAAATATATATAAATAAATATATAAATATATATACATACATAAATCATAACGTGATTGGTTGGAATGAAATATATATTATTATTATTATTATTATTATTATTATTATTATTATTATATTATAATTATTATTATTATTATTGTACTTAATATTTTTATTATATCATAATTTATAAATTAATTCAATATATATATATATATATATATATATATATATATATATATATATATATATATATATATATATATATATATATATATATATATATATATATATATATATATATATATATATATATATATATATATATATATATATATATATATATATATATATATATATATAAATAAAATAAGAAAATAAATAATAATTATAATAATAACCAAATAATCAATTATTTTACTTTACTGTAGCTTACGTGCACAATACACCTAAGATCGCTAACTTAAATTGAGGCTGTACTCGCATTGTAGTAGATGAGATGGCGCTATACGTATAATGAAGTATCTGAAAGCGGTAAATTTTAAATGAGACCTAAGATCATTAGGAAAACCTATAGGTCGCGTCCCACTAAACGTTTACATTAATATCCTTTTCTTGATTAGCTCTTCCCAGATTTTATTTTTAAAATAATTATTAATGACATTATTTTATAGTGTAGATCTTCAGAAGCAAATAGTAAATTAATTATTAGTGGGTATAGGATCAAGTAATTTCGTTAAAACTAATTAATTATTCGTGACGTTTCGTGTATTTATTTACACATCCTCAGGCTCTATAATAAAATATATAAAATTATTACAATGATGTACAATACAATGTCAGTAATATAATAAACAATACACACTATTTTATACCATGACTATATTCTCAACACAGTTAATGATATATATATATATAGAAAATTCTTGTCATGTTTTTATATTATACATTATGTGGTTATGTTTTAAAAAAATAAAACATGACAAGAATTATATCATTGACTGTGTTGTACATCATTGTAATGATTCTGTATGCTTTATTACAGAGCTGGAGGACGTCTAAATAAATTCACGAATTGTCATAAGTAATTAATTAATTATTTGAATTTATTTTAATCCAGAATTTTAAACAGATAAGAATTAAAATTGTGGACATCATGAGAATGAGAGAATTAAAATCACCTTTGAATATTCAAAATTGTTTTGTTTCTAATGTGCACGTAATTGTTAAATTCATTTAAAAATAGTTATTTGTAAACAAACTATCACATAAAATTATCAACGCTTATATTAATAATTTAAATGGGAGCAAAAAACAAAAAGAAATAATTTCAAATTAAATTTCCAGATTTATTAAGAACGTTAAATTAAGTTTGATAAAACATTCATAACATTTATAAATTAACGAAAAACTATTACATCATATGTGAATCATTAAAGTTATACATTTTTGTCAAACATCATTGAGAAATTAAAATATAATAATGTTATTGTTATTTTTATAATACTATAAATGTTATAATTATATTATAAACATTACATCATTTACGTTAAAATAGCGATGAGTGAGTTAAATGTACCACGGACTAGCAATTAGTTACTTATTATTTTATCCTTAAAATTTAATCAGGTAACTGGATAAACTTACTTATCTACAGAATCAGTCAGTTCATGCCTAGGATTAAACTTAAATTTACGGATTGTTCACAAATTTTAGGACGCATTACTCAGTCAATCCTTTTACAAATTAGTATCACCGATCATCATAATATTATGTAAAAACTAAATAATTTTATAGTAAAACTTACGTTAACGTGGCAATTCACAACATTTTACTCACTCTACCAATCTTCTTACAAATTAGTATCACGAACCATAACATTATTATATATGTATTGAAAGGTAGTAATTAAATAGTAGTTATTAAAGAATTAATGAATAAAATGAAAATAATTGTAATTTAAAGATTATCTTCATGCTTAATCGAAGGGTCCTCTCTTGTAAGCTTCTCCATCACTGGTTCCTGACTTACGTTTGGGAGTACGATACCCCATAGCTCCCAATTCGTCGACAGTCTTAGGTGTGACAGACTGAACATGCTCGATATCGTCGAAGCTTCGCGTTACAAACTGAGGTACATCTTCTATAAAAATCAATATAGTAGATAAATTGAGATATATGATCAAGAACACAAAACATGTACAATTATATAAAGTTCAAATTCTATTTGTACTTACGGGATTGTTGCAAGATACTTCCCATAATTTTGAGGTAAGTACCCTTATCATAGTTTTTATTTTCGTCACATCGTGAAATTCTTACGGAAATCTTGTGGTCGTCTTGAACAAGTAATCCGACAAGAAAACTTGATCCATATGATGTGATTTTTTAAAATTTATATTTTAAGTAGCCTTTTATATCTAGAAAAATAAAAAAAAAAATTATTAATATATTTCGAATAAGTTAAAAATTCACAATTAATCATTAAAAAAAAAAAAATACTTACAACACTGCTTTTCATAGTTGTAAACATCTTTGATGTCAACCTCTTCTAACGCTTCACTTTTTTTGTTCTCTACAGTTTCGTCTTCAAATTTGATTTCCTTTATGGTGATTTCGGTATTAGGCAAAACGTACAATTCAATTGTTTCTGCAGTATCGTATGGGTTTTTTAATTTTTTTTGTGGAATTACCGTTCTCAGGCATTCTAATGAAACTACCTGTAAAGATCAAAATATAAAATTAGATAATTATAACATTTTGCTGTCTTATAAAAGAATTGAAATTATATTAGTAAAACAGTTATTAAAAGATAAATAGATATAGATATTTATAATGTATAAAAAAAAAAAACTTACAGTGCGATCTTGGAACTTCTGGGAGAAATTTTTAGCCATTTCTCCCCAGAAACAAACCTTGACGCGTTTTCTGCTTCCATTATTTACTGTTATTTTAAACAGATTCGTTGGTCTACCATTGACGTTAACAATTTTAATTCCTTCAATTAAGTCTACAAAACCATGGATTTCTCTAAAATTAAACAAGAAAATTATATAAATCTTAAATAAATCACTAGCTACTCCTCAAAATATAATTAATCAGAACTATAAATTAAAATTACTTACGCAGAAGCATCACCGACAACCCACGCGTCAATCTCGGCGTCTTTTGTAAAATTCTTCAATAATTCTTGACGAGTCGACATTTTTTTTATTTTAAATTCTGCCGATTATATTTTAAGCAATTTTATAAATAAACGTTAAGTGATTTATCGTAAAAAATTAGATTTAGTTTTCTAATAAACTTGTGAAATAAAATTTATTTTAGATTTTAGAAAATGGAAACCACGCTTAGCGAACTGGATGCAGAATGAAAAATGATGAGAGCAGTAACTTCTGGAAGAGGCTAAGTCAGTCAACGCATGCGCAATTTAGTACAAGCTTATGGGTGATCGCGCATTGATAATTTTCCTCCAACCTATGGAGACTATTATTGAGACTATTACAGTGTACAGTCTCCATACTCCAACCGTTACTTGTGTGATGCCTGTAGATGCATCCAGCAGGTGACACTACCTGCTAACGAAACGCCGATTCAAATGTAATTTAGATTATTTTGAATATTTTTTTTTCTATTTGTAATTTAAATATTGAAACCTATCCGAATTAGAAAATTTAAGTTTTATTGTTGTAGAATATCTACTCTTATCATATAATAATGTATAATAATAAGAGTGGATAATTAATTGAGATAATTTAGATGAAAAAAATAACAATGTATCATGCGAGCAAACTATTCATGACGACGTAATTGGTCGAATTTATATAAATATACCATACTTCACTCAAATGAATTAAATCAAGAGATAAATTACTATAGAATCACTACACTATACTGAAAGAACTAGAGAGAATGCTAAAAAAACTAGCGAGATTCAATTATACTAAAAATTATTTATTTCTCTTGTGAGCTTGTACTTTGGTTTTATGTTTCGTTATCTCCTTTTGTATTTTCAGCTAGGTGGAGCCTTGAAGTAATGTCCAAAGACTATCGAAAAACGTTATCATATGGTTGCCCCTTGACATATTTAGGCGCACCTTCAAATGATACATTAACAATAAATAGTCTTAAGTGAAAATTGAACGCCGAATAGTGTACACTTACGCTTATTTATTATTCATAACTCGATTAACCTTTAATAATCATTTTTCCACAAAATCTGTTTGATTTAATATTGCTTTAAACGGTAATAATTATTTTGTGCGAAATCTTTGATTTTCTGAAATATTAATATTAGTTTATCAAAACGTATATCAGCACCGTATGTATATCGCAAATTATAAATATTGGATTGGATAATTCTACTTAATAATTTATAAACAGTAATTGTACCATTTGTTCAAGAAATATTTATACTGTTTGTAACTTTGTAAAAGCTAATTGTTTAATTAGTGAGTTGGAAGTTCTCATTATCCCAATGAAAATTATATCTGCGTGAAATCCTTATTATTTATGAGTTATTCAATTAGTACGTAAGTATGTGTTTCTTACATTGTTCTTTTTTTTGCAAAAACAGTAAAGGTTATATTATAATTACAATAAATTTCACTACTTGAATTTTTAACAACTTTGAATTCGTTACCTTATTTATATTAATATTGATTTTTCTACAAATGTTAGACATTTTAATTAACTTCTAACTCTCACAAAAATAAATAAGTTTCTAAAACTATATTAATTTTTCTAAATAAAAATTTAATTCGAGGAAAAAAAATATTCTAACTTTTTAAATACGAAATTCAATAGATATAAATATTTGAAAATATAACGTATATTGTGAATGCTGTTTATGTAACCACTATTAAGGGTTAATGTGAAAAGGAGATTTATTGATGTTTTCATTTTTTACTAATGTTTGTATATTTGTCATTTTATTACTCACTTTTAACAATTTTGATATTTTTGTTTTAGGTCCCCTGGTATCTAAACTGGATTTATACTGACGGAATTCAATTTTTTTTTTAACATTTAGTCATTGAAAAAGCCTACCGTCGTAAGCGGTTTAGTGCTGAAGTTAAAGAGACTTATCAACAATATATATTGGATTTTGTACATTTTCAACAGAAAACTATTTGAAAACAATGTAGTTTAAATATGAAACTATATCTGTACCTGTACTTGTACCTGTACCTGTAACTGAACCTGTACCTGTAACTAAACCTGTATCTGTATTGTATTTGTATTTGTATTTGAATCTAATAATTATTTGTATTAACAGAAATTTTTTTATACAAGCAAAAAGGATTAACCGAAAAAGTACGACTTTGGATTTAAATAAAGAACTATTATCACGAAAAACTAAACGAATTTATTAATTAATTACTTATGATTGTCGTTAATTGAATAATTGAAATAGAATCAAAAACATTGCATATGTCTGTAATTGAAATCTATTTAAATATTGTTGACGATTGAAAAATTTCTAACTCAACAATAATATCTATTGAATACAAAACAAAGAGAAACATTTATAAATCCTCATAAATTTTAATATTATTATAAATAAATGAAAAATATTATTTATAACGTAATTTTTAATTAATATTGTAAGATAAACTATTAATAAAATACATTGTTTTTATATTGTCCATACAAGTGTTTTATATATAAACCCACATTACTCACGATTTGGAAGTATTTAATAATTCATTAGTTTGTAATTTATTAGACTCTTAATAGTTATAACCATAATACTTTGAGAAGCATGCTTATATCTTTCGACATTAAGCGTTTAATTCGTTGATCATAAATATTATGATATATAATACATAATTGATAACTTGACTGTAATAGTTTCTGTGTTCATACTATTCATTGTATAAAATTATTTCATGAGTTTAAATTTTTAGTTTGGTTCCGAATTCTTCACTATAATACAATTATCATGGGACGAAAAAAGACTCAACGAACTCCAGCTGAGGTAGAAGAAATGAAAAAAGCTCGCCGTGAAAAAAATAAAATGTATCAACGAAAATACCGTGCATCCCAAAAAACAAATAAATTAATTGCAAATACGCCTAATATGACTAGATCTCTTGCTTCTTGCTCACATAGTAATACTAATATAGTAATTGATATTGATAAAAAAATCACTGAACACATAGATTCCTCTGATCATTCACCTTTTAACAATAGAAACGATAATGTTACTGTTATTCCCTCTACGTCATATGGTTCATCAAACTCAGATTCAACGCAATTAACGTATTGTTATTCTACAAATGAATATGATGAATCATCAGAACCAAAATCAACTCAATCTAGAATTAATTTTTTTGATCGTGATGATAGCATAACAATCGATGAATCCTCTGATTCTGAAAACATTACCAATCATCACAATTATCAAAATTCAATGACTGATTTGAATAGCGTACCATCTACATCGCATACATTACCGTTAAGCTCAAATCAAGTTCAAAATAGTTATTTTGAACATAGTTATAGTAGATCTTCAATACCAAGTGAAACTTCGCTTGGAAATCAATACTTCACAGAACATAATTATAGCAGAACAGCTGACGAATCATCTTCAAATAAAAATCAAAACCGATTAAATATAAATAATGTTTTTGAAATAGAAATGGTTCTAGAAAATAACATAGGTGCAATGAATGTGATCTGTCGTTATTGTAACGCGAAACATTTTGCTGATGAAATCGTGTCTAATAAAACCAATTCTTTCAACGATTGTTGCCGGCATGGTGAAGTATCACTAGAAATCCAACCAGAATTTCCGCCGTTATTGAAATCTTTATTTACTGGCATGCATGAAAAATCAAAAAATTTCTTTGAACGCATCCGTAACTTTAATAGTTCCTTTTCTTTCGCTTCTTTTAATGCTAATTTGGTTGATTTATCTTCACAACGACGAGGTCCATATTGTTTTAAAATTCAAGGACAAATATACTATCAAATGAATACTTCATTGTATCCTATGTCTAATGAATCCCCAAGTTATGGTCAATTATTTATTATAGATCCAACAGAAGCTATGAGTTATCGTTCTGAAAGAAATTCGCAGTGTGATACAGATCTTTTAAATGAAATAGATATAACTTTACGTCGATATAACGTTTTTGCGAAGTCCTATCAAATGATGAAAGACTTATTGTTAAATGAGTCATCGGTTGATGCAAATGGAACTAACGTTGAACCTGAATTAAATATGATTTTCACTTTGAAACCTGGTATGGACGCTAGGCGATATAATTTTCAAAGAGTAAATGAAGATGCTGCAATTTTTACCACTTCAGCTGATGGTGATATTCCTGAATCCTATATTACGGTTCAAAATAAAACAACAAAAACTTTTCAATTCCTATCTACTATGGATCCTAATACTGAACCCTGGATTTATCCATTATTTTATCCGTTTGGTAATCAAGGATGGCATCAATTTTTACCTTGTGTACGTAAGACTAATTGAAGAGTAACTCGTGCAGATTATTATAAATTCAAATTAGCAATTCGAGATGATTTTAATGTTTTTTCAATGGGACATCGCTTAACTCAGCAATGGATAGTTGATAGTTATGTTAAAATAGAGAAAGACAGACTAAATTTTTGTAAATATAATGAAAAAAAATTGCGTGCCGAATCATACCAAGGCTTATTGGATCATCTTCAATCTCGTGTTAATGATACAAACTCAAGTATAGGTAAGATTGTTATTTTACCATCTACTTTTCACGGTTCTCCACGTAATATGTTACAGCATTATCAAGATGCGATGTCTATGGTTCGGAAATTTGGCAAACCAGATTTATTTATTACCATGACGTGTAATCCTAACTGGTCTGAAATTAGGGAAAATTTATTGCCAGGACAAAGTGCCGCAGATAGACCAGATTTAACTGCACGTGTTTTTGATATAAAAAGATGCCTTGATCGAGATGATTGTAAAACAACATCTTTTTGGTGAAGTACTAGCTTACATTTGGGTTATTGAATTTCAAAAGCGCGCACTGCCACATTTACATATGTTAATAACAATGAAAAATAATTTCAAAATAGAAACTCCTGAATGTGTCAATAAATTTATATCTGCAGAAATTCCAGATCCAATTAAAACTCCTATATTACATGATATTGTCACTAGAAACATGCTCCATGGGCCTTGTGGAGATTGGTGTCTGATTAATGGAATTTGTTCCAAAAAATTTCCCAGAAATTTCCGTAATGAAACGTCAGTTGATGATAATGGATACCCATCTTATCGCCGTCGGGACGAAGGAATAACATTCTCTAGAAATAATCATATTTTTGATAACCGTCATGTGGTTCCATATAACCCTGTTTTATTAAAAACTTTGAATTGCCATATTAACACAGAAGTTGTTTGCTCAGTCACAGCCATAAAATATTTGTATAAATATGTATACAAAGGTCATGATAGAGCTGGTATAACTATCTCAGGGAACATTCCAAATGTTAGATCAGAACCTGTAGAACCAATACATGAACTACCACATAATTCAAACGACAATGTTATTAATCATGACGAGGTTCAGAGTTTTGTTGATGCCCGTTATGTTGGTCCGGTTGAAGCTGCTTGGCGTATTTTATCGAAAAAATTGCAAGATAAAAGCCATTCTATTGTTTGATTACCGGTCCATTTACAAAATCAACAAAGCATTACTATTAATGATGATTGTAATGAAAGCGATATCTTGGAAGCATTACAAAGACAATCAATGTTAATTGATTATTTTTCATTAAGCGAAAGCGATCCGTCCGCTCGACAATACGTATACAGCGACATTCCTCGATATTATGTGTTTAAAAAAGATAACGAGACTAAAATATCTTCGTGGCAACCACGAAAAAAAAATTTTAACGTTATTGGGCGGATGTATTCTATCAGTCCTGCTCAAATTGAACTATTCCATCTAAGGTTACTATTAATCCACGTGAAAGGTGCCATAAGCTTTAAACATCTTCGGACAATAAATGGAATGGTATATGAGACGTACATGTCGGCGTGTTTAGCTGCTGGATTAATTGAAGATGATCAAGAATGGCGAAGAACATTAACTGAAGCAACAATCTGGATGATGCCTCAACAACTGCGTTGTTTATTTGTTCGTATACTAATGCATTGTCAACCTCTGCAACCAGAAGCTTTGTGGGAAGAATTCAAAGATGCAATGTCCGAAGATTTCAGTCGAGAATTGGGGGCAGAAGAAGGAAGAAAAAAAGCTTACGCGTTTATCAATTCGATGCTAAGTAAAGAAGGCATTAGTCTTTCTACTGTTCCTGGAATGCCACCAGCAGATGAAATCTTACACGAAAATGAATCAATACATATTCCTACAGGGGACCTATCACAAACGTATTATAATAAACTAAATGTTAATCAAAAAGAAATCGTAGATTTCGTTGTAAATTCTGTAGAACATAGAGAATCGAATCTTCCCAATTGCGTCTACATAGATGGACCGGGTGGTTCGGGTAAAACATTCATTTACACAACATTATATCTACATTATACTATGGCCTATACAGGTATTGCAGCAACTCTTTTGCCTAATGGTAAAACCGTACATAAAACATTTGGTTCGCCAGTACCAATGTTCTCAGATTCATCTTCACATATTAAACCGAGTTCTAGCCAGGGAAAGTATTTGAAAAATGTTGACGTCTTCATTTGGAATGAAGCTCCTATGTCACCTAGATATGCCTTAGAAATAATCGATCGAACTTTACGACACATTATGGGAAACAATATACCCTTTGGTGGAAAACTGATGATCTTAGGCGGTGATTTTCGTCAGCTACTTCCGGTTTTACCTAATGCTACTCGGACTGAAACGGTTAATCTGTCAATTAAATTTAGTTCTTTATGGAAACACTTTCATAAATTTTCATTAACCCAGAATATGCGTGCATTGCCAGAACAGATAGAATTTGTGAAATTCTTAATGGATATTGGTAATGGAACTGTAAACCACTTAAACGATGAAATAGTTCTTCCTGACTTGTGCCTTACATACAATGATAATGAAATTGTAGAAAATATATATGGTAGAATAATTAGAGGTAAACGTTATGATGAACTTACTACTTCTGTGATTTTATCTGCTAGAAATATAGATGTTGATGCAATTAATAAACAAGTAGTTGAATTATTAGATCTTTCTTCGGAAAAAAATTATACTGCTATTGACAGTACAAACAATTGTGATAATGAAAATATTGATGACGCTATTCTTCCGGAATACTTAAATACCTTAAATCCACCAACTTTTCCACCATACGAACTACAATTGCGTCAATATTCGATAGTCATGTTGATCAGAAATTTAAATTTGAATGAAGGCCTTTGCAATGGTACAAGACTTATAATTTTGCAGTTAGGAGATAACGTTTTAAAATGCAAAATCCTATCCGGAGACAAGGCCGGAGATATTGTTTTTATTAACAGACTGACGTTGTATTGTGAAAATTCATATCCGTTCACATTTAAGAGAAGACAATTTCCTATTAGGCTAGCATTCTGTATGACTATTAATAAAGCTCAAGGTCAGACCTTCGAAAAAATTGGAGTCGATCTTAATAAAGACGTTTTCAATCATGGTCAGTTGTACGTTGCTTTCTCACGAGTCAGATCGTGGTCGGCTTTACAAGTATATTTAACCGTCGATAATCAGGATAAAGTCGTTAAAAATATAGTTTACAAAGAAATTTTATCATAAATATCATATTTTCTCTATAATTTTACACAAAATACAATTTAGAGTAGAATTGAAATTAGAACACATTAATGTTAGTTAGTGCACATAAAATATATCTTTAGAGAATAATTCTTTCAATTATTATCTGAAAAGGAGTAGTCTCCGATGTTAAAATACATAATAGTCTAGAAATCATTAAGTTATGATAGAAACCTGTAAATATTATCTACGGCTACTACTATTTACTGTTTCGAGTGTACGTAATTTCAATTTATTTCGTTACGAATCTTCATTAACAATATCATTCTACTGATATTCCAATAAACCGTATTATTTTTTAAAGTTTACGTGTTCGCGAGAGTAATTTTTAGCCTTTTATGGTTTGACTATACTAGCCTGTTGATTATCATAGTATACAGAACAGACTGATAATTTTTCTGATTCACTCAAACGGCATGGGAATAGATGAGGAGAAGAATTTAATTTAATAAAGAAACATACGGTAAAGCAAAAAAAATTCATCTGTATACTTAAGTGTACTTGAAATTATTTATAAATAATTAGACAACATTATAAATAAATAAACAAACAAATACAGAAAAACACCTATTGATAAACACCAGTGCTGAGCATGGTTTGTTTCGATTTTTCACCTATTCTGTCAAAAAAAAAACATTCAGAAATATAGCAAATTATATATCTTCATGTTTACATGTACTTGATGTTTTTCATAAAAATGACATAAGATGATTTATCAATAAACTAACAACTCCACAAAAACACCTGTTAATGAGCGCCAATGTTGAGTGAAGTTAGCTTTAAATTTCCGCCTGCCCTTTCTGAAACGTTGATATTCAAAAATTGATTTAGTGCAATAAAAACGTAAGCCAATATCAAGACAGGTCAAAAAATGTTTTTGTCCGTCATGTACGCCCCGAGAAAAATTTGTTCTATATAATCATATATAACTGTATATAATCATATATGATTATATATGAAATCACATATATAATTATATACAATGATATGTAATTATATATGACTATATATGGAGCAATATACAGCTATGCAAGGTTATATATAATCATATATAATTATATATGACTATATATGGAGCAATTTACAGCCATGCAAGGTTATATATAATCCTTATATATAATTATATATGCTTATATATAATTAGCATATATAAAAGTTTTTTCTCGGATATAATCATACTTGGCTGTTATAACCCCATACATAATCATATATAAGTCTACATATGATCAGATCTGATTATATATGAATGAGTCTATATATAATTAGACTTGATCAGACTTGCATAATCAGACGTGATCAAAATTTTTTCTTTGAAAAAATAATTTTTTTTGGTAATCACAAAAAGTGCAAAATGATGTTTATCATTACGTTTAAATAATTCTGGAATACACGATTTTTTACATTTCCTATGAGATGTTTTGGTCTGCTTTGCTTCTACCTAATAGTAGAATTATTATTTATTTTATTATTTAAATGAGTGCTATATTATGATGAGATTCGGTAAAATAAATCAATTATGAATTATGACTATCCAAATATATTATAAAATTAATTTTTATATTATATTTATGATAAACGCATATGATAAATTATGTAGATCATGGAATCATCATTTTCTAAGACAGCAGCACTACAGACAAAAACTTCAAGACGCACGGAAATCACCAAAGTTAAGAAGCATTGAGCAGAGTTATTAGTTGGATCGGTGACCGCTGATGTTATAGCCGTAAAATTATGTCTAAATATTTTTTTTTGCATTTTAATTCGTTATAGAGAATTGAATAGGACCATATTGGATACTCTATCCAAAAAAATAATCCAATAATTAATTAGATGTAATAAATACATAATTAAATATTGTTATATATAATTATATATATATAACTATATATGATATTTGGCCATTTTCGATGTATAATCATATATAACCAATTTATATATAAATATTTTTCTTCGGGTGAAATTCCGGAAACACTGTAACTTGCGAAAAAATGATATACTATAAAACGTATATCGGATCTTAATCATTTTTGCTCACAGAATCAGGAGTGCCAGAAACTCCACCCAACTGAAAAATATCCGAACGTAAAATTTATATGAAAAGACGGATATTCGAAATGTACATTATTCAAAAAAAATATTATGCGTTTATAATTGAAGTGAAAAGGAACAGAGTAAAACACACCAACTTTGTATACATAAATTATGCCGTGAGTAAAGGCTTAAAAATGGTATTGTATGCTAAAAGACATTTTCCCGGGAAAAAAAAATTATATATAATTAGATATAATCATATATAATTATATAAAATTCTATATAATTTTTTATAATTTTATATGATTATATCTAATTTTTTAAAATTTTTTATGTTTAATTGTATATAAAAATATATAAATATATAAACTCATATATAGTCTTATATAACTATATATAGTTATATATGATTATATAAATCTTTCTAATTTAATTTTATAAAAGTATGTATAATCATATATTTTTATATATAATTTTATATAAATATATATAATTATATTATTTTATATATAATCATACATATTTATACATTCGGTTGAAATTTTTTACATAATTTTATATAATTATATAAAATTTTATATAATTGAGGTCTAAGAAATTCTATCCAATAGGAAGTTCTGAGTGAATAATATTAAGATGTGCGAGTATAATCATAACATTTTTTAAAATAATTTAGATATGATCAAATAATGTAAGATTATTCGGAAGAACTGATTTAACAATGATTTATAACATTTTATGAAGTCTATAAAATTGTTTTAATTTACCGCATTCATAAATGTTATAAAGTATACAAACTTTTTTCAAATTTCTTAGAAATACATTAACAAAACCAAAAACAGTATGACACCAAAAAAATTTTGAAGTTTTAACAATGAATTAAGTTATAAAGAACTGAGATATAAAATTTAAAAAATTTTAGTTAAGTTTAAGAAATTTTAACTTCTGATTTTTTTTTTAATTTACCGAAAGAACTCATTATTGTCCCGCTATTGGTGGGTATACCGTTAATTGTTTCTTTACTCTATGAACAATAATATAATTTACTACAATGCTAATAACAAAATCAATCATTTATTGATGTCTTTAATTTTCTTAAAGTTTATTTGAGTTCAAATAAATACAATTAACTCATGATGTCAAGTCTGAGATACAGCACTGTGGATAAGAACTGAGACTTCGAACTACAAGGACCTGGGTTCGAGTCCATGAGCCGGCAGGATTTTTTTTTTTTTTTTTCATGACAATTATTGTATATATAATTATATAAAATTATATATAATTATATAAAATTAGATCAAACCAAAACTCATATCTAATTTTATCTAAGCATTTATATAAAATTTTATATAATTATATATAAATTTTTTTTCCCGGGTTGTTCGAAAGTAAATCAATAAGTATGGATTCAGTCGATATTACCGAGTGAAGTTAACATGTTAAATTCGTGAAAAACTGTGTCAGTAATATCGACTGAGACCATATTTATTTATTTCCTTTCGAACAAAATTTCTTTTTGCATACAATCCAATTTTTAAGCCTTTACTCACGGCATTGTTTATGCATACAAAGTTGGTGTATTTTAACCTGATCCTTTCACTTCAATTATAATCGTATAATATTTTTTTCGAATAATTTACATTTCGAATATCCGTCTTTTCATATAAATTTTACGTTCGAATATTTTTCAGTTGGGTGGAGTTTCTGGTACCCAGAAGCAGTACGGTCACGTGCGCGCGCACGTAAACTAGTATAGTATATAATTTATCAATGTTTCATTAATCGCTCGCTTAATTTTCTACATATTAATAAATGCAAAGTATTTAAATAATATTTCATCTTTTTCGTAATAATAATCAGTATTTGGAAGTAAATATATTTTAGGCTTTAACTTATTTTGAGAATATTTATCATTTAACATAATATGTTATCGACACTTATAGGTATAGTTATTGAATCACAAAAATATATATAATTTATCAATATTCCATTAATCGTACACGTAATCGACATAATAATAATAAATTAAAAGTATTTAAATAATATTTCATATTTTACTTATAAATAATCAGCCTTTGGAAATTAATAAATTATAAGTTTCATCTGATTTTGATAATATTTATCGTTAAACATAATATATATATATATATATATATGTATATATATATATATATATATATATATATATATATATATATATATATATATATATATATATATATATATATATATATATATATATATATATATATATATATATATATATATATATATATATATATGTATATATTTTTCTGTTTTAAAAGATAAAAAAAAATAAACATAACTGAAGACGCTGTCGCTTATACAAATGGTATCGATACTTATAGTTATAGTTATTGAATAAAAATATATTATATAACTTATCAATATTTCTTGAATCGTACACTTAAATGTCCAAATATTAATAAATTAAAAATTAAAAGTATTCAAATAATATGTTCTCTTTTACTTGTAACTAATCAGCCTTTAGAAATAAATATATATTTTAAGTTTTAACTTATTTTGAGAAATACTCATTTTTCCACACATATCATAAGATTTAAGCTAATTCTAAGCTTGTCTTATATTATCACTGATAAATAATCATCTATTTATCACCATTTTCAACGAAAAAAAAAAAGATTATTCGTCGTTTTGAGCTTTAATACCACTTTGCGGATAATATTAAATACTTAAATGTTACCAGGAATATGTAATACCATTATTTATTCTAAATTCATTTTAATTGATGAAAAGATCTTTGTCGTGAACATAGATAATTAAATTCTAATTAATCAAAATTCTGTATATTTTTAAAGAGATTATAAAATCACGTTACCAATTCCAACCAGACTTGTATTTTTATAGTTATTTTTAGCTTTAAGGAACTTATAATCAAATAAAAGTATCATTTTTTAGATCATTGCCAATCGATTTGTAGACATATTTTATTGCAAAAAAATTTTAGCTTTAAAATAAAACTGCAATATAATTAGCGATAAAAAAAAATTATATTTCTTTTTGGCTTAAACTTTGTGATTAAAGACAAAAAAGCATATAAAAATATAAGTCTTTGCAGAATTAGTAACACGAAATTATGGCGACTTGTATTATCGTCTTCAGCTATTATTATTTCATTCATATTATATTATCTAGATAGAGAAAGACAGGTTTACCATTAAAGTTTAATAAATACTCGAACATTTTAATCTAGCGCCATACGCTTTATATCACTCTCCTCAAAAGTCTTATCTGCTTTTCGTTTCGGCGTGACAAATCCAATACTGCGGAGTTTTACTTCTGTAAGTGGATTGTCACCCAACACCAATGTTATGTCGTCTGTACTGCGCACGATCAATGACGGATCGCCTTCTGTTTAAAAATGACAATTATTGTTGATGTAATTAAAATAACAGTTTAGTAAATTAAGACAATGATAATTTATTTAAAATAAATAATTAGTTTATTATCTACTTACGGGAAGCATCATCAACTGTACAAAGCACCTGAACATGACATCCTTTCACAATGTCAGACTTTTCTACGAAATTCATAATCTTCAGACGAAGCTTGTAGGTTTCATTGACGATGAGAGCGAGACCATAACTTTCCCCGTAAGTTCTAACCATTTTGGGAGGTTGTTTTATGAAACCTTCAACAACTGCAAATGCAAAAAAAAAACCAAAACTACAATAATTACTAATAATTTGCAACAAAGCATATTTTAATTTGCCTTTTTAACTTTACTCTCTAAGCTTAAAACCAAAAAGATGGATAATTTTTTTTTTTATTGCTAATCATGTTGTAGCCTTATGTTATCATAGCTAATGATTGAAAAAACAAAAAAATTGTTAATCCAAAATGATGGATAACTTAAGTTATATTATGTACCTTTTGCGCGTTCTAATTTTTTTTTTAATTTTTGCTATAAAATAAGTCTACAAAATAATTAAAATTCAAATGAACGCATCATAATGACTAAAGCATATTGATATGACAGTATAAAAAAGATTTGCTTACTCATTGGACCGACGGTGTCGAGTGCATTTTCCAATTTAATAGCTGGTGCTTTGGATTTATCTATCGGGATATCTTCAAATTTTTCGGAATCGATGAGAATTTCTGTTGCACCAGTTGTTGTCACTTCCATCGAACAAATTTTTTCATTTGGATTGCAATATTTTTTATTTTGAAGAATCGTCTTTTCGCGGATAATGGTTACTACCTGAAATGATAAATTACGATTAGAATGAAAGGGCCTACATGAAATTAATTTTATTATGTAAATATTTAAAGACAATTAATAACACGATATTTACAGAACGGTCACAGATTAATTTCGAGTATTTGGTTGCGAAATTTCCCCAAAGTAAAACACGAACTCTTGCCTTGCTGCCGTTGTTGAGAGTGATTTTATAAAGAGGTGCTGATGGAGACTCCATCCTTGATCCATCGATCTGATCTACGTAACCTCGCAACTCGCTGAAAAAATTCAACATAACATACGTTTTCAATGCACAAAAAAGATATAATTTTGAAAATAACAGACGGCTAATAATTTTTTAATTTTGTTTCAAAACGATAAATTATAAAAAAAAATTTCACTTTTTAAATAAACGATATATGATATTAAAAAATAATATTCAATTATAATCAATAAAATGTTTATGTACTTACATGCTATCGTCATCAAGGATCCAGCAATTAATTTCTTCGTCACTGGTGAACGTTTTCAAGAGAACGTTTTTAGCCATTTTGTAAACTGCATTAAATATTTAATGGCACCGAAGATTAGTCGACACTTAATAATGTGATATTTTTTTTTCAAAAAAGTAATTATAAAAAAAAAAGAATTTTTAAAATGTAATCGTAGTTTTTTTTTCAATTAATTATTTTTAAAATGCAATCGTAGTTTTTTTTCGATTAATTACATGTGTAAGACCCGAGATTTTATTCTACGTTTATATTATGTAAGTGTATAGCGCTGTGAATTCTTTCCGTTCGGAACAGTGCCTGAAGCGGAAAAGAAATATCGATGAATTATACCAAATTATACCATCTATCAAAATATGACTTTTTTGTGATGGTGGGGAGTTTAGGAATAGCAACGACCTCTGCAACAGGTTGAGGTAGTAGATTACCGCCAACTTCCTGGGAAAGTTGGTAGCGACTTATAGTCAACAGTTACAAGAGCTAAAAGTTTTTGACAATTTCTCGTCAAGATGGTCACAGCTGATGTACATCAATTTTCTAATCAGAAAATCTGGTTATCATATTCTCATATTAATTTAATAATCGCCGATTAGAAATTTATGCTACTCATACTAAAGCCAGCGTTAATCTAACAAATCGCATGCATTTTGTCGTCCCATAGATGTCGTAGATTTTGAACAATTTAACTCCAAACAGAACAGATTTCCCGAAAAATTGACAGCATGTATATGTCAAATGTTAACATACCGTACGATTAATTGAAAGTTAATCATAAATCTTGCTCATTAAAACTTTTTCCGGCATTTTACCATCTATTACCGGTTAGATATTTTCGGCAAGCTAAACATTTAAGTTGACGTCATCTTGCTGACAACGGGCTCATTGGGGTAAGGTGATGTTAATTTATAAAGACATACTGTATACACTTTTAAAATAATACAGGTATAAGCTTTCAGAAAAATAATATACCCCAATAGCACAGTTTGTTCAAGAAAAGTTTCATTGAATTTTTCATCAAATATCCGTCAACTTGCTAAAACAATATGCTATACAATTTAATGTAAATTAACTACCTGAACTACTATGCGAATTCACTTCGGGTTGTATATACGAATTGTCATCAAAAATGAAGAAGCACGAAGTTGACGGACTTTTGACGAAAAATTCAAGGAAACTTTTATTAAATTTTTTAGTGAAAAAATACCTCTAAACCTAGCAAATATTAACCAAAAATTTTTCTTTCCAACTTTTGCTATCAAATTGTCGGTAAATTCGAGCAATAAATTCCGGTAATTACAATTGACAAATTAATGCCAATTTGAAGCTAAAGTGGCCGTTAAGGTATATACAACTTTATTGTTGTGACACATAAGTAATATACATAAAAATTGCATATAGTATCTATCATGATATATTTCTGTGTCGTTTATGTATATTATATGCTGTGTTCAACCAATCACATTACGAATAGTTTACGCCACATATATTTCATGTGTTTTATAGTATTAGGATTTAATCTGTCAATATACTACACATGTTTTTGTATACATTTGTCTTTTCATTTACTGTCCTTTTCTCTGGCATTCGAATGCTGGTAGTTTAAGTCATAGTAACTTTAAAGTAAGACAAAGAAAGAACACGGTCTTCTCGAGGGCCCATATTCATCGACCCAATATCCCTCTCGCTCAGAAATCCCGGACCTACCCTAACGCCACGCAGGTCATTGAACGGGATAGTCTATAGTACATCCGCTCGGTACAAATAGACAAATAAGTTATAAACGACAAGAAATTATAACATTCTTATATCAGCCACGTGACCCTAATTCCTTGGTTGGATGACAGAATAAATATAATCTCATATTGTAACTTATGATTAATTATAAATTAATAATCGGTGCCCAATCACGCATACGTTCTCACACTAACCACGTGACGGTTCAATCGAACTCCTTGGCTGAGTTATAGAACAGGGTAATTCGGCATTACGAGATTAAATAATAATTTAAAATAACCCTTTCGCCCGTCGCCTTCACTAACTTCGATCGTGACAGTCGAAAAATTTGGTGACAGCGGTGGGATGCGCTGGTGAATTGTTCTTTCATTAAAATTCCTTAATTTTATTCGATTCTTATAATTTTAACAAAAATAAACGTTCTGCCTTGTTGAAATTTCCGAGTTAAATTTCAACTTGTAATTTTGAAGTATTCAATCTTCAAAAATCTTAACTACAAATTTTATAAATTTTATACACTCAATAATTTCTTAAATTTGAAAATTCCATATTCTGTAAATTTTAAAATCAAATTAAAAATATTTTTCTATTTTTCAAAAATAAATTTCTTTATTTTTCTCTACAATTTTCTTAAATAAACTCATAAAGCGAAATTTTTCTTTTGATTTAAATTTTTAACTCGATCATTTAAACTATTTTTCTCAATATCATAATTATTATTCCAATTTCTAAAATCATTTTGCTAAATTCCAGCCATTTTAGAAAATTAGAAAATAATCAACGTGCTAAAAATCAATTCCAATAATTTCAAAATAAAATATTTAAACGTTAAAGCCTTCAACTTTTACCTGAGATCCTCTCCTATACAAATTTCTTTGTAAAATTAAATTCCGAAGTAAAATATTAAATTACTCCCAAAAATATTTTCTAAATCTTGTGCAATTAACAATTTAAATTATTCTATTCTAAAAACTTATTTGCATTTCCATTTTCGAAAGTCTTTAACCTTTTATTACATTTTCAAAAATTGAAAGCTTTAGTTGAAAGTCCTGTACTTCCAGTTAATAATTCAAATTTATTGTTACCTACCATTTTATTAGCTACACAAATTATTACTACTACACGTTTATGCCTAACTCATCTACACAAAGACGCACTGAACGAACAAAAATCAAATTCCGTATAGAAAGATTAATTGCAATCGTAGAAGACGCACCATCGTGCCCTTTTATAAAGAAATATTTACACTAGGGTGCTTTTTATTTTTTGAACATTTTTTTTTTTTCTTAGCCCATATGAACATTTTATTGTAAACGACAAAAAAAAAATTTCCTGAAAATTTTAGCCCTTAATTTTAATTTTAAGAGGTCGCTATTTATTTTTAAAGTTTTCCCGTTTAAAAAGCATGGAAACGATATCACATTTTTTTATAAAAATTCCTACCCAGGCAGTTCTTGAGCAATTCACTCGTTTTTGGGCTCGTTTCATAGGGCTTATAGTCCTCTTTAAAATTGATTTTAGTGACATAGATGCATTTACAACAGTTCAAAAGTTATGAGACTTCAAACTTCGGAAATTTTTATTTTTGCCAAAAAATAATAAGTAATGGCTATTATTATTTCAGCTATCAACTTTCTAGAAAAAATGACATACAACTTTTGTAGTGTGTTAAATACTCTGAAAGAAATACCTAAAACAATTCAATATTATCAACGTTATTGTTTATTTTTTTTAACTTTTCTCTTTTAAAGGGTTTTAGAATTATTTAATTTTAATTTTATTCTCGTGACAAATTGAACTTTTGTACTTATCCTTTTTTTTTGGTATTAAATTAGTCGAGTTTCATCAATTTTTATGTAGTTCTATGATTTAACGTATCGATCGAAGCGCCGATAGTTTTCGACGGTATAAAATCTCAGTCTTTATGACTGAAATTGAATTACAAGTCACAAATCTATTATCAGTTTTTTATTATTATTTTATTTTTTAATCATAGAACTACATAAAAATTGATGAAGCCCGATTAATTTAATACCAAAAAAAAGGATAAGTACAAAAGTTCAATTTGTCACGAGAATAAAATTAAAATTAAATAATTCTAAAACCCTTTAAAAGAGAAAAGTTAAAAAAATAAACAATAACGTTGATAATATTGAATTGTTTTAGGTATTTCTTTCAGAGTATTTAACACACTACAAAAGTTGTATGTCATTTTTTTTAGAAAGTTGATAGCTGGAATAATAATAGCCATTAATTATTATTTTTTGGTAAAAATAAAAATTTCTGTAATTTGAAGTCTCATAACTTTTGAACTGTTGTAAATGCATCTATGTCACTAAAATCAATTTTAAAGAGGACTACAAGCCCTATGAAACGAGCCCAAAAACAAATGAATTGCTCAAAAACTGCCTGGGTAGGAATTTTTATAAAAAAATGTGATATCGTTCCCATGCTTTTTAAATGGGAAAACTTTAAAAATAGATAGCAACATCTTAAAATTAAAATTAAGGGCTAAAATTTTCAGGAAATTTTTTTTTTGTCGCCTACAATAAAATTTTCATATGGGCTAAGAAAAAAAAAAAATGTTCAAAAAATAAAAAGCACCCTAATTTACACGATAATAGATCACAAAGTTTTATTAATTTCAAACTTATACCAGTCGATATACCCAAACGATTTTTAAAATTCAATTACAAATTTTCTAGTCTAGATCCGCGAACGCAAGTATTAGACGAAAATTCAATTTATTATCGATAAATTCAATTATTAAAATTAGAGTCAATTACAGTGAAAATAAATTGTGATTTTCTAAGCAGAAGGCGATTCTGTATTTTGTAATACTGCTGAGTTTGCGTACGAATAACTTGCAACCTTTGCACCCGAAAATTGCGATTATTTGTGGTAAATCTTGATATACGATTACTCACTCATCACTCCTCTCATTATTTACGATTGTTTAGAATTGCGCAGACTTTTTGTCGCAGTCTTCTTAATCTACCATCGATTGTTTAGAATCGCGCAGACTTTTTGTCGCAGTCTTCTCAATCTATCATCGAATCAATTGGGATTGCGCAGACTTTTTGTCGCACTCCAGGCGATTCGTTCATTATTCATTCATCAACTCATTTTCAAGAAGCCATAGAAATTCGTAATATTTCGTTAGATCATTTATTGTAGTGCTCTGACTCTTTAACTGATCTGTGGAGCAATTGTGAAAAGTGCCTTGTGCGTGCAGCCTAGAAGTATCTAATGAAACGCGGTAAACGCGCCGAAAGAAAATACCAGTTACGAAAACTAGTTGCAATATACCATAGAGGAGAGTTACCATACACTCCCGTAACAATACCATTATCCTTACAAAATCCATCAAATACTCTAAAAAAATCAGGAAACAAATCACCCAGATTCGGAAGAGAAAATAATTGTAGTTCCATAAAATAAACTTATTTTACTTTTACACACAATTTAAACATTATCCGATGAGAACCAGAAAACGCGCTGGAAGAAAATATCAAATACGGAAATTAATAGCGATACTCGAAAAAGGGATAGTGAATCCACATCCTATAAAAAGAGAAAAACTAACAAATACTTTACAACTTCAGAAAATAGATAATTCACCTGACAACACTGTCAATAACAATCTTAAAACTCAAGATAAACAAACACAGACAGACACAACATCTTATTTAAGTGATTAATAATTCTTTGTTTTCACGCTACACATCCTATAATAAACAAGTACAAACTCAATTCAAGCTATTTGAATTTGGTAACAATTAATTAGTAAATAAATTTTTGTTTCGATCAACGCAACCTTATTTGCGTCTGACTATTGCAGATAGAGTTTCCTTGCTAACTTCGTACTATTTACCAAAATTCTCATTCTTACTATCCCTATATTACTCCTATAACCTTTTCCCAAACAATTAATCAAAATGGAAGGCAATGGCGGGGCAGATCCACCAGGTAATCACGGATTAAATCCACTAAATAATAATACTAACGGATTGAATCCGCGGGGCAACAACAATAATGGGTTAAACCTGACGGTTAATAACAATGACTTAGACCAACAAGTCAATAATATCACCCGACACGCGAACATTACGGATCAAATGATCACGTCCCTCGGGGAAAGTATGACATTGCATCAAGCGTTAATGCAAGTCCCGAGTTTTGACGGTAAAAATATGCCTTTGCAAGCGTTTCTACAGGACGTAGAAAACGGCCTTACAATCGTACCAGATAATCTCGTAAATACTTATTTTAACGGAGTAAAATCTAAACTCAAGGATACGGCTAGAGATGCGATCGCAGATAAGACAATTGATACAATGAATACTCTTAGAGACGCGCTTAAGGAATATTTCGCCACTAAGAAAACATATCCACAATATTGCGCGGATATTCAAGCCATTCGTCTTAAGCAAAACGAATAAATCTTGAGTTACTATACCCGAATAAAGAAAATTCGCGCTAATGCAATAACTGCACTAAACGAAAGCTTTAACAATGACGCTGAGGTAGCTGCGATGAAGAAGATGTTAGACGGATTAGCACTCGAGTCATTTAAACGCGGACTACCGGACGATTTAATATACGGAGTAAGTGTCCAAAATCCTGGTACTCTCGACGATGCATATAAAATTGCATTACGGCTCGAGGAAGACCTGAGAGGTAGCTCTCACCGTAATTCTAATTATTTAGCTTACGCGCAATCTGAATCCGCGAATCTTGATCTACCGCGTAGAACTTGAATGGTGAGTTTCCAAGACGAAGAACGTCGAAACACAATACCGTTCAGATTTGTTCGCGAAGACAATACTAGATCTTCTAATTCGTATAGTAGATGTCCGGTGCGGGATACGACTCCACCACGTGATAAACGTAATAATCCTGAGCGTAGTAGTTCACCTTATCGTTCACGAAGTCGATCACCCGGAAGTTACTACCCTTATTATCCTCCACCAGGCTATTTCCCTCCAATGCCATATATACCTCCTATGCCATACCAGTACCCACCTCCTGGAGCATATCCACCTCCAGTTTCTTATAACCCACCATACTACCCGAATTATCCTCCTCAGGATAATAATCAAAGTAATCCCAATAATAATTACAACAATAATAACCCCAACTATTACAATAATCGTAATAATTACGATAATAATAATAATAGTAACAATAATAATCAAAGATATGGCAATAATGGTTATAATAATTACAATAGAAATAATTACGGGAATAACAATAATACCGGTAATCCCCGAAACCAGCAAAATAATTCGAGACCAAACTCCCCTGCACCTCCTAAAGAGCCTTTAAACTCCAACGCGGTTCGGCGGAACGACGCGACGTCGAACAGCGCGAACCCCATGGAAGCGCGTCCCCCAACAATCAGATTCTTAACAGTCGAAAATTCATAATGTGGTCTGAAGTCCAGGGTAAAGGACCAGTCGTTACTTTAACAGCCCCTGAATTGCGAAACGGCAGAGCTCGTTTCCTAGTTAATACAGGTGCTGACATGAATGTAATTAGAAAAGACGCGCTGGCCCCTCGCACAGTAATTGATACCTGGGACTCTGTTTCAATAAAAGGGATCACTACGGAACGACTTGACACTCTGGGTACAACAGAGATTACATTTTTCTCAAATCCCGAGAAATTTCATGTTCTCGAGAATCCACTACCTATTCCAACTGACGGAATAATTGGTATTGACTTTCTAACAAATGAAAAGGTTGAAATATCTTTCCATCACAATACCATAGTCGCAGATTCCGAACCTATACACCCGATTCCGCTCGAAAATACTAACAGTGATCCATTCGATACACCACAAGTAACCACACTTCAATTAGAAGACGAACCTTCAATACTTGTATTAAAGGCACGAACTCGCACAATAGTTCCAATCAATGTCTGCAAAACAGATTTGAAAACTGGATTTTTACCCCGCATTGAAACTCGCGAGAATATTTTTATTGGTAATGCTTTGGTTACAAATAATAATAATACCTGCTACGTCTATGCAATTAATGCTTATGAAGATGACATAGAATTAGTTGTACCTCCCCAAGAAATTATTCCTTTTGAATGTGACGGTAGCTCTGAAGATTTCTTCGATGATTCTGAAGAAAGTGACGTTCCAGAAACTGATCAAGATAGATTTGAGCGAATATGTGCTAGTCTTCGACTTGATCATTTAAACGTACTAGAAAGAGAGCATGTGCATGAACTTATCAGAGAATTTCCGCTTCTTTTTCATCTCCCTGGAGACGATCTCCCCGCTACTACAGTGATGACACATTCTATTCCGACTGTTGACGAAGTTCCTATATCTGTCAGACAATATCGTTTTCCGCCTGTCCATAACGAAGAAATTGCCCGACAGGTGAATAAGCTGCTGAATGATGGTGTAATATCTGAATCTGTCTCTCCATATAATTCGCCTCTTTGGACAGTTCCAAAGAAGCCAGATTCGAAAGGTAATAAACGTTGGCGTATGGTAATCGATTTTCGTCAATTAAATGAGAAAACCATGGGCGACGCTTATCCTCTCCCAAACATAGTCGAAATTCTTGACAGACTTGGAGGAGCTAAGTATTTTTCAGTATTTGATTTAGCTAGTGGTTTTCATCAAATTAAAATGGATCCAAAAGACCAGCAGAAAACTGCATTTAGCACCCCTAATGGCCACTATGAATATACCAGAATGCCATTTGGACTGAAAAATGCTCCAGCTACCTTCCAGCGACTTATAGACAGAGTTCTTCTAGGTCTACAAGACGTCGAACTCTTCGTATATCTTGATGATGTTGTTATTTTCGCATCATCACTCGAAGAGCATGGCAAACGTGTCCGACGACTTTTTAATAGACTAGTACAAGCTAACCTAGTCCTACAATCTGACAAGTGTGAATTTTCGAATCTCGAAATCGCATACCTTGGTCATATTAGTGGCAATAGCGGTGTACGTCCAGATCCAAAGAAAACAGAAGCCATCGAGAAATTTCCCAGACCAAAAACTGTAACAAACATTAGACAATTTCTTGGTCTAGCTGGATACTATCGGCGTTTTATTGAAAATTTATCGGGCCGTGCAAAACCATTAACAGAATTGCTAAAGAAAGATAATCCGTTTATCTGGACTTTAGCCCAACAAGAGAGTTTTGACGACTTGCGAAAAGCATTATGTACATCCCCAGTTTTGCAGTATCCTGACTTTTCCCAACCTTTCATACTTACGACTGATGCTTCAGATCTTGCTATTGGTGCAGTGCTCAATCAAGGAAAAATTGGCGAAGATAGGCCAATAGCATATTTATCAAGACTTTTTAAATCAGCAGAAAGAAACTATACAACAACCGAAAAAGAATGTTTGGCAGTTATTTATGGTATTTTACACTTTCGACCATACTTATACTGTCGACGATTTACTCTTGTATGTGATCATGAACCGCTGAAATGGATTGACTCTGTCAAGCCACCTGTTCAACGCTTGGTCCGATGGAGAACAAGACTCAGAGAGTATGAGTATGTTTTCTATTATAAGCCAGGACGACTGAATTTAAATGCAGATGCATTATCAAGAAATCCTGTTATTATGGTATTACCTGCAACCAAGCCTGAAACAGCTGCCAGACAATCTAACTCAATTGCCAAGCATTTAGAGCGATTACGATCATCTGCTACAAACGCGGCAATAGCAAACGCTAGCACTGGTGAGAGAGTAGCTAGGTGAGAGAGTGAGGTTGCGAAGATTAACAAGTAACCCTTCATTAGCAGCTCCACCTCCAACCCAGCGTGCAAAAACAAAAGCCCGAATTCCAACATCCCAACCAGAAAAACGTAAGGTTGGTCGACCTTCAAAGCAATCACAGACCACTCAGCTTGTGGCTCCAGTACCACCAGTGGCTCACAGTAGAAGTAGTGCTTTCCCTAGCCTCACAACTAATCGTGTTCCACCTTCCAAAAGTTCTGATAAACCAGGACCATTATCTACAAAAACTCGATCGACTGATTATCAATTGACGTATGTAAATAATCAAGAAGACGAAGAAACTCCTTCATTAACTGAACCTGTCCAGGTACCACCACCTAAAAATGTTGTCGAAATGTCACCCGGACCGTCATCAGAAAACGAAAATTACTACTGGGACCGTCGTGGTGAAAATCCATCATATGAGTCCCCACGACCTGAGGTTCCTGGTAAGGCACCAGTACCTCAGCCCAACAGACCATCTGGTATAACCTTTCGACATCCTGCAGGACGATCAATTCCTGCAGTTACTTCTGAAGGATCAACATCAGGATCAGAAATTGACGAAAGAATACCACTACGAGCAGCAAGTAGACGATGGGCTTATTTACTAGCTATCAACGAAAGTTTTTCAAGTACAGATACTGAAGAAGAAATTGAAGTACCCCAACCACAACCGGTACGAAGAAAATCCGTTGCCGAAACTGTTCCTTGTGAATTGTTTTATCCTGGAATGGAAAATACTGAGAGTAAACTAACTCTGCATACATCTAACGAAAATCTGACATACTTCAGAGACAACTACCTACACTTTATTTCCGCTGACTGCGAATTTACGACTATTACATCACGATTATTAATAGAGACAGACAAAATAGATCCCCAAGACCTAAAATTGAAAAAGCCAAAAATTAATCAGGTACTTATAACACCACATGGTAAGCATAAAATTCTTAGTGCAGTGCTGAAAAAGAATCACTTTGACTCATTTTTTATACAAGAATTGAAAGATGTACTAAAAACTGTCAAAAACGTATTAAGCCATTATAACATGCAATCACTGCGAATCTCAAAGCCAGGAGATATGTTAGAAGGCTTGAGTCAATCAATCGTCATTGACCTTCTGAAAGAATGCCTCAACGACTGTGAATGTTCGCTGACTATTTGTCATGGAAGTGTAACAATGCCTGACGAAGATGTCCGTCGAGATATCATCGCAGAGTACCACGAAAGTTTGACCGGTGGTCATAAAGGCATCACTAAAACATATCGAAGAATCCGTGAACGTTTCTACTGGCCTAACATGCGAGACGATGTCACAGAATTCATCCGAACCTGCAGGAGTTGTCAAGAGCAAAAATTAGTCCGAATAAAGACTAAAGAGCCAATGATAATAACTGACACTCCGGCAGAACCCTTTGATAAAATATCAATTGATACAGTTGGTCCGTTGCCTTTAACACCATCAGGTAATATGCATATTTTGACCGTACAAGACAATCTCACAAAATATTGCATAGCTGTACCAATTCCCAATATAAAAGCTGAAACTATTGCAGATGCACTCGCACGAAATGTAATAATTCAGTTCGGATCACCTCGTGTAATATTGAGCGACCAAGGTCGATCATTTGTTGGTAGAATATTTCATCACTCGGCTAAAATCTGTAAAATTAAACAGGTTACTACTTCAGGGTATCATCCACAAACGAATGGAGCCCTAGAGCGTAGTCACATCGTGTTGGCAGAATTTATTAAACATTATGTAAATAAATATGATGACTAGGACAAGCTTGTTCCTTTCGCAATGTTTTCATATAACACTTCTGTGCACGAATCCACAAATTTCACTCCTTTCGAACTTATATCCGGTAAAAGAGCTCGTATACCTAGTTCCTTTCCACCACCTGATAAAACCGAAACTTATGGTTCGTATCTACATGATCTAGTCAACCGTATGGATGACATGAGACAATTCGCGGCTTCTAGCTTAATTAAATCTAAACACCGATCTAAACGTTACTATGACGCTCACCTGAGCCCCAGTACCTTGAATGTTGGAGATCAGGTTTATGCTATAAAAGAACCACGAAAAGGTAAATTTGATTCACACTATAAAGGCCCTTACGTTATAGTTGAATTATTAGACAATAATACAGCTATAATAGAGGACGAAAAGAGTAAACGATCACTTAAGCATGTGGATAAGTTAAAAATATGTAACACTAGAAATTCAACTAACTCTAACACTGATACCCAATCTGACTAACACAATTATCACTCCCTATTTGTCCTACTAATCATTATGTTTTAGTTAAATAAATCACTACAGGTAAACGTTATGGAGCTTGCAAGATTTATTCTCTGGTTAACATCTGCAATCCAACTGACACACGGGTTCATCGCTTATGACTGCGGGACTCCGTCGATAAATGTCACTTCACTGTCCTTGCTTGACATTAAGGATTGCAACATACCTACTGGGAAGCCAACAATAAAAGACACCCGAGTTCAATTACTGCAATCCACCAGTTTTTCGAACATTAAAATCATTCAATGCAAACTTACTATTCAACGTACGATTTATCATTGCGACAAGCTCGGTCACTTATTTGGAGAAGTAAAATAACATGGAATTTGTCCATGAATTGAGTCATGAGACTTGTAAGACGATCCATGAAACCGGAATTTTCATGTATCGCGATGCAACACATGCAGGTATCCAAAAGAACGCAACGACCAGATTCCCGATTACCCTAGAGGCTCATTTACGGCCGGTGGCTGGTGTAATAGGGGAACATACTCCGATGCTTACGGTAACTGGGAAGATGTTACTGTAACTGGGTATGCCACCTTCACTTTACAAGACTACTACACTCCAATTAATTTAGATCAAAATGAAGTAATATTAAGGTCCGGAGTTCGCTGCAAATATCAACACGGTAAATGTATGGATATAGAAGGAGGAAATACCTTCTGGGATTTACTGCCTCCAGATCAATGTAATTCACGCAAGTTCTCCATACTCTACGAAGGAACTGCAAATAAAATCCAAGATCGTATGAACCGGAAGTTCGGAGAGGAAGTATATTCAGTCACTACTGGCGGTGTAACATTTGCGCTAACAGCTAAAGGCCATATTTCCATCTGTGCAACTAAATTAATCAAAACAGAACATCCGAGACTCTTTATACTCGACTCTGACAACAGTGAATTTTTCCACGACGCCAACCGCATAGACACTAAATCGATGGATCTTTTCACATACGTAAATACGAAATTTGTCTACCTCGAACGACATGTGCAGAGTCAAGTAATGATGCTTTACCACGACATGATCAGACAAGAATGTGAACTCGAAAAGAAGGTCCTACAAAATGCACTTATCTTAGCCACTCTAGCACCTGACGAATTCGCATTCCAGTTCATGAAGAAGCCTGGATACATAGCGCACGTGTCAGGCGAAGTAATAAGATTTGCTAAATGTATAGCTGTTGATGTAAGACGACGGGACACGAAGGAATGCTACCAAGAATTGCCTGTACTCAGAGGCAATGATACATACTATATGTTGCCACGAACGCATACATTAGCCAAAACTGGAACACAAATAGATTGTAATCCTCTATTAGCGCCAATGTATCGATTAGAAGATTCATGGTACGAATTGAATCCGAAACTATCATCAGTCCCCAATCCAGAACAGCTCACTGCTTCAACGAATCATTCTTGGAAGTACATCCCAGCCCAAGGATTGGCAACCGGCGGTATCTATTCAGACAACGACATTGTGAAGCTCAAGGACTACATGATGTTCCCACTGGAACGAACTGCGGTACTAAACACTATTGCCAGAGGGGCGACGGGTCAATATGTGGCTGACAACAATATCAAGATTAATAATCTACTGGATGAAGAAGCCATTAGGTTGTCTCTCGCGAAAGCCTGGGGAAAAGTGTATAACTTCTTCAACACCATAGGTACATTCAGCGTAACACTCTTTGGAGTTTACCTTACGTTCAAAGCGATAAAGTTCGCGATGGATACTTTAATCCACGGCTACGCGCTGCATACTGTCTACGGATGGAGCGTGTGGTTGATAGGAGCATTATGGGACTCTGTAACCAACCTTCTTTTACATCTACCAAAGACTGGAAAGGGTTATATACCTAAGGACGAAGAGTCATCACAAACAAAGGAAGGAAGTCAAGATGCAAACAATGCTCGACCTATCTATCCGTACTTGCCATATGTACCGCCAGATCATACTAGGAAAGTTATCCATGCTGCCCCTAGAACTCGAACAGTAAACACTCAGTCTAACATTACTGGAGTAGCTGACTCTAATGAACTCCAGGTTCCAAATGAGAATACACGACAACCTTCAACCTAATCCCATGCATGTTGCATGTCCATCTTCTTTAATTTAATTTTAAGATTAGAGTAAGCTCCTAAACTTCAAGAATACAGTAAGAATTTAAAATAACTACTTTTAGCAAACAACATGGTGGCACTAAAATGGGTTCTCATAAATGTCATCGTCATTGAGTCCAACGTCAAGGGAAGTGCAGTCCATCTAAGACCAATGGAGCCTAGCGCAGGACTCTATTATGAGCATCTTAAGGATGTTCACCTTGCCCCAGAAGAATGGAAACTAACTACTATAATGAACTTGGAATTTCTGGAACAACGAATTCCCTCTATAACAGATATGGAAATTCTTGGACTTTATCAACATTGCCTGACATCAATTGCAGAATCGGAATGCCGGTACTACATAAGGCTCGAAGACTACAAACGCATGTCTCGAAAATTATTCAAGCAAATGGAAGTAATAAGACAATTGGTTGATCCAGACCGAGCACACAGCCGCTCTTCGCCAAAAGACCCAAGCGTAAAAGACCTCCTCCAAGGGTTCCTCCAAAAATTCGACGAAATCATTTCTGCCTCTAAATCGAATGATGCGTCGATGTCTGAAAATAAAGAGCAAATCATTTATTCTGACATATACGAGGACCTGATACGGCTAGCATTTCAACATAAGGCTTACTATAAATTTTCGGAGCCTATAAAGAATATGACTGGTCTATTGTCTGAACAAAATAAATCACACTCAAGGTACATCGAACACCTAAGTGCTTGGAGCGTATATACCCAAGCGTATTTCGAGGAATATCTTAATCTCATGAAAAATGTCATCGAGGCGATAAACCTCGTTCTGGTTGGAAAATTCCCACCACAACTTCTTGGTCCAAAAAAAATCTTCGAAGCTATGGAAATGTTTCTCAACAAGAATCCACAGTACCGGATCCCAATAGAAGCAGAAGATTTGAATAATGAAGAAGCCTCTAAACTAATGAAGTTCGAGCATAAGTTTTACAAGGATAACCTAATTCTGACGATTCGCCTACCGTTAGTGCAGTTACTTAAATACAATTTGTACAAACTTCATCCTTATCCAGTTTGTCAAATTTTTGGAAACAATTCTAAAGGATCCGCCTATATACAACCACGATCCAACTATTTGATGATGTCCTCGAATCATGAATGGTATGCGTTAGTTCAAGAGAACGAACTTAAGCAATGTCAAGAATTAAGAAATCTCTATATATGCAAACCCAACTTTGTAATATACGAGACAGCTATCCATCCTTCATGTGAAGCTGATTTGTTTGCAAACTCAAGACTCGACTCGTTCAGCAGATGTGACATCAGATTGAGTAAAACTCATTATCTCTTCTGGAAATCCTTAAAAGAAATTAGGGGATGGATATACTCCATACCTCACCTAAGTCTGCTTCAAGTCTCACGTCATGGAAGTTCTACCGAATATATGAAAATATCTGGTATGGGAACTCTCACTCTCCGCCCTGGTTATTCTGCAAAAATCGGTTATACTACTCTGTTTGGATCAGAAGACTCAACGGTTCTGCTACAACCTCAACCAAAAATTGGGCTTAATATAACACAATTATTTCCTGAAATTCACAAATATCAACCTCTCAGCTCAACTAGTTACAACGACGACAGTCCAACGCCCATATCTCTCATTGATTCCTATGGAATTCTTTTCTACGATTACACTTTAAAACAAATAAAACAAGAACTACAACTTATCGATCCAATTAAAACGCATGAAGATTTACAATTTTATCTCTTGCATGGAATATTAATTACTACATTAGTCATAACGGTGTATTTAATCTTTTTAACACGAAACCTAACTTACAAACTATTTCTTTGTTATACTAGGAACGATTCTCCTGTGGTAAGCGCTAAATCGACTTATCGAAGAAGCATCATAGTCGACGACGGGGTCGACCAAAATCTTGCAGCAATAATCGAAGCATTACCTTCAACGTCTCCAACACACAAGAATGAATTATGTGTAAAGGCCTTATTGAAAACAGACTTGACACTGACCAAGAGCGAGACGCTCGTATAAACGAACGTCAAATACAATCAGAATATCAAAGAGGTTTCGAAGATTTCCATCGACTAACTGCTCACTTCATCCTTCGAAATTTCTGGAGAACGGCACAAGTTAAGCGAGCATTTAGACAACATCTAAGATCCAGAAACGATCTAATACACCAGGACTTTTTCAACGACGAAGCTCACGACTTCGACCCAGCAGCAGATTTTAAACTTTACGAAAAATATTTGCAACCATTTAAAATAAGGAAACCTTCTTCATTGAGCCACGAAGACCTTGAAAACGCCTGTCTAGTCAGTGAATACAAGGCTCTCAGAAATAGTTACCTGCGAATTTCCTGGTCGGAGAATTTATTGTATCGTTGTACACGTGTCAGTTATCAGAGGAGTTCAGCATACAATCAATTCAACGAATTACGAGACACGTTTTTCTTTATCCTTTGAAAGGTAAATCAAGGTTAATGCTACTGTAAATTAGTATGGATATAGTGATTGACATCCAAGGATTTTGGAATAACAAAGAAGAATTCGTCCCGAAAGAAGTTGCCTTGGTTACTACTACTGAAGACATTTTGGGCCACTGGATAATAAAACAACCATTCCCCTATCATAAACTAACACCACGGAATCAGCAAAGAAACGACTGGGTAACTAAAAAACATCACGGTATTAATTGGGAAGACGGTGATACTCAACTCCAAGAAGTATTGAATATTCTAGAAAGATACGCTAAGAACGCAAGGAAAATTTACACTAGAGGATTAATAAAAGCTACCTATCTACAGAAGATCCTAAATCGCGAGATTGTCAACTTCGAGATTAAAAGCTATAAGTGTCCGAAGTTCGACGTAATCCGCACCTCGTCAACTACCTGTACCACTCACGGACTCAGGAAAAACTATTACTGTGCTTTAACTAACGCCATCTGCATAAGACAGTGGGTACGAGATCATCAGTCAAAATCTTTTCCTTTATAGAATAAACAACATGCGTCTCGAAACAACAGACGAGTACTCTTCCAGAAGTCGTCCCCTTGGTGTAGATACCCTGTTTATCTACCTCGTCTCTTTAATTGTTATACGAGACCATTGGCATGGACGTATGTGCCTAAGAGCCTTAAGACGACTACGTCACAGTTACCTATATCAGAATCATCCAAATCCCCAGACTTTGGAAGCAGATTTCTGCATCCCTTATGGGTCTTTACTCATAAAAGCCACCGATAATATCAAGCCTAGTGATGCAGAAATACAAGCTGCTTGGATTATCGCCCAAAACAAAGATATAAGAACGCAAGTTATGAGGAACTATTGGGTCAGCCAACGTCACTTAAGAAAACAACGCAAATACAGGAAGATTCGAGCTAAACATGTTCCTCCTCTCTCCAACCTCGATTTACCGCGACTATTTGGGGAAGTACCTTGGTCAACCGAAGAACCTGATCCATCTCGCAGCTATCCAATTAACTGTGCTTACAGGTTAATCAATCTCATGGTGGTTGGACATTTCTATCATCGGGAGAGCACACAAATTTATCTGGACGCGATCATCGATCATTACAGACAACCCTTCGAATCTTTTACTACTGACTTACAAGAAGCGTTTCCATCTCCTTAGCTGTTTGACGACCTAGTATCCTGGAGCCATGACAGAGAAGATGTTGCACGTCATCCACCCCTTGACCTGCCACATCCATCGCCATCAACTTCCTCAAACTTCTATGACCAAGGACTTTGTTATCATCCATATTCTATGCCTCAACGTCAACCAGAACAACTGGTGTACCATGACGACTCGGCACCCGGTTCCCCTTACCCAGTTGAAGGCAGGAATTATGACCATAAGAAAAGAAGGAAACGACGTTGGTATCAACCGGTCAAAAGGCAAAACGACCTAGGCCGGACTCCGAGAAGATACTCACACATCAGGAAGTTTCACGGACAAAGACGTAAGAATAAACAACTATCTGACAGTAAGTTAACCGCAAGGGTAAGCTACCAGCGTACATGAGCACATAACCTTACACATACAAAAGTGACAAAATTTTAATTTACTAACATAAACAAAAAAAGAGACAACACATATATTAACCCATATACTTATAACCTAACATACATCTATTTAACTCAGCTAACCATAGTTTAAGTCAAAACCATTAACCTTTTGGCGAAAAGACGGAAAACTCTAATTTAAGGATAGAGAGTGTATGTGTATGTGTATATATATATATATATATATATATATATATATATATATATATATATATATATATATATATATATATATATATATATATATATATATATATATATATATATATATATATGTGTAGCGGAGGTTTTGACGACATTTTTTGGCTTTATATGGCAGGTTTGACGACATTAGGCAGGTTTGACGACAGTCGTCAAAGACAACGGCGTGTAGCGGAGGTTTTAACGACACCTCAAAACTACCATTTAGAGCAAACGGCAGGTTTGAAGGCCGTATATAATTTTATACGTATGAAAAATGTACTGTATATGGCAGGTTTAACGACATTTAGCAGGTTTGACGACAGTTGTCAAAGATAATGGCGTGTAGTGGAGGTTTTGACGACACCTCGAAAACACCATTTACCGCTATTCCAGGTTTGAAGGTTGTATATAATTCTAAACGTATAAAAAATGCATCGTATATGGCAGATTTAACGACATTTGGCAGGTTTGACGACAGTCGTTGAAGATAACGGCGTGTAGCGGAGGTTTTAACGACACCTAAAAAATACCTTTTACAGCAAATTGCAGGTTTGAAGGCTGTATATAATTTTTAATACATGAAAAACGAATTGTATATGACAGTTTTAACGACAGTCGTCAAAATGAATGGCAAAACTAGATGTCCGGACGGCATCTCGAACTGTCGTTTGGAAGAAATGACGGGTTTGAGGGTTGTATATTCTTCAGCACATATTTAAAAAAATTCTGTGGAGCGATTGGACCTGCGGGCCAGCCCTAAATTGTCCCATTATTTTCAAGTTCACGGAGTTTAACAACCGCCTGAATGCAACTGTTTTTTAATAAGTTTTTCGAGCTTACACGAATTACTTTTTTTGTTAAAATTAGAAAATTGAAAAACTAAAAGTAATTAATGAAATAAGATTTTTTAAATTCTTATTCACGATTTTTTTTAAGAAAATGAATTCGTTCAGGCGGAAATAGAGAGAAATGATCAAAGTATGGATTTCAATGTGTTTTCATTTTGATCACAACGTTAATATATAAAATACCTGAGAAAAATGTTGAAAGCAGTATTTTTTCAATTTTTTCGTTGATGGTATTATGCCCTGGCGGATCCGATTCCACTGAATCCCCTATAATTCCACCGTGTAAATGGGAAAAAATTCCACAACATACACTTAAATTACACCGTACTCCTCCGGGTTACACGATTTGTACACGATTTGTACCTGCTATTCCCACCGGAGTTTCAATAGAAGAAGGAGTACACTAAAACTACACTTATTTTACACCACGGCTGATTCAGTGGAAATTAAAATTGTACGCTTAAATTACATCGTATTACACGATTTTTACCACCTATTCCCACTGGAGCTTCAACAGAGAAAAAAATTACACTAAAACTACACTTATTTTACACCACGACTGAATCAGTCGAAATTTAAATTGTACGCTCAAATTACATTCTAAACAATGTATTAAATAAATTGTAAATTATTGTTCATATAGTAGAGACTCTATATTTCTCATCAAAATGAATTTTTTTTAAGTCCAAGTTTGATTTCTAAGAAAAATTATTTATGGAAACATTGTTAAAAATATTTTTGTCATAATGTGATATAGAATGTACAATATTACCATTAAAAAAGGTACTTTTTACTCTGCTAAATAACGAAGGAGTACCCGGGCCAGAATAGTCTCAAGTTTGGAATTTAACACTTCTGAAATAAGTTTCTTACCAGGGACACTACAACTGCTCGGCGCGATCTCGTGGCGAGCAACGAACTACTTCCGCTGCTGCTTCTAGCACCGGTGACTTCCCTTTCCTACATATATACGAGGGTGTTTAGAAAAAAAAAAAAAAAAAATTTTTTTTTTTTTTTTGTCATCCAAACATTAAAAGTATAGCTAAAAATGAAAATTTTGGTACCAATACGAGCTCTCAATGATGATATTAAGGTTTGCCTCAATCCATTTTTCTATTTTCCATTTAAACATCACAGGAAAAAAATTTTTTTTTTTTTAATTCTCTAGCTCACAAACCAATCAACAGATTCTTATGCACTATGAATGTTTTTGTAGAAAATTGAGCGCTCGACAAAAAAAGTCTCTTATCATTTTTTGATGAACTCTACTGTTCAAAAGTTATTTAAACTTCAAGTCAAGTGTACAGTAAATTTTGAGATCTTTTTACTTTACTGGCGAAAGTATCAATCTTATCAAAAAATGTTATGAGAACTTTTTTGTAGATAATTTTATTTCTTACAAATTATTACGAATAAAGTTTTCCGGAATTCCGCATTGTTAACCTGTTATTTTCATTTCAGTGTCAAGCTCTTCAAATCAATCAGAAATCTATTTTTTTAAGAGCTTAACATTGAAATGAAAATAACTTATGAACAATGCGGAATTTTGAAAAACTTTATGAGTAATAATTTGTAAAAAATAAAATTATCTACAAAAAAGTTCTCGGGACATTTTTTGATAAAACTGATATTTTCGCCGGAAAAGTAAAAAAAATCTCAAAATTTACTATAAACGACTTAAAGCTTAAATAACTTTTGAAAAGTAGGATTGATCAAAGAATGATAAGAGCCTATATTTTTTTTAAAAATATTGATATTGCATGAAAATCTGTTGATTAGTTTATGGGCTAGAAAATTAAAAAAAAAAAATTTTTTTTCTGGTGATATTTCAAAGGAAAATAGAAAAATGGATTGAGGCAAACCTTAATATCATTATTAAGAGCTCGGATTGGTACAAGAATTTTCGTTTTTAGTTATACTTTCAATTTTTGGATGCCGTAAAAAAAAAAGTGTTTATTTTCTTAAACACCCTAATACATACGAATATGTTTTTACTCCCAAGTTATTTTTCTCTTAGTGTAAGCATTTTTTTTTCTTTGTTAGAGCATACAAAAATTTTTGCGTTGAAAAAATAGTACTTATTCCGAAAAAACTGATTGTCTTCAAACCAAAAAAGGTTATATTGTTTTAAAAAACTAACACATCATTCTTAAAAAAAATATTTCTCATATTTCTGAAAGTTGATTAAATTTCAATAAATAACATCTTTTTGATGTAATATATCTCAAGAAAAATGACATTTCACATCATTGGTGGATACAAAGGCAGAAAATTTTTTTTTTTGTGTGGCAGAGAGGTCTCCCTCCAAAAAATGAAATTTTTTTTATTGTTTTATATTTAAATTGTTTTTATCATTAAGAATGTATTTCTTTCTCTCGACAACTATTTATGGTTTTAAAATACTCAAATAAAATTTATTTAGGTGTAATAAATCGTTCTCCCTCGATTAACTTAATTACTAATTGTTATTTAATATAACAAAAAATAATTCTATATTTCTTATTTGTCATTATTTTGAACCCAAAAAACATATTTTTTGACTTTTTTGATTACAGATTATTTTGCATTATTTAAAAAATTTTATCAATTAAACAATAAAATATTATTTGTAAATATTTAAGTAGCCAAATTTGCCCCGGATATAGAAAATCAAACGAAAAATGTAAAGATATATTATTTTTTTTTTAATTTGACAATAAAAATATGGAAGAATCATTTTTTCATAATTGTCGGCTGGTCCATTTTCCCCAGGTGTTACGGTAGGGCTAAAAATGTGGGAATTTATTAAATTTTTTTTAATTTGATGTGAAAATTTGAAAAAATCATTTTTTCATGATTTTCGGCTGGTCCATTTTGTCCCAGATGTGATGCATAAGCGTAAAAATATGCAAATATATCGGATCTATAGTAATTAGACGAAAAAAAAAAAATTTTTTTTTGTTTTATAAAACTTAGGGGGTACCGCGCTTTCCATGCCCTACCAAAACAAAACCTAAACAAAATAGAATAAAATAAAAATTATTAATAAAATATTTTAAATGAATATTTCGATAAATATTTAAATATAATATGAATATTTCAATATTTTATAAATATTTCAATAAATATGTTAGTAAAAAAAAAACTTAAACAAAATAAAATAAAATAAAAATTTTCAATGAAATATTTTTAATGAATATTTCAATATTTTATGAATATTCAAATATTTGATAAATATTTCAATAAATACGTTAGTAAAAAAAAAAACCTAACCAAATTAAAATAAAATAAAAATTTTTAATAAAATTAATTAATAAACATACAAGAAATATTTGAATATTATATGAATATTTCGATATTTTATAAATATTCGAATATTTAATAAATATTTCAATAAATACGTTAGTAAAAAAAAAAAACCTAACCAAATTAAAATAAAATGAAAACTTTTAATGAAATATTTTTCATGAATATTTAAATATTTTATAAATATTTAAATATCTTATAAATATCTAAATACTTTTTAAATATTTAAACATCATATAAATATTTAAATATTTAATAAATATTACAATAAATATGTAAGTAACAAGGAAATTAACCAAAATACAATAAAAAAAATTTTAATAAAATATTTTTAATGAATATTTCAATATTATACGAAATTCCATTATCATATAAATATCTAAATATTTTATAAATATTTAAATACTTGATAAATATTTGAATAAATATGTTATTGAAAAAAAATCTAACCAAAATAGAATAAAATAAAAATTTTTAATAAAATAATTTGAATTAATATTTCACAAATTATTTAAATATTGTGTGAATATTTCAATATTTTATGAATATTTGTATATTTCATTAATATTTCAATAAATATGTTAGTAAAAAAAAAAAACCTAACCAAATTAAAATAAAATAAAAATTTTTAATAAAATTAATTAATAAATATTTAAATATTTCATGAATATTTCGATATTTTGTGAATATTTCGATAATTTATAAATAGTCAAATATTTTATAAATATTCATATATTTTATAAAGATTCGAATATCTTATAAATATCTAAAGATTTTAAAAATATTTAAATATCTTATAAATATTTAAATATTTGAAAAATATTTCAAAAAATATGTTAGCAACGAAAAAATTAACCAAAATACAATAAAAAATTTTAATAAAATATTTTTAATGAATATTTTATCAAATATTTAAATATTACATGAATATTCCATTGTTTTATAAATATCCAAATATTTCATAAATATTCAAATATTTGATAAATATTTGAATAAATATGTTACTGAAAAAAAACAAACCAAAATAAAATAAAATAAAAATTTTTAATAAAATACTTTAAATTAATATTTCAAAAATTATTTAAATATTGTATGAATATTCCATTATTTTATAAATATCCAAATATTTTATAAATATTTAAATACTTGATAAATATTTGAATAAATATGTTATTAAAAAAAAATCTAACCAAAATAAAATAAAATAAAAATTTTTAATACAATAATTTAAATTAATATTTCAAAAATTATTTAAATATTGTATCAATATTTCAATATTTTATGAATATTTATATATTTTATCAATATTTCAATAAATATGTTAGTAAAAAAACAACCTTACCAAATTAAAATAAAATGAAAATTTTCAATAAAATTAATTCATAAATATTTAAATATTTTATGAGTATTTAAATATTTTGTGAATATTTCGATAATTTATAAATATTCGAATATTTTATGAATATTCATATATTTTATAAATATTCAAATATCTTATAAATATCTAAAGATTTTATAAATATTTAAATATCTTATAAATATTTATAAATTTAATAAATATTTCAATAAATATGTTAGTCACAAAAAAATTAACCAAAATACAATAAAAAATTTTAATAATAAATATTTTTAATGGATATTTTAATAAATATTTAAATATTATATGAATATTTCATTATTTATAAGTATCCAAATATTTTATATATATTGAGATACTCGATAAATATCTTGATACATATGTTTGTAAAAAAAGACCTAACCAAATTAAAATAAAATAAAAATTTTTAATAAAATATTTTTAATGAATATTTAAATATTTTATAAATATTTAAATATCTTATAAGTATCTAAATACTTTCTAAATAAATAAAAATAAATTGAATTGAGACAGATGTTAAGATTAACATAATAGTCCAGTCGATGCGCAAGAAAAAATGGTCAAGGATCATAATATCGGTGGGTAAAGACCGAATTTGAAATTTTTTTTATTACATAACTTGAAAAAATATAAGGAAAATAGTTGACATAAATTCGGAGGGTGATCTTTTTTTTTTTATAAAAAAATTAGATGTAAAATGAAATATCTCGGAAACTATTGAGAAGTTATCGAGACAAATTAGTATCATCGTTTTTGGGATTTAATAACGAACAAAATGAATTTTGAACGGAGTCTCTACGATGAATAGTTGCTGAGATAAAAATTATCGAAGCGCGAAAAACGAAAAAGCGCGTCATTTTGCCCGCGCGCGGATAAACAAAAGGCTGTAACTCAGCAGCAAACTAATATTTTTGCAAATTTTTTTTTTTATTTTGTAAGTAAATCATATATCTACTAGAAAAAAAATTGGCAACTTCCAAAAAAATTTTTTTGAATTTAAAATTTAAAAAAAGTAAAAATCAATTTTTGTTAAATAAAAAATAAAAAATATCAAAAATAAATAAAATTATCATATGGATAATTTTGTTTCAACAATTAACCACACAATTACGGGTAATGACAGTTAAAAAAAAATTTTTTTCGATAAAAAAAAGCGTTTTGAAAATTTTGGAAATTTTTCAACAATTAACAAAAAAAAAAAATATTTTTTTTTGATACGACAGAAATTCATCTCGCGAAATTCTGAATCGAATGGTATATACGAATTTTGGTCGATTTTTTGAAATTTTTCCTTTATAAATTTTCAGTATGAGGACTTAGAAAAATTTCTTGCTGCGGGACTTAGAAACCTTGGATTTCGGATATCTTCGGGATTCACTAGAGAGAGAAAGTGGGCAAAAGATGTAGTGTCTTTCTCTAAAGGATGACGTCTGTGCGTATCCCCACGAACAGATTATGATCTTTTCTTTTTTTTTTTTTTTTCGTCTTCAACGACTGAAATTCTCTTTTTCATCATTTCTCGTTTCTTATTTTGTTATAAATAATAATACCAAAACTTTAAAAAAATCGTTTCAACAATATAGGTACCAAAAGATTGCAAATTTTCTGAATCGGAAAAATAACGTATCATATAGAGACCTTTTTTTTAAAAAGTTTACGTCTTTATTTAAAAAAAAATTAGTTAACAAATTTGAAAAAAATAACGTTCTTACAATATAGGTATCAAAAGATTGCAAATTTTCTGAATCGGAAAAATAACTTATCGTATAGAGACTTTTTTTAAAAAAGTTTACGTCTTTATTTATAAAAAATTACTCAACAAATTTTGGAAAAAATCGTTTCAACAATATAGGTACCAAAAGATTGCAAATTTTCTGAATCGGAAAAATAACGTATCGTATAGAGACCTTTTTTTTTAAAAGTTTACGTCTTTATTTATAAAAAATCACTTAACAAATTTTGTAAAAAATCGTTTCAACAATATAGGTACCAAAAGATTGCAAATTTTCTTACGTTATTTTTCCGATTCAGAAAATTTGCAATCTTTTGATACCTATATTGTAAGAACGTTATTTTTTTCAAATTTGTTAACTAATTTTTTTTTAAATAAAGACGTAAACTTTTTAAAAAAAAGGTCTCTATATGATACGTTATTTTTCCGATTCAGAAAATTTGCAATCTTTTGGTACCTATATTGTTGAAACGATTTTTTTAAAGTTTTGGTATTATTATTTATAACAAAATAAGAAACGAGAAATGATGAAAAAGAGAATTTCAGTCGTTGAAGACGAAAAAAAAAAAAAAAAGAAAAGATCATAATCTGTTCGTGGGGATACGCACAGACGTCATCCTTTAGAGAAAGACACTACATCTTTTGCCCACTTTCTCTCTCTAGTGAATCCCGAAGATATCCGAAATCCAAGGTTTCTAAGTCCCGCAGCAAGAAATTTTTCTAAGTCCTCATACTGAAAATTTATAAAGGAAAAATTTCAAAAAATCGACCAAAATTCGTATATACCATTCGATTCAGAATTTCGCGAGATGAATTTCTGTCGTATCAAAAAAAATATTTTTTTTTTGTTAATTGTTGAAAAATTTCCAAAATTTTCAAAACGCTTTTTTATCGAAAAAAATTTTTTTTAACTGTCATTACCCGTAATTGTGTGGGTAATTGTTGAAACAAAATTATCCATATGGTAATTTTATTTATTTTTGATATTTTTTATTTTTTATTTAACAAAAATTGATTTTTACTTTTTTTAAATTTTAAAATTCAAAAAAATTTTTTTGGAAGTTGCCAATTTTTTTTCTAGTAGATATATGATTTACTTACAAAATAAAAAAAAAAAAATTTGCAAAAATATTAGTTTGCTGCTGAGTTACAGCCTTTTGTTTATCCGCGCGCGGGCAAAATGACGCGCTTTTTCGTTTTTCGCGCTTCAATAATTTTTATCTCAGCAACTATTCATCGTAGAGACTCTGTTCAAAATTCATTTTGTTCGTTATTAAATCCCAAAAACGATGATACTAATTTGTCTCGATAACTTCTCAATAGTTTCCGAGATATTTCATTTTACATCTAATTTTTTTATAAAAAAAAAAAGATCACCCTCCGAATTTATGTCAACTTTTTTCCTTATATTTTTTCAAGTTATGTAATAAAAAAAATTTCAAATTCGGTCTTTACCCACCGATATTATGATCCTTGACCATTTTTTCGTGCGCATTGACTGGACTATAAAGAGCTCTAGTGTTACTAGACATCTTATTTAACCTTCCTGCAAGTATAGAAGCAGTGAGTGTGTTAAAAAAAAAATTGTCATAAAATAGCAAGCCCTAATGAAGACAGACTTTAAACGATTATAAATTAGTTCGAAAGAAAACTATTATTGTTTTTTTTTACCAATTATTAGTCTACCGTTATGTATCTTCCTATTTCAAACTCCAAGAAGTCTTTCTTACACAGGTGGAAATTTTTCGAAATTTTGTTTGAATAACTCTGAAAAAGTCTATAGAACTTTAGAATTGAGTTTTTCAGAGAGGATTCCGAAAAATTTTCCACGAGGTAACGGTTTTTTAAAAAAACACTGAATGTATGTCAAATTTGGCTAAACGATGACTCTGAAATGAGTCAACTGATTTCGTTTAATAAAGTAGCTTCTTTGCTATTTCAAAAAAAAAAAAAAATATCAATGATCATTGGGAATAATCGATAATAGTTATTGCCAACGATCTATGAGCATTTTTAACATTTATACAATCTTTATGACAACGGAAATCAGACAATGTCGCGAAAACTGCGATTACAGAGATGTCGTTAAAACTGCAAATGTCGTGAAAACAACTATTACAGAAATGTCGTTGAAACTGCCAATGTCGTGAAAACAACCATTCCAGAAATGTCGTTGAACTTGCCAATGTCGTAGAAACAACCATTATAGAAATGTCGTTAAACCTGCCAATGTCGTTAAAAGTGCCATAATGGAAATGTCGTCAAAACCAACAAATTGTCGTCATATATACCTTATTAAGTATGTCGTCAAAAATGCTGTTTAAGGGAAAATTTGAAAATATAGCAAAAAAAAATGATTAAAAAAAAAAAATTAGTGGACGTACACTTATAAACTAACAATAAATCGATATAGATCATTAATGAAAAATGTCGTCAAATCCTCCGCTACACATATATATATATATATATATATACATGTATTCCCTTGCGTTTTCCTTCTTCGCGTTAATACGACTCTAACAATGCTCGTTACAAATTGACACTAACCCATATGCATGCTAATATATGCAAATATTCCTATTCATGATGATGATTAACTAATTCCTAAAAATCATGGGTACGAATAGACGCATTAACAAACATTCAATCTACACGTAATTTGAAGACGGTATACGAAAAGAAAAAAAAAATCCCCCAAAATTTGAAAAAAAAAAAAAATAAATAATAATAATAATAATGATATATATATATACATATATCTACCTCATTATTACATATAAATATATATACTAACTACAAATAAACTTTATTTTGCCCGGTAATCATCGCATCATTATTCGTATTTTCTATTATTACCTGAGTCAAAATAACTTTTATCATAAGAACAGTCATATAATAAGGAAGTGAAAAATATTTGTTTGTTTGTTTGTTAATATTAAAATCTAACCGAATAATGTACTAAGTACGAATAAGGTACTAAGATAGCTTGTATTACATATTATAAATATTATATATCTAAATTAAGTGATATTACAAAAAAAAAAACCAAAAACAAAAAAAAATATAAAAGATTAAACAAAAAAAAATTATATAAAGAAAAACAACACAAAAAAAAATATATATATATATAAAAAGAATTAATAGAAAATGATAATAATGTATCTACTCTGTTAATGAAACGCCATAGAAATATTATAAGGAAACAGTGACTAAGTATAATAATACGTTAAAATACTTAAATTTAAAAATGCATGGGCACTCAGACAATATAAGTAATTCAGATAAATTAAGTATAAGGCTACAATAACTATGTAACCATATAAATAAAAACAAAACAAAAAAAAAATATATATAAGGAGTAAATGAAACAAAAAAATATTACAAAAAAAAAAAAAAAAACAAAAAAAAATATATTATAATTTTCGCGTAAATTAATAATAACAATAACAATATACATAACTCTTAAGCCTTATGATAAAGTAGCTAAATTATTTCATAATTGTTCTTATAAATTGCATGCTAGAATAAGGGATACTATTAAGCTTAACTTGCATTGATTGTTAATTAAATTTGCTTAGGTAATTTAAAATAAATATCCAAAATATCTGTACGAATATATATACATATAAGTCAATTATTAAAAGTTTACTATATTTTAAGCTTCCCGGCACCAATTATAAATAAGTTAAGATTATAGTAACATATATCTATATATATTCATGAATAAGAATAGTACTAAGATCAAAAAAAAAAAAAGAAGAAAAAAAAGAGAAAATTTAATAAACAAAAAAAAACGTAATTCATAATCAATTTTCTTTTATTAACACAAGTAACCATGAATCACTTGGTAATCATTAAATTATAAAGTAAAATTCCTTGTTTTTAAAATATATATATAATCCTAGCTGTAAGTTAAAATAACCATAAGGAGTGAACACAGGTTGAGGGATAAACACGACCTCAGTCGTTCCCCTGTACCCCTCTTCACTCGGGAGACCCCCATGGGCAGCCAACGAACCTGCCAGATGCACCGACACACGACTCAGTTCCAGACACCAACAACAACAAGGAAAGATTCATTGGGGCCACTTGAAGCAAGCGTGCTTGCCTCAATGTCCCATCCTTTTCCCAACAGGAAAAATCTATAGGAGAAATAAGGAAGAAAAACCTCGAACGAAACAAGTGTTGTGATGGCTTTATTCTCATCTTTTTCTAATCCATAGACCTACTTACTTTATCAGAGAAATTGTGACGCAACAACTCTCAGCCAGCCATGCAGATACAAATTCTTTGCTCTTACCGACCGGTAAAGGTAAATGAGTTTATTTGATAAGAAATCGCAACCTTTACCTTCTCACACGACTTGAGATGGCATTAAGGACACGATTTTCAGACAAATCTTAGTCTAAAGATAAATATTTTCCACTACAAGGATATAATGTATAAAAAGACCATTCAGCTTAATCTATCGAATAAGTTAATTTCGTACTTAAATATCCTGTGATACATGTTAATGTGTAGTGGACAAGTTATTAAGACCTAAAACCCGTAAAAGATGCATGTCTCTATAATCAAAATTTTGATGCTTTGAAAGTATCATAAAACCGTAAAAATGCCAATCCTGGAGCGTACAGGCACAATTGAAACATCCTTAGTGATGAAAGAGATACTTTTGAAATAGGAAATAGCTGTGAAATCTGAAGGTTATTTTGTTCACAACAAATACAACTAACGAAATTGGATTATAATGGGAAATGCTTCAGTTACATGGAATAAAAACCATATCTCCAACATTTTTGATTCCATCAAACTTCTAAGGCCATCAAATTACTGAGAGAAATGGCCAAAACATAAATTTCAAGGCCATGAATGAAAGCTTATTAGACAAGCTTCCAGATACTTTTACGGAAGTTGCCTATGAGTATTAGTTCAAAAATTATATGAACATGAAAGTGGATAAAACTAGTTTTCAAAATCGTGGAAATTTCAAACAACCATAACTTCTGAACTAATGGACCGATTCAGCCCATCTTCGAATTTAACCGTGATAATCGCCCATAGAATAAGTATGAAAAATTTCATCAAGTTCTGATAAGAATTGTAGCCGCAATCGTGTCCTCAAAACTTGGTTACATTACACATATAAATTTTTAACGAATGGTATTTTCGAACTCCATTTATTTAATCACAATAGGTTATGACAAAATTCCTGGGAAAAATCGACCATGAGGACAACTACAATACCTAGATTTTGAAAAAGAAGGAATATATATTTTTGTGTACACTAGGAATATCAACCATCGATGACCAACAGCAGAAACAGAAACCATAAATGAAATTAAAATCTAAACTTATTGGCTATGCGAGAAAGAAGAAAGAGGAAGTCTAGGAATCCTATAACTACTAATAATTACGCAGAGATGTAGAAAAAAAAAAAGGCCATTCGGTAGCCGAAATGGAAGGTAGATTTTTCAATTAATTGATATAAAGTTAGTTGTATACATACATATCTTGTGATATATGATAGTGTATAGTCATGACATAAATTAAACTCATTTTCTAAGAGTGAGGGTAAAAAAGGACAACGATTATTTTCGATAGAGAACTTCAGATAGTTGATTTGACATAACGTTATATAGGTAATGTACCAAACTAACCTTCACATAAATAAAGTATTGGAAATTTAATTAGTATTAGATCATAATTGTAATCGCTGTTACAATGGCAAGACAAGTTATAATTATAGGACGTACAGGTACGATTGGAACATCATAAATAATAAGAAAAATACTTTTAAAATATGAAATATCTGTAAAATTTACAGGTTATTTTGTTCACAATAAAATACACGTAACAAAATTATTTTATAATGGGAAATGCATAAGTTATGTAGTATGAAAACCATATTTTCAACATTTTTTGATTCCATTAAAATTTTCGAGGCTATCAAATTATTGGAAAAAATAGTCAAAACATGAAGCTTAAGGTCATAAATTAAAGATCATTAGACAAGCTTTCAGATACTTTTTACGGAAATTGTCTATGAATATTAGTTTTGAAGTTATATAAGCTTTAGTAGTAATTAAAAACTGATTTTTACGAAAAATCATGAAAATTTCAAACAGCCATAATTTCAAAACTATTTGAACGATTCAGCCCATCTTTGAACTTGATCAAGGTTATCGCCTATAGAATAAGTGTAAAAATTTTCATCACGATCTGATAAGAAGTGTGGGCGCTATCGTAATGACATGACCAGTGATAATCATCAGGATTGGAGGTACATTTGATACATCATAAGTAATAAAAGAAATACTTTTAAAATATAAAATAGCAGTGAAATTTACAGGTTATTTTGTGCACAATAAAATACAACTGATGAAACTGGATTTTAATGAGGCAAGCATAAGTTGTGTGGAATAAAAACAATATTTTCAACATTTTTCGATTCCATTAAAATTTTCAAAGTTAGAAAATTATTGAAAAAAATGGTCTAAATATAAAGTTTAAGGTCACCAATTAAAGCTTATTAGTCAAGCTTTGAAATACTTTTTACCGAAATTATCTATGAGTTTTAGATTTAAAGTTATATGGACTTTAAAAGTGATTAAAAACTGATTTTTTCGAAAAATCGTAAAAATTTCAAACAGCCATAACTTCTAAACTAATCGACCGATTCAGCTCATCTTCGAACTTAACCGTGGTAATTACACATAAAATAAGTGTACAGAGTTTCATTAAGATCGGATAAGAATTGTAGACGCAATCGTGTCCTCAAAAGTCGGTTCTATTACATAAATATATATATATATATATATTAGGGTGCTTCGTTTGAAACGACTATTTTTTTTTTTTCGCTCCCATCCCGAAATTTTGTTGGAAATACCCCCAAAAAAATTCCCTGAGAGTTTGAGCCCTTAATATTAATATTAAGTACTTTCCCAGAGCAGGTGAAGATTTCCCATTTAAAATACACGTAAACTTGGGTTTTTATTTTTTAAACTTCTATAACTCCGCGGCATTTTATGATATCCTCTCGCCCAAAGTCGGGATTTTCTCACAATTAAATGTACTACAAAATTGCCCGTTGTCGCGAAGTCGTAACTCATACGGGTGGGGTAGTACGGACCAATAAACTGAATTTTTTCATTGAATTCTTGTTTTTTCTCTCATTATCTCATAAACAACAAGACCTACAGAAAAAATGTAAATGACAATTTTATAGAAAATTTATTTTCCTACAAAAAAGGTCCTTAGCACCGAATCACTCAGATTGATATTTTCTGAGATATTAGTCAAATAAAAAATCAATATTTTCTAAGATTTGATTTGACACTTTATGGGAATTCAATTCTACGTAAACTTCAATAATTAATATCTCAGAAAATATCAATCTGAGTGATTTGGTGCTAAGGACCTTTTTTGTAGGAAATTAAATTTTCTATAAAATTGTCATTTGCATCTTTTCTGTAGGTCTTGTTGTTGAGAAAAAAAACAAGAATTCTATGAAAAAATTCGGTTTAGCGGCCCGTACTACCCCACCCGTATGAGTTACGACTTCGCGACAACAAGCAATTTTGTAGTACTTTAAATTGTAAGAAAATCCCGACTTTGGGCGAGAGGATATCATAAAATGCCGCGGAGTTATAGAAGTTTAAAAACTAAAAACCCAAGTTTACGTGTATTTTAAATGGGAAATCTTCACCTGCTCTGGGAAAGTACTTAATATTAATATTAAGGGCTCAAACTCTCAGGGAATTTTTTTGGGGGTATTTCCAACAAAATTTCGGGATGGGAGCGAAAAAAAAAATAGTCGTTTCAAACGAAGCACCCTAATATATATATATATATATATATATATATATATATATATATATATATATATATATATATATATATATATATATATATATATGTGTAGCGGAGGATTTGACGACATTTTTCATTAATGATCTATATCGATTTATTGTTAGTTTATAAGTGTACGTCCACTAATTTTTTTTTTTTTAATTATTTTTTTTGCTATATTTTCAAATTTTCCCTTAAACAGCATTTTTGACGACATACTTAATAAGGTATATATGACGACAATTTGTTGGTTTTGACGACATTTCCATTATGGCACTTTTAACGACATTGGCAGGTTTAACGACATTTCTTTAATGGTTGTTTCTACGACATTGGCAAGTTCAACGACATTTCTGGAATGGTTGTTTTCACGACATTGGCAGTTTCAACGACATTTCTGTAATAGTTGTTTTCACGACATTTGCAGTTTTAACGACATCTCTGTAATGGCAGTTTTCGCGACATTGTCTGATTTCCGTTGTCATAAAAATTGTATAAATGTTAAAAATGCTCATAGATCGTTGGCAATAACTATTATCGATTATTCCCAATGATCATTGATATTTTTTTTTTTTTTTTGAAATAGCAAAGAAGCTACTTTATTAAACGAAATCAGTTGACTCATTTCAGAGTCATCGTTTAGCCAAATTTGACATACATTCAAGTGTTTTTTTAGAAAACCGTTACCTCGTCGAAAATTTTTCGGAATCCTCTCTGAAAAATTCAATTCTAAAGTTCTAGAGACTTTTTCAGAGTTATTCAAACAAAATTTCGAAAAATTTCCACCCGTGTAAGAAAGACTTCTTGGAGTTTGAAATAGGAAGATACATAACGGCAGACTAATAATTGGTAAAAAAAAACAATAATAGTTTTCTTTCGAACTAATTTATAATCGTTTAAAGTCTGTCCTCATTAGGGCGTGCTATTTTATGACAATTTTTTTTTTAACACACTCACTGCTTCTATACTTGCAGGAAGGTTAAATAAGATGTCTAGTAACACTAGAGCTCTTTATGTTAATCTTAACATCTGTCTCAATTCAATTTATTTTTATTTATTTAGAAAGTATTTAGATACTTATAAGATATTTAAATATTTATAAAATATTTAAATATTCATTAAAAATATTTTAATAAAAATTTTTATTTTATTTTAATTTGGTTAGGTCTTTTTTTACAAACATATTTATCAAGATATTTATCGAGTATCTCAATATATATAAAATATTTGGATACTTATAAAATAATGAAATATTTATATAATATTTAAATATTTATTGAAATATCCATTAAAAATATTTATTATTAAAATTTTTTATTGTATTTTGGTAAATTTTTTTGTTACTAACATATTTATTGAAATATTTATTAAATTTTTAAATATTTATAAGATATTTAAATACTTATAAAATCTTTAGATATTTATAAGATATTTGAATATTTATGAAATATATGAATATTCATCAAATATTTGAAAATTTATAAATTATCGAAATATTCACGAAATATTGAAATATTCATAAAATATTTAAATATTTATTAATTCATTTTATTGAAAATTTTTATTTTATTTTAATTTGGTTAGGTTGTTTTTTTAGTAACATATTTATTGAAATATTGATAAAATATATAAATATTCCTAAAATATTGAAATATTGATACAATATTTAAATAATTTTTGAAATATTAATTTGAATTATTGTATTAAAAATTTTTATTTTATTTTATTTTGGTTAGATTTTTTTAATAACATATTTATTCAAATATTTATCAAGTATTTAAATATTTATAAAATATTTGGATATTTATAAAATAATGGAATATTCATATAATATTTCAATATTTATTGAAATATTCATTAAAAATATTTTATTAAAATTTTTTATTGTATTTTGGTTAATTTCCTGTTACTAACTTATTTATTAAATATTTAAATATTTATATGATATTTCAATATTTAGAAAGTATTTAGATACTTATAAGATATTTAAATATTTATAAAATATTTGAATATCCATTAAAAATATTTCATTAAAAATTTTTATTTTATTTTAATTTGGTTAGGTTTTTTTTTCTAACGTATTTATTGAAATATTTATAAAATATATTAATATTTATAAAATATCGAAATATTCACAAAATATTGAAATCTTTATAAAATATTTAAATATTAATTAAAATATTGAAATATTCATAAAATATTTAAATATTTATTAAAATATTCATTAAAAATATTTTATTAAAAATTCTTATTTCGTTTTGTTTAATTTTTTTTTTACTGACATATTTATTGAAGTATTCATTAAATATCTATAAATTATTCAAATATTTATAAAATATTTAAATATTTACAGAATATTTCAATATTTATTTGAATATTCATTAAAAATATTTTATTAAAAATTTTTATTTTATTTTAATTTGGTTAGGTTTTTTTTCTAACGTATTTATTGAAATATTTATAAAATATATTAATATTCATAAAATATCGAAATATTCACAAAATATTGAAATATTTATAAAATATTTAAATATTTATTGAAATATTGAAATGTTCATAAAATATTTAAATATTTATTAAAATATTCATTAAAAATATTTTATTAAAAATTCTTATTTCGTTTTGTTTAATTTTTTTTTTACTGACATATTTATTGAAGTATTCATTAAATATCTATAAATTATTCAAATATTTATAAAATATTTAAATATTTACAGAGTATTTCAATATTTATTTGAATATTCATTAAAAATATTTTATTAAAAATTTTTATTTTATTTTAATTTGGTTAGGTTTTTTTTTCTAACGTATTTATTGAAATATTTATAAAATATATTAATATTTATAAAATATCGAAATATTCACAAAATATTGAAATCTTTATAAAATATTTAAATATTAATTAAAATATTGAAATATTCATAAAATATTTAAATATTTATTAAAATATTCATTAAAAATATTTTATTAAAAATTCTTATTTCATTTTGTTTAATTTTTTTTACTGACATATTTATTGAAGTATTCATTAAATATCTATAAATTATTCAAATATTTATAAAATATTTAAATATTTATAGAATATTTCAATATTTATTAAAATATTGAAATATTCATAAAATATTTAAATATTTATTAAAATATTCATTAAAAATATTTTATTAAAAATTCTTATTTCATTTTGTTTAATTTTTTTTTTACTGACATATTTATTGAAGTATTCATTAAATATCTATAAATTATTCAAATATTTATAAAATATTTAAATATTTACAGAATATTTCAATATTTATTTGAATATTCATTAAAAATATTTTAATAAAAATTTTTATTTTATTTTAATTTGGTTAGGTTTTTTTTTCTAACGTATTTATTGAAATATTTATAAAATATATTAATATTTATAAAATATCGAAATATTCACAAAATATTGAAATATTTAAATATTTATTGAAATATTGAAATATTTAAATATTTATTGAAATATTGAAATATTCATAAAATATTTAAATATTTATGAAAATACTCATTAAAAATATTTTATTAAAAATTCTTATTTCATTTTGTTTAATTTTTTTTTTACTGACATATTTATTGAAGTATTCATTAAATATCTATAAAATATTCAAATATTTATAGAATATTTCAATATTTATTGAAATATTCATTAAAAATATTTTATTAAAAGTTTTTATTTTATTTTAATTTGGTTAGGTTTTTTCTTACAAACATATTCATCAAGATATTTATCAAGTATCTCAATATATATAAAATATTTGGATACTTATAAAATAAGAAAATATTTATATAATATTTAAATATTTATAGAAATATACATTAAAAATATTTTATTGAAATTTTTTATTGTATTTTGGTTAATTTTTTTGTTACTAACATATTTATCGAAGTATTTAACAAATATTTAAATATTTATAAGATATTTTAATATTTAGAGAATCTTTGGATATTTACAAGATATTTATATGATTATAAAACATTGGAATATTTATGGAATATTGAAATTTCCATTAAAAATATTTTATAAAAAATTTTTGTTTTGTTTTATTTAGGTTCTTTATTTTTTTAATAACATATTTGTTGAAATATTTATTAATCATTTAAATATTTATAAAATATTTCAATATTTATAAAATATCGAAATATTCACAAAATATTGAAATATTCATAAAATATTTAAATATTTATTGAAATATTTATTAATTAATTTTATTAAAAATTTTCATTTTTTTTAAATTTGGTTAGGTTTTTTTCTTTACTAACATATTTATTGAAATATTAATAAAATATATAAATATTCATACAATATTGAAATATTCATACAATATTTAAATAATTTTTGAAATATTAATTTAAATTATTTTATTAAAAATTTTTATTTTATTTTATTTTGGTTTGTTTTTTTCAGTAACATATTTATTCAAATATTTATCAAATATTTGAATATTTATGAAATATTTGGATATTTATAAAACAATGGAATATTCATGTAATATTTTAATATTCGATAAAATATTCATTAAAAATATTTTATTAAAATTTTTTATTGTATTTTGGTTAATTTTTTCGTTGCTAACATATTTTTTGATATATTTAAATATTTATAAGATATTTTAATATTTCTAAAATCTTTAGATATTTATAAGATATTCGAATATTTATAAAATATATGAATATTTATAAAATATCTGACTATTTATAAATTATCGAAATATTCACAAAATATCGAAATATTCATGAAATATTTAAATATTTATTAATTAATTTTATTAAAAATTTTTATTTTATTTTTATTTGGTTAGGTTTTTTTTTTTACTATCATATTTATTGAAATATTTATCAAATATTCGAATATTTATAAAATATCGAAATATTAACAAAATATTGAAATATTCATATAATATTCGAATATTTCTTGTATATTTATTAATTAATTTCATTAAAAATTTTCATTTTATTTTAATTTGCTTAGGTTTTTTTTTTACTAACGTATTTATTGAAATATTTATCAAATATTTGAATATTCATAAAATATTGAAATATTCATTAAAAATATTTCATTGAAAATTTTTATTTTATTTTATTTTGTTTAAGTTTTTTTTTTTACTAACATATTTATTGAAATATTTATAAAATATTGAAATATTCATATTATATTTAAATATTTATCGAAATATTCATTTAAAATATTTTATTAATAATTTTTATTCTATTCTATTTTGTTTAGGTTTTGTTTTGGTAGGGCATTGAAAGCGCGGTACCCCCTAAGTTTTATAAAACAAAAAAAAATTTTTTTTTTTTCGTCTAATTACTATAGATCCGATATATTTGCATATTTTTACGCTTATGCATCACATCTGGGACAAAATAGACCAGCCGAAAATCATGAAAAAATGATTTTTTCAAATTTTCACATCAAATTAAAAAAAATTTAATAAATTCCCACATTTTTAGCCCTACCGTAACACCTGGGGAAAAATGGACCAGCCGACAATTATGAAAAAATGATTCTTCCATATTTTTATTGTCAAATTAAAAAAAAATTAATACATCTTTACATTTTTCGTTTGATTTTCTATATCCGGGGCAAATTTGGCTACTTAAATATTTACAAATAATATTTTATTGTCTAATTGATAAAATTTTTTAAATGCAAAATAATCTGTAATCAAAAAAGTCAAAAAATATGTTTTTTGGGTTCAAAATAATGACAAATAAGAAATATAGAATTATTTTTTGTTATATTAAATAACAATTAGTAATTAAGTTAATCGAGGGGGAACGATTTATTACACCTGAATAAATTTTATTTGAGTATTTTAAAACCATAAATAGTTGTCGAGAGAAAGAAATACATTCTTAATGATAAAAACAATTTAAACATAAAACAATAAAAAAAATTTCATTTTTTGGAGGGAGACCTCTCTGCCACACAAAAAAAAAATTTTCTGCCTTTGTATCCACCAATGATGTGAAATGTCATTTTTCTTGAGATATATTACATCAAAAAGATGTTATTTATTGAAATTTAATCAACTTTCAGAAATATGAGAAATATTTTTTTTAAGAATGATGTGTTAGTTTTTTAAAACAATATAACCTTTTTTGGTTTGAAGACAATCAGTTTTCTCGGAATAAGTACTATTTTTTCAACGCAAAAATTTTTGTATGCTCTAACAAAGAAAAAAAAATGCTTACACTAAGAGAAAAATAACTTGGGAATAAAAACATATACGTATGTATTAGGGTGTTTAAGAAAATAAACACTTTTTTTTTTACGGCATCCAAAAATTGAAAGTATAACTAAAAACGAAAATTCTTGTACCAATCCGAGCTCTTAATAATGATATTAAGATTTGCCTCAATCCATTTTTCTATCTTCCTTTGAAATATCACCAGAAAAAAATTTTTTTTTTTTAATTTTCTAGCCCATAAACTAATCAACAGATTTTCATGCAATATCAATATTTTTAACAAAAATATAGGCTCTTATCATTTTTTGATCAATCCTACTGTTCAAAAGTTATTCAAGCTTTAAGTCGTTTATAGTAAATTTTGAGATTTTTTTTACTTTTCCGGCGAAAATATCAGTTTTATCAAAAAATGTCCTGAGAACTTTTTTGTAGATAATTTTATTTTTTAAAAATTATTACTAATAAAGTTTTTCAAAATTCCGCATTGTTCATAAGTTATTTTCATTTCAATGTTAAGCTCTTAAAAAAATAGATTTCTGATTGATTTGAAGAGCTTGACACTGAAATGAAAATAACAGGTTAACAATGCGGAATTCCGGAAAACTTTATTTGTAATAATTTGTAAGAAATAAAATTATCTACAAAAAAGTTCTCATAACATTTTTTGATAAGATTGATACTTTCGCCAGTAAAGTAAAAAGATCTCAAAATTTACTGTACACTTGACTTGAAGCTTAAATAACTTTTGAACAGTAGAGTTCATCAAAAAATGATAAGAGACTTTTTTTGTCGAGCGCTCAATTTTCTACAAAAACATTCATAGTGCATAAAAATCTGTTGATTGGTTTGTGAGCTAGAGAATTAAAAAAAAAAAAATTTTTTTCCTGTGATGTTTAAATGGAAAATAGAAAAATGGATTGAGGCAAACCTTAATATCATCATTGAGAGCTCGTATTGGTACCAAAATTTTCATTTTTAGCTATACTTTTAATGTTTGGATGACAAAAAAAAAAAAAATTTTTTTTTTTTTTTTTTCTAAACACCCTCGTATATATGTAGGAAAGGGAAGTCACCGGTGCTAGGAGCAGCAGCAGAAGTAGTTCGTTGCTCGCCACGAGATCGCGCCGAGCAGTTGTAGTGTCCCTGGTAAGAAACTTATTTCAGAAGTGTTAAATTCCAAACTTGAGACTATTCTGGCCCGGGTACTCCTCCGTTATTTAGCAGAGTAAAAAGAACCTTTTTTGATGGTAATATTGTACATTCTATATCACATTATGACAAAAATATTTTTATCAATGTTTCCATAAATAATTTTTCTTAGAAATCAAACTTGGACTTAAAAAAAATTCATTTTGATGAGAAATATAGAGTCTCTACTATATGAACAATAATTTACAATTTATTTAATACATTGTTTAGAATGTAATTTGAGCGTACAATTTAAATTTCGACTGATTCAGTCGTGGTGTGCAATAAGTGTAGTTTTAGTGTAATTTTTTTCTCTGTTGAAGCTCCAGTGGGAATAGGTGGTAAAAATCGTGTAATACGATGTAATTTAAGCGTACAATTTTAATTTCCACTGAATCAGCCGTGGTGTAAAATAAGTGTAGTTTAAGTGTACTCCTTCTTCTATTGAAACTCCGGTGGGAATAGCAGGTACAAATCGTGTAACCCGGAGGAGTACGGTGTAATTTAAGTGTATGTTGTGGAATTTTTTCCCATTTACACGGTGGGATTTTAGGGGATTCAGTGGAATCGGATCCGCCAGGGCATAATACCATCAACGAAAAAATTGAAAAAATACTGCTTTCAACATTTTTCTCAGGTATTTTATATATTAACGTTGTGATCAAAATGAAAACACATTGAAATCCATACTTTGATCATTTCTCTTAATTTCTGCCTGAACGAATTCATTTTCTTAAAAAAAATCGTGAATAAGAATTTAAAAAATCTTATTTCATTAATTACTTTTAGTTTTTCAATTTTCTAATTTTAACAAAAAAAGTAATTCGTGTGAGCTCGAAAAACTTATTAAAAAACAGTTGCATTCAGGCGGTTGTTAAACTCCGTGAACTTGAAAATAATGGGACAATTTAGGGCTGGCCCGCAGGTCCAATCGCTCCACAGAATTTTTTTAAATATGTGCTGAAGAATATACAACCCTCAAACCCGTCATTTCTTCCAAACGACAGTTCGAGATGCCGTCTGGACATCTAGTTTTGCCATTCATTTTGACGACTGTCGTTAAAACTGTCATATACAATTCGTTTTTCATGTATTAAAAATTATATACAGCCTTCAAACCTGCAATTTGCTGTAAAAGGTATTTTTTAGGTGTCGTTAAAACCTCCGCTACACGCCGTTATCTTCAACGACTGTCGTCAAACCTGCCAAATGTCGTTAAATATGCCATATACGATGCATTTTTTATACGTTTAGAATTATATACAACCTTCAAACCTGGAATAGCGGTAAATGGTGTTTTCGAGGTGTCGTCAAAACCTCCACTACACGCCATTATCTTTGACAACTGTCGTCGAACCTGCTAAATGTCGTTAAACCTGCCATATACAGTACATTTTTCATACGTATAAAATTATATACGGCCTTCAAACCTGCCGTTTGCTCTAAATGGTAGTTTTGAGGTGTCGTTAAAACCTCCGCTACACGCCGTTGTCTTTGACGACTGTCGTCAAACCTGCCTAATGTCGTCAAACCTGCCATATAAAGCCAAAAAATGTCGTCAAAACCTCCGCTACACATATATATATATATATATATATATATACATATATAAATTTTTCAACGAATGGTATTTTCGAACCCTACTCAACTAATTATGATAGTTTATGATGAAATTCCTTGAAAAATCGACCATGAGGACAAATACAATAGTTAGATTTTTAAAAAAATCTACCTAAAAAATATTTTCTTTTTATTTGATATAAAATACAAAAGAAATGTATAATATAATATAATATATAAAAATTATGTTATTATTGCACTCGACGACCATTGCCGCAGTATATGCAGCGAGCCACTCGCGAGAAACATTTATCCCACAGCTCCTCAAGGATGATCCGGATTCGAGGAGGTGATGCCTCTACCAGATCCCACAGGTACGCAGGACACATCGCCACTATCAACTGTAAAAAGAAAAAGAAAAAAAATATTATTATTTTATATGAAATACATATGCATATGAGAATATATATATGTATATGTATGTATAGATGTATATGTGTATGTGTATGTACGTATAAAGAAAAGGAAACTTACCGCCAATAGGGACTCAAAAATGAAATTCTCCATCAAGGCCCAAGGCATGGATGCCACTAACCAGCTCGCCTCCAAAGACGTCATTGGCGCCAGCAAACCCACCAGTGGATCCGTGAAGGGTAATGGGTAGATGTGACTCTCCACGAACGTCACCCGAAAGGGCACACTCACTGCCATGGTGTCACCACAGATGACTCGAACCCTGGAATGCTCCAGGAACTTAATTTCTTCCTTCTGTGGATTAGTCCTCGCCCTATGATTTAATGTATCGATCGAAGCGCCGATAGTTTTTGACGGTGGAAATCTCAGTCTTTATGACTGAAATTCAATTACAACTCACAAATCTATTATCAGTTCTTTAAGATTATTTTATTTTTTAATCATAGAACTACATAAAAATTGATGAAGCTCGATTAATTTGATACCAAAAAATAAAGGGTAAGTACAAAAGTTCAATTTGTCACGAGAATAAAATTAAAATTAAATAATTCTAAAACCCTTTAAAGGAGAAAAGTTAAAAAAAAATAAACAATCATGTTGATAATATTGAATTGTTTTAGGTATTTCTTTCAGAGTATTTAACACACTACAAAAGTTGTATGTCATTTTTTCTAGAAAGTTGATAGCTGGAATAATAATAGCCATTAATTATTATTTTTTGGCAAAAATAAAAATTTCCGAAGTTTGAAGTCTCATAACTTTTGAACTGTTGTAAATGCATCTATGTCACAAAAATCAATTTTATAGAGGACTATAAGCCCTATGAAACGAGCCCAAAAACGAGTGAATTGCTCAAGAACTGCCTGGGTAGGAATTTTTATAAAGAAATGTGATATCGTTCCCATGCTTTTTAAATCGGAAAACTTTAAAAATAAATAGCAACCTATTAAAATTAAAATTAAGTGCTACAATTTTCAGGAAATTTTTTGTTGTCGCTTACAATAAAATTTTTATATGGGCTGTAACAATCGGTACACCTGAGTCACCACTCAACCTAACCTTAAGTTCAGAAATAATTTTCTTATTTTATTATTTTATAAATATTAGCCTGGAGAATTCGGAGCACACTCACCAAAAGTACAATAATACATGAGTACCCGTACATACGTATGTGTGCATGAGTTTTTCTACATAAGCGTGTGTTGTATATGTGTGCATTGACCATATATGGATATCTACGACGTATTTTGAGCTTGCTCTGAATTCCCACAGAAAGGTATGCGAGTATGAGCGGTCAAGTTACAAGAAAGAGAGACGTAGATAAGAACAAGCAACTAGAAAATAGTACGTCTTTCTTTCTCTATGCACAGCTGCACCACCACGGCCGGTCCCTTACGAAGATACACCGACTCAATGTCTTCCAGATGTCCTATGTAAAGATTTCTCTGAGTCTTTCGCAGCCGCGAGTCCTTCGTCATAATAAAAGTCATCGTAAAGGCCTTAATAAATATGTCAAAACATTTTCTTGTTCTAGTTCGACTCAAATTTTTACGACTTTTCTATTTAAACCGATAGGTCCCACGTCTCCCGCGGATCCTTACTATTTCTTTTTCAATGTAGAAATCTATCTCTAATTCTATTTATTTTTAATATTTTTAATTGCATTTCTCAGAAGTGTCTAAAATATCGATAGTAAATGTCACCATATATTTTGAAGAAACATTGTTTTACAGAATCTCACGGTCTCCCGCGGATTCTTATTTTTCCCTTTCCCACCATAGGAAGCTCTTCTATTTTAAAAATTTTAATTTCATTTCTTGGAATTACCTAAAATATTGGTAATAAATGTCATCATAGAAACGTAGTCTCTAAAATTTTACATGGTTCCCCGCAGAACCTCTCCGTCCCTTTTTCTATCCTCGAAGATTTTTCATCTCAATTTTGTATTATTTTTAAAATTATATTTTTCCTAGAGTATGTAATATATCGACCGTAAATGTCATCATATATTTATTACTTTATTTTTAAGCGGTCCACCGCGGACTTATTTTTCTATTTACATCCTGTTTGCTATAAAATCCCAAGAATTTCCGTAATAAAAATGTCATTTTCAGCTGTCCAAAGGAATCAAACCCTTCCATATTATTTTTCCTCTTTGTCTTTAACCCATTCTTTGTATCATCTTCGGCCCCACCTTTCTTTCAAACCTTTTCATATATAAACCCCGGAAAAATAATCAAAATCAGTCATTACTTTAGCTACTAAAACCCTTGTCGGATCTATCTACGAGTAAGACTCACTGAGTCGATTTCAAAGTTCGTTCTCGTGACGCTCCACGCCTAGGCAATCGGGGGTCCAAGATCGATAATCGTAAGTCGATTCTTTTATTTAAAATATAAATTACGCAACTTAAATTTTATTCTTAAAAACTTTCCTCGTGAGGTCCTACGCCTATGCACCTGGACTCCTAGGTTGGATACTTAGAGTAAAATCATTTGAGTTTGCATTAGAATTAACCAAACCCTTTTCACGTGACGTCCAGCGCCTAGGCAATCGAAGTCCTTGTTCGGGAATAATTAATTCTATTAATAAAACCCTAAAAATCATTATAAATTCACTCGAAGGCTAAGCCGGCCGTTCGGTTCAGCGTGCATAGCATCTTCGTGAAAAGATTCAAACTGTGAATCTCAATTAATTGCTATCATAAATCATTATAAAAATCTGCGTACACAGATTCAAATTGGTAAATCTGAAGTGAGTGTGTGTGCAGGTATATCAACCTATTGGGGTAAGTTCATTATTATAATATTTCGTAAAATTTAATCTGTCAATATAATACACATGTTTTTGTATGCATTAGTCTTTTCATTTACTGTCCTTTTCTCTGGCATTCGAGTGCTGGTAGTTTAAGTCATAGTAACTTTAAAGTAAGACAAAGAAAGAACACGGTCTTCTCGAGGGCCCATATTCATCGACCCAATATCCCACTCGCTCAGAAATCCCGGACCTACTCTAACGCCACGCAGGTCATTGAACGGGATAGTCTATAGTACATCCGCTCGGTACAAATAGACAAATAAGTAATAAACGACAAGAAATTATAACATTCTTATATCAGCCACGTGACCCTAATTCCTTGGTTGGATGACAGAATAAATATAATCTCATATTGTAACTTATGATTAATTATAAATTAATAATCGGTGCCCAATCACGCATACGTTCTCACACTAACAACGTGACGGTTTAATCAAACTCCTTGGTTGAGTTATAGAACAGGGTAATTCGGCATTACGATATTAAATAATAATTTAAGACGGTTTTGGACCATTTTTTGTCGATAAACGGGGTCTTACCGACTGTTACGAACTCCATCTCATGGTATAAATTGTATTTAAAAATTATTTACTGCAGTATCGACTATGAAGGAATTATAGATTAGTGACATCTACGTTACTAAACTGTAATTGATGTCTATTTCAAATCATACCTTGATAGTTCCATAAAACCAACTTAATACAGATTGATTTTAATACTATCAACCATCAGGCATCAAATTTTAATAAAATTAACTGACGTAAATGGTTGAAAACAGCACAGAATAAAATAATACACAGAAATAAGATGATTGATTTTGTACGATTTCGTCGAAAACGAAAAGACAAAATCAGCGAAAAATAGGCTCAGAAGTAAAAAGCAGCATTTCAGCTGCGAATTCAAAATTTATATTGAAGTACATGTTTATTGATTGCAATTATTCTTTTTATTCACAAGCAACTCGACGATTTTAAACATACAAAAATACAGATATCCATTTATAAAAATGCTAGATAGGGAAATTATCTAAAACACCTTATTGAATAAATTGATCCAATTCGTACTGTAACACACTTTTTTCAAAGTTGTTCTAGAAAGAATTTTGATTAATTAAAAAAAATATAAAGCCTTTACGTGCAACATAAAACTAATTTTAAAGCATTAAAAAATGGAAAAAAAAAATTGTCTAAAACGGCGTACTAAACGAATCCATAACATTCGTATTGCTACGCACTTTTAGTTTGCTGAAAGGTGTTCAACAAACAGTTAAAGGCTGTCCAAAAAATATTAAGCCCTGAGACAATAATTCGAAGCAACGTGCAACTAGAAACTTAATTTTACTCTCTAAAAATGAATAAGTGAAATTCTGGCGAACCAGTGGATAGTCACTATTTCTACAGCTATAAGTATACCACTAATTCAACCAGTGGTATACTTATAGCTGGTTCCCAGTGAATATTCACTAATTTAAAAAAATTTCACTTATTCATTTTTAGAGAGTAAAGCATCAAACATAATTAAACAATAGAAAAAATTGTCTAGAACGGCGTACTGAACGAATCCATAACATTCGCATTGCTACGCACTTTTAGTTTCCTAAAAGGTGTTCGACAAACAATGTTAGGCAGTTCTAAAGATATTAAGCCTTAAAAAAAAAATTCAAAGCAGCGTACAACTACAAAATTAATTTTAATGCTTCAGAAGATAATTAAAAAAGTGAATATAATTATCTAGAACTGCGTACTAAACGAATGCCTAATACATGCGTTGCTACGCACTTTCAGTTTCCTGAAAGGTGTTCTAGAAACGATTTAAGCAGCAAACAACGTTGAACAAAGAAGCTATAATTATTGTCACTTACAGATAGCATCAGAAATAAAAAATTAAGTGTAAGGACTCCCAAGTAAAATTGAATGACCAGACGACTTGCTTCTCTGAAAACATTTACTCTGTACGTATTAGTTGTAGTGTCAGACCACCAAATAAAATTATTTAATGATTTTAAATGGAAATGAATTAGTTAATTATTATTAATTTTTCCTGATAAATTTCTGATTAATTTTAATTATCATGAATAATTATCTGTCGTCTTTACCTACACTAAATTTCCTGGGCCACACTCTCCATTTAATTATTATAAATTTGCCCGATAAATTTCTAATTATTTTCAATTATAATAAATAATTATCCATCTTCTTTTCCTATACTAAATTTCCTAGGTCTCACTCTCCAGTTAATTATTATTAATTTTTCCTGATGTATTTCTGATTAATTTTAATTATAATAAAAAATTATCCATCTTCTTTTCCTATACTAGATTTCCTAGGCCACACTCTCCATTCAATTATTATAAATTTGCCCGATAAATTTCTAATTATTTTCAATTATAATAGATAATTATCCATCTTCTTTTCCTATACTAAATTTCCTAGGTCTCACTCTCCAGTTAATTATTATTAATTTTTCCTGATGTATTTCTGATTAATTTTAATTATAATAAAAAATTATCCATCTTCTTTTCCTATACTAAATTTCCTGGGCCACACTCTCCATTCAATTATTATAAATTTGCCCGATAAATTTCTAATTATTTTCAATTATAATAAATAATTATCCATCTTCTTTTCCTATACTAAATTTCCTAGGCCACACTCACCATTCAATTATTATAAATTTGCCCGATAAATTTCTAATTATTTTCAATTATAATAAATAATTATCCATCTTCTTTTCCTATACTAGATTTCCTAGGCCACACTCTCCATTCAATTATTATGAATTTGCCCGATAAATTTCTAATTATTTTCAATTATAATAAATAATTATCCATCTTCTTTTCCTATACTAAATTTCCTAGGTCTCACTCTCCAGTTAATTATCATTAATTTTTCCTGATGTATTTCTGATTAATTTTAATTATAATAAAAAATTATCCATCTTCTTTTCCTATACTAGATTTCCTAGGCCACACTCTCCATTCAATTATTATAAATTTGCCCGATAAATTTCTAATTATTTTCAATTATAATAAATAATTATCCATCTTCTTTTCCTACAATAAATTTCTAGGTCTCACTCTCCAGTTAATTATTATTAATTTTTCCTGATAAATTTCTGATTAATTTTAATCATCACAAATAATTACCCGTCTCCGTTTCCTACAATAAATTTCCTAGCTTTCACTCTCCAGTTAATTATAATTAATTTTTCCTGATAAATTTCTAATTAATTTTAATTATAATAAATAATTATCCGTCTTTTTTTCCTAGGATAAATTTCCTAGGCCACACTCTCCAGTTAATTATTATTAATTTTCCCCGATAAATTTCTAATTAAATTTAATCATCTTGAATAATCATCCGTCTTCGTTTCCTACACTAAATTTCCTAGGTCTCACTCTCCAGTTAATTATTAGTAATTCTTCCCGATAAATTTTTAATTAATTTTAATCATCTCAAATAATTATCCGTCTTTGTTTCCTACACTAAATTTCCTAGGTCTCACTCTCCAGTTAATTATTATTAATTTTTCCTGATAAATTTCTAATTAATTTCAATTATAATAAAAAATTATCCGTCTTTTTTTCCTACAATAAATTTCCTAGGTCTCACTCTCCAGTTAATTATTATTAATTTTCCCCGATAAATTTCTAATTAAATTTAATCATCTTGAATAATCATCCGTCTTCGTTTCCTACACTAAATTTCCTAGGTCTCACTCTCCAGTTAATTATTATTAATTTTCCCCGATAAATTTCTAATTAAATTTAATCATCTTAAATAATCATCCGTCTTCGTTTCCTACACTAAATTTCCTAGGTCTCACTCTCCAGTTAATTATTAGTAATTCTTCCCGATAAATTTTTAATTAATTTTAATCATCTCAAATATATATCCGTCTTCGTTTCCTACACTAAATTTCCTAGGTCTCACTCTCCAGTTAATTATTATTAATTTTCCCCGATAAATTTCTAATCAAATTTAATCATCTTAAATAATTATCCGTCTTCGTTTCCTACACTAAATTTTCTAGGTCTCACTCTCCAGTTAATTATTATTAATTTTTCCTAATAAATTTTTAATTAATTTTAATCATCTTAAATAATCATCCGTCTTCGTTTCCTACACTAAATTTCCGAGGTCTCACTCTCCAGTTAATTATTATTAATTTTTCCTGATAAATTTCTAATTAATTTCAATTATAATAAAAAATTATCCGTCTTTTTTTCCTACAATAAATTTCCTAGGTCTCACTCTCCAGTTAATTATTATTAATTCTTCCTGATAAATTTTTAATTAATTTTGATCATCTTAAATAATTATCCGTCTTCGTTTCCCACACTAAATTTCCTAGGTCTCACTCTCCAGTTAATTATTATTAATTCTTCATGATAAATTTCTAATTAATTTCAATTATAATAAAAAATTATCCGTCTTTTTTTCCTACAATAAATTTCCTAGGTCTCACTCTCCAGTTAATTATTATTAATTCTTCCTGATAAATTTCTAATTAATTTCAATTAAAATAAAAAATTATCCGTCTTTTTTTCCTACAATAAATTTCCTAGGTCTCACTCTCCAGTTAATTATTATTAATTTTCCCCGATAAATTTCTAATTAAATTTAATCATCTTGAATAATCATCCGTCTTCGTTTCCTACACTAAATTTCCTAGGTCTCACTCTCCAGTTAATTATTAGTAATTCTTCCCGATAAATTTTTAATTAATTTTAATCATCTCAAATAATTATCCGTCTTTGTTTCCTACACTAAATTTCCTAGGTCTCACTTTCCAGTTAATTATTATTAATTTTCCCCGATAAATTTCTAATTAAATTTAATTATCTTAAATAATCATCCGTCTTCGTTTCCTACACTAAATTTCCTAGGTCTCACTCTCCAGTTAATTATTAGTAATTCTTCCCGATAAATTTTTAATTAATTTTAATCATCTCAAATAATTATCCGTCTTTGTTTCCTACACTAAATTTCCTAGGTCTCACTTTCCAGTTAATTATTATTAATTTTTCCTGATAAATTTCTAATTAATTTCAATTATAATAAAAAATTATCCGTCTTTTTTTCCTACAATAAATTTCCTAGCTCTCACTCTCCAGTTAATTATTATTAATTTTCCCCGATAAATTTCTAATTAAATTTAATCATCTTAAATAATCATCCGTCTTCGTTTCCTACACTAAATTTCCTAGGTCTCACTCTCCAGTTAATTATTATTAATTCTTCCTGATAAATTTCTAATTAATTTCAACTATAATAAAAAATTTTCCGTCTTTTTTCCCTACAATAAATTTCCTAGGTCTCACTCTCCAGTTAATTATTATTGATTTTTTCTAATAAATTTCTAATTAATTTTAATTATAATGAAAAATTATCCATCTTCTTTTTCAACAATAAATTTCTAGGCCACACTCTCCATACAATTGCAATTAATTTTCCCCGATAAATTTCTAATTAATTTTAATCATCTTAAATAATCATCCGTCTTCGTTTCCTACACTAAATTTCCTAGGTCTCACTCTCCAGTTAATTATTATTAATTTTTCCTGATGAATTTCTAATTAATTTCAATTATAATAAAAAATTATCCGTCTTTTTTTCCTACAATAAATTTCCTAGGTCTCACTCTCCAGTTAATTATTATTAATTTTTCCTGATAAATTTCTAATTAATTTCAATTATAATAAAAAATTATCCGTCTTTTTTTCCTACAATAAATTTCCTAGGTCTCACTCTCCAGTTAATTATTATTAATTTTCCCCGATAAATTTCTAATTAAATTTAATCATCTTAAATAATCATCCGTCTTCGTTTCCTACACTAAATTTCCTAGATCTCACTCTCCAGTTAATTATTAGTAATTCTTCCTGATAAATTTTTAATTAATTTTAATCATCTCAAATAATTATTCGTCTTCGTTTCCTACACTAAATTTCCTAGGTCTCACTTTCCAGTTAATTATTATTAATTTTTTCTGATGAATTTCTAATTAAATTTAATCATCTTAAATAATCATCCGTCTTCGTTTCCTACACTAAATTTCCTAGGCCACACTCTCCATACAATTATAATTAAATTTCCCCGATAAATTTCTAATTAATTTTAAGCATCTTAAATAATTATCCGTCTTTTTTTCCTACAATAAATTTCCTAGCTCTCACTCTCCAGTTAATTATTATTAATTTTTCCTGATAAATTTCTAATTAATTTCAATTATAATAAAAAATTATCCGTCTTTTTTTCCTACAATAAATTTCCTAGGTCTCACTCTCCAGTTAATTATTATTAATTTTTTCTAATAAATTTCTAATTAATTTTAATTATAATGAAAAATTATCCATCTTCTTTTTCAACAATAAATTTCTAGGCCACACTCTCCATACAATTGCAATTGATTTTCCCCGATAAATTTCTAATTAATTTTAATCATCGTAAATAATTATCCGTCTTTTTTTCCTACAATAAATTTCCTAGCTCTCACTCTCCAGTTAATTATTATTAATTTTTCCTGATAAATTTTTAATTAATTTTAATTATCTCAAATAATTATCCGTCTTCGTTTCCTACACTAAATTTCCTAGGTCTCCTTCTCCAGTTAATTATTATTAATTTTTCCTGATGAATTTCTAATTAATTTCTATTATAATAAAAAATTATCCGTCTTTTTTTCCTACAATAAATTTCCTAGGTCTCACTCTCCAGTTAATTATTATTAATTTCTCCTGATAAATTTCTAATTAATTTCAATTATAATAAAAAATTATCCGTCTTTTTTTCCTACAATAAATTTCCTAGGTCTCACTCTCCAGTTAATTATTATTCATTTTTTCTAATAAATTTCTAATTAATTTTAATTATAATGAAAAATTATCCATCTTCTTTTTCAACAATAAATTTCTAGGCCACATTCTCCATACAATTGCAATTAATTTTCCCCGATAAATTTCTAATTAATTTTAATCATCTTAAATAATTATCCGTCTTTTTTTCCTACAATACATTTCCTAGCTCTCACTCTCCAGTTAATTATTATTAATTTTTCCTGATAAATTTTTAATTAATTTTAATCATCTCAAATAATTATCCGTCTTCGTTTCCTACACTAAATTTCCTAGGCCACACTCTCCATACAATTATAATTAAATTTCCCCGATAAATTTCTAATTAATTTTAATCATCTTAAATAATTATCCGTCTCTTTTTCCTACAATAAATTTCCTAGCTCTCACTCTCCAGTTAATTATTATTAATTTTTCCTGATAAATTTTTAATTAATTTTAATTATCTTAAATAATTATCCGTCTCTTTTTCCTACAATAAATTTCCTAGGTCTCACTCTCCAGTTAATTATTATTAATTCTTCCTGATAAATTTCTAATTAATTTTAATTATCTTAAATAATTATTCGTCTTTTTTTTCTACACTAAATTTCTTAGCTCTCACTCTCCAGTTAATTATTATTAATTTTTCCTGATAAATTTCTAATTAATTTTAATCATCTCAAATAATTATTCGTCTTTTTTTCCTACACTAAATTTCCTAGTTCACACTCTCCATACAATTATAATTAAATTTCCCCGATAAATTTCTAATTAATTTTAATCATCTTAAATAATTATTCGTCTTTTTTTCCTACACTAAATTTCCTAGGTCTCACTCTCCAGTTAATTATTATTAAATTTCCCCGATAAATTTCTTATTAATTTTAATCATCTTAAATAATTATCTATCTTTTTTTCCTACACTAAATTTCCTAGGTCTCACTCTCCAGTTAATTATTATTAATTTTCCCTGATAAATTTCTAATTAATTTTAATCATCTCAAATAATTATCTGTCTTTTTTTCCTACACTAAATTTTCTAGGTCTGACTCTCCATATAATTATTATAAATTTTCTGCGATGAATTACTAATTAAATTTTAATTACCATAAATAATTTTTTGTCTGCTCTCAAAACCTATGAATTCCGTTGCTCAGGCTCCATAAAATAATAATTAATTTTCTTCGATAAATTTCCAATTGAATTTCAATTACAATAGCAGTCTTCAGTTTCCTGTATGCAATTTTTGCTCTATGATCGGCATTTTTATCTACGTTTTTCCTAAAAATATATTCCATTGTTGTCATCGTTCAATACTATTATTATAAATGCGAAGACTTGCTTACCTGGCTGTTCCGATTACATTAATCGTTATACTTACCTTGTTTTTTTTTCTTTTAAATGTTTACATTTTTTATTACTTCTTGTTCGGCTCAATTTTTTTGCATAGTTTCTCACATTTGCTGCATTCATTGAAATGATTTTTGGATCCTTATTTCTTAAAATAAAAGATATCTTCTTAACTATTTGTTGGGTACTTTTTTTTTTGAATTTTTTTTATAGGTTATGCTTACTACCAATAATTAATTTTTTCCTACCTTAATGATGATTGAATATTTCTATTCAAATTTATCGTTTCCATCACAAATAAAATCTTAGTTATCTGTAAAAATTTTTTTTTTTATGGATTAATTTTTTTCTTTGTCTAGGTTAATTTCTATGAAATGTTTTCTTATCTATTAATTGTACTTACATAAATTAGTTTCATTCCATTTTTGGGGCTAATTAATTTTTTTTAATTATAAATTTCATCGTTATTTATTTTATTTACACTTTTTTTCCGTAATTTGTTTTTTTATTTCCTCACGCTGGTATTTGTTTACAACGGTTGCGTGCAGGTTTCAACAGGCGCATTAGCTCGTTTCTACTCTGTCTTCTTTGTTTTTATAGAGGGGTGGGGGGATATCCACAATTCACGGTTGTTATTTTTTTGTTATGATTCATTTATTATTAATTAATACTCGATTATAAATTCAAATAATATCGATTGTCTCTTTTATTATTATAAAGAAAAATATATGTAAGAAAAAAAATTATGATTCTGAAGTTAGCAGACGATTAACAATTTTCGAATTTTTTTTTAAACAAGTTAATTATAAAATAAGAAAAAAAAATTTTTTAATGTACGCGTGTAGAAATTCTAAAAATCTAATGAGTGTGAATGTAGCAAATCAAACGAATTTAAAATTAGAAATAAATAGATTAAATAATTAATTAAGCAGAATTAAAAAAAAATGCACATTCAAAAAATTTTAAAATTAATAGATGCATTTTTTATAAATATTACGTTTTTCAATTATTTACTCTATTTATTTATAAAATTTAATTTGTCTGTTGTCTGCTACATTCACACGTATAAAAAGTTTCTGCTGCAATAAAAAAAATTTTTTTTTTGTTTCCTACAATTCATTGACTTCAAGAAATATCGAAAGTTATTAGACGTCAGCTACCTTCAGTATCATAGAAAATCTTGATGATTTATGCGAATGTGTAGTAAATTGAAAAAAAACTTTGTATTCGTGTACTAAATTATTAGGAAATATGATTGTAAAAATATTAAAAAAATGAATTGAACAATAAAACAATATTTTGAAATAATTTATGACTGTTAAATTTATAACAAATTTTTGTATAATTCATAGAGATAATGATATTGACGTTAGCCGACATCTAATAATTTTTGGATTTTTAAATAATGATAATTTAAAAGAAAACAAAAAAAGTTCTGAAAAAACCATCTGTAATTTTTTAAGTTTTCTGCATGTGTATATTTTTATTATTTTTTTTTTTAAATAAATTGTCGAAAAAAAAAAAACAAAAAATTGTAAACTGTCTACTATCTTCAGGATCATATAGAAATAATCGATTTAAAAAAATTTCATTAATTTTTATAAATCCAAAATTTATTCATATTCTTTTAATATGAATTTTCGATAACACTATTTTTCTATATAAAATAAACAATTACATTCTCAACTACTAAAAAAAAGTTTTTATCCAGTTGTAATGAATATTTTTAATAATAAAAAATTGTCCTTCGATTTAATAGGCATTATTTTTTATCGATTGTTTAGTATAACTTTGATGTTACTAAATGTCATAATGAAGTAGAGAAAGCAATTATTTAAATTATTATGTTGCAATTCAATCATGATTTGAGATTTTTACGATTTATTTAAGTTTTTGATTTATTTATTTTTTTTTTTCGCAAATCACCATTTTTGTATAGATTCTAAGTTTCGGGGACTCTCGATTACTTAAACTGCTTGCAACTAAAAGAGATAAGTTCTCTCTTTCTCGTTGTAAACGGAAAAAAATATGCTCCCACTCTCACCAATGTAAAAATATTAAAGGAATATGATAGAGCAAAAAAAAAAAATTGTGACAAAGAGCGTTTTTTTTTCTTGAAAGACAGAAACAAGATCTCTACTCTTTTTATTATCGACAGTTCTATGTAAAATAATCGACTGTTGATGATCGACATTGAAAAAGCGCATAAGAAAACAATAAAAAGGCCTGTGTGTATGAAAAAATTCAACAGTTGCTTTGTATCTACCGTGGTGTCTGTTTCATCTACGCGTAATTAACCTATGTAAGTATTATTTAGTTTTTTTTTTTCAATTAATTAATTTTATCTACATTATTAAACTATTAATTATAAAAATAATATTAACACATAACGAGTTTAGATAAAAAATTATTTTAATAATTAGCATTAAATTCATATGATATAGTAAATATAGCGGACGTCTAATAATTTTTGGATTTTTTTAAACAATAAATTAAAAAAAAAACATAAAATATTTGGAAAAATTGCTCTGGTAGATTTTAAAATTTTCTACATGTGCCTTTTTTGAGTTTTCGTTTTTTTGCAATTGATTTATTAAAAAAAAAAAACAATCCGAAAATTACTAATTGTCTGCTAACTTCAGGATCATAAATTCATCACTATTATCAACAAAAAAATGAAGATAGAAGTATCGTCGTTGTTTTAAATAATATTATGACTATTATTTTTATTATTACTCTTGAAAATTAGTTGAATTGATAGTATTAATTATTTAAATTTATTAATGTTTTCATTACGATAAATTAAAATTATTTGTCAATGATATTAAAATTAAAACTTTTTATTGCAGCTTAATCTGAGAATTTTTTAAATAAAAATAAGAGGAGAAATGAATGGATTTCGAGGCAAAAAAAAAGGTAATTCATAAAATTTTATAAAAATTTTTTTCTCGGTTATTACGAAAATTGTTTGAGAATGTAGACTTCTTTCTTTTTTTTTTTTTTTTTCTTTTAAACTCTAAGATCTTGAACTGTTACGACTGTATGGGCTATGTCTTCCGATACAATAAATTAAGGTTAAGTAATTTTTTATTGTTGTTTTAAGATATTATATAATAAATGTTAGATTAATTTTGTTATATTATGTTACATTTGCATAAAAATTAATAAGAAGTAGAAAAAAAATTACCAAAATATTGTGAAAAATAAAAGTATATATAAAAAAAAGCTGACAAAAAGCTGATATAAACATTAAATGAAAAAAACATTTTAACAGACACCTTGGTAAAATTGTCAATAAATTTTTACAAAACTATGCTTATTAAAATTAATCAGCAATTAACGTCAGAGATTTGATGCCTCTAAAATTAAATCAGAAAATATTTTCAGTGAAATTAAAATAAAAAAAACTTTGTGTAGTGAACGTCTTCCATAAAATGTATACACTATTAGTAGCCTATAAAAGTTTTAAACAATTTATATTCCAATTGTAAGATCCAACTTAATTTTTATTTTGCGGGTTAATAACTAACACCGTATTACAAACGAGACACATTTTAAGCTTGCAATAACAATTAAATTCAAAAAAATATTCATTTAATTAATATAATAATTATACATTAAAATAACGTTGAAAATGATTTATTTATTAATATCATTTTTGTTTTCATCTTTATTCAATTTTTAAATCAATGATTTCAATGAATTTTGTATGTATATTATTTTGAAATTTTCAATATATATATATATATATATATACAGGGTGTCTCAGAAGTCGCGCACCCCACTGTAGGGATCGAAAGAGGAAAATTTTCTGAGACGAAAAGTCCTTAGCCATTTTTCAATTAGATGCATAGATAATTAATTATTAATTAATGAAAGTAACCAATCAGGAGCGCGCGACTTAAGAATAAAAAGTAAGTGGAAATGCAGTGAGAGACGCGAGAGTGAGACGCCAGAGCTGCTGTCGGCTTCTCGTGCAGTAAACCGAGAGTGGGGACGGACTAACCGTGGACGGCGAACGTACGTGATGTTAGGTGAATGTGTGAGATCGTGCATTAGTATGGGCTAGCATGAGTGCATCGGTAACAATGCACGTATGAATGTAAGTGAGGATATTTTTTCATTTTGACTACAGGCTCACGATTTGACGGAATTCGACGGTAAAAACCTGGAAAGCTACTAAAGTCAATCGGCCATGACGAAAATTTTGATTTTCAATTGGAACAATCGGAGTGATTTTGAATTAATAAATCAGTAAAAGAGCTCAGGCAAAGGCACAGGGCGAAAGTAACTGGACGTAAAGTTTATTCATGAGATATGATTAGACTAATTTTTGAGTAAAAAATCAGTAGCATAGTACTGGGCTACAATAACTGTTTTTTTTTTTTTTTAATTGAAGTAATAAAAATAATTTTTATTCAAAGAATGAGTAGAAAAGGTCAGTCAGAGGCCCTGGGCAGCCATGACAAAATTTTAGTTCTGATTAAAATGATTAGAGTAATTTTTAAATGAAAAATAAAAAGCAAGGGTATATAAGAGGCACTAGGCGGCTATGACTGATTTCTTACTACCGTTTGGAATAATTTACGTAAATTTTGATTCAAAAATAAGTGGTGAGTGTCAAGTAGAGGTCCGGGCGGCTATGAATGAATTTTTACTTGAATTCACAAAAAGTAAAATAATTTACGATTAAAAAATTAGTGGCAAGGGTCAAGTAGAGGTCCTGGGCGGCTACGAATGAATTTTTGATTTTATCCAGAAAAAATAAAGTAATTTATGATAAAAAAATAAGTGGCGAGTGCCAACTAGAGGTCCTGGGCGGCTACGAATGAATTTTTATTATCATTTGGAATAATTTGAGTAATTTTTCAGTAAAGAATTAGTGGCGAGTCTTAAGTAGAGGTCCTGGGCGGCTATGAATGAATTTCCTCTTTCATTTAGAAAAAGTGAAGTAAATTTTGATTTAAACATTAGTGGCGAGCGTCAAGCAGAGGTCCTCGGCTGCTATGAACGAATACTCACATTTACTCAGTAAAAGTAAAGTAATTTTTAATTACAAAATTAGTTTCGAGCATCAAGTAGAGGTCCTGGGAGGCTATCACCGAATTCTTACATTTATTCAGAGAAAGTTAAGTAATTTTTAATTAAAAAAATTAGTGGCGAGCGTCAGTAAACAGCACTGAGTGGCTATTAATGAAGTTTTATTTTTATTTAGAATAATTAAATTAATTTTTATCGATTAATGAGTGGCAAGTGTCAGTTAGAGGTCCCGGGCAGCTGTAAACGAAGTTTTTTTTTTAATTTAAAATAATTGAAGTAATTTTTCAATGAAAATTAAGTAGCGAGTTTTAGTTAGAGGCACTTTTTGGCTGTGACGGAATTCCTTAATTTTTTTTAAATGATTGAAGTAATTTTCAATAAAAAAAAATCAGTAGCACGACCCAGGCAGCGGCTTTGGGCAGCTATGGTTGAATTTCTCAGTCTTAACTTATTGGAGTAATTTTTTATTTAAAATCAGAAGCCAGGCAATAAATGGCTATGGCTAAATTTTTTTATTTATTTAGAATTATTCAAGTTATTTTGAAAGTTAAAATCTGACACAAAGCTGTCTACAATAACAATGTACTGATTTTTTACAGTAAAAAGTTTATTTAGTGAAAAATATTAAAGAATTTTTTAATAAAAAATACAACGATTAACATCAAATTTGATTTTTTCCAAAAATGCGAGAGATGGAATGCGGCTACAATTAATCTAGAAGATGCTCAAAATGTCCTTCGTTCACTTGAAGACAGAGGCGGCATCGCTTGAGTAGATTCTGCCGGTCAGCCTCTAGCGTTTCCACAGTGACTGTTGTCTGAGCAGCATGAATTCGGGCCACAGTCTCCATTTGGTCCTGGGGCTCATCAGAGTAGACCATTTCCTTGAAATGTCCCTACAAAAAGTAATCCAGTGGCGTCAAGTCAGGTGATCTAGGAGGCCACCTTCGTGGTCCGTTTCTTCCAAACCAACACTGAGGGTAAGCCCGAATGAGACAGTCTCGCACTATACCAGCATAGTGACTCGGTGCTCCGTCATGCTGAAACCACGTCGGCTGTTCATTTACTTCATCTAATCGTTGAGGAAGTTCATCACGCAGGAATGTCAGGTATTGGGTGCTCTGTAATAAGGAGAATTCATGGTTTGTTGTAGGAAACTAGGAAATAGGCACTTGGAAGTGGTGAATTCAGTGGAGGAATATTTAAGGACGATGAGGACGATGTAACTAAGTATGAAAAATCAAATGATTCCATTAAAGCACTTAAATTACTAGTGTAAAAAAGGTTCGATGTTTATGAATGATAATAGCTCTTAATTAATTTTTAAAAAGATTCAATTCAAATGCTTAACACATAAGAATTTTTATTTATGTATTCAAATGTTTACTTGCGTCCATTATTTCGGGTAATTCGTAAAGAATGATGTGGTCACCGATAATTCCACCCCAGACATTAATCTTCGATTTATTTTGGAAATTACGGTTCACCGTCATGTGCGGATTCTCGTCTGCATACCAATGACTATTATGCTGATTGAAATACCCTTCCCGAGTAAAGAGTGATTCATCAGTCCACAATATTCCCCGCAAAAAATTAGGATCCGCGTCGTTGGAGTCAAGAATAAACTGACAGAAGTCCATTCGCAAGCGGTAATCTCCAGCTTCTAACTTTTGCACTTTCCTTCTGTGAAAAGGATGGATCTTCTCAGTGCGAGTAATTCGGTTCACTGTCGAGCGGGAAATGTGAATCTCACGCTCAACCCGTCTCGTACTCGTACTTGGATCCGCACGGATAGCAGCGAGAACGCGCTCTTCGTTGCGAACGTTCCGAGCCTCACGAGGTCGACCGACTCGCTCGACGTTGTTCGGCATCAAATTGCCGGATTCGCGAACACGATGGAGAGCGCGGAGAACAACATTTTTATCCGGATAACTATCACGATTCGGGAACCTCTCACGATAAACGCGTGCAGTTTCCGCAGCATTGCGATTACACTCACCATAGAGAATGATCATCTCAGTAAAATCAGCAGAAGTATAAACCATCGTAACGTAGTTTGTTGACAGAAATTTCAGAAACGACTGACAACGGAAAACAGTTAGCCAAGAGACGGAAGAAAACAAATGAAATCGGAAAACAAATCGAATCGCGAAACGCATGAGAAAAATAAAAAAACTTAAAAAAAAAAAAACAAGAGAGTCGAAATAATAGCAACAGTAAGAATAAAAACGAGTTGATAAGCAAGGAGACCGAAAGAATAAAAATACAGAAGTTTTTTAAGGAAAATAAATCGACAACCGACACTGCTAATGCGTTTGAGTTGATTGTTTTTTTATTTTAATAATAATAATAATTATTTTAATATTAAGCATGATGAATCAGCTGACAGAACTCTATCAGGTCGTCTGAGTCCATCACTTTTTTAATTAAATAATAATAATAATTATTCGTATTTTATGACTCAACCAAAATAAAATAGCCACCGACACTTTGTTAATCCGTCTGAGTTAATCTATTTTTAATTTCAGTATTAATAATTATTATTTTATTGATATACTGGAATAAATTGACAACCGACACTCTGTTAAACCTTTCGAGTTGAAAGTTTTTTTCATTTTTATAATAATAATTGATATTTTATTAATTAACCGAAAAAAATCAGCTGCCCAGTACATTTGCTTGACCCTCGCTACTGGTTTCTAATTAAAAATTACTCTAATTAGTTGACAAATAGAAAAATCCTGTATCTACCGACCGGTGCATCTAACTAATCCTTGTTACTGATTTTGTAATGAACAACTACTTAAAATATTCTGAATAAAAGTAAAAATTTATTTATAGCCGCCCAGGACCTCTACTTGACACTCGCCACTTATTTTTTTATCAAAATTTACTTTACGTTTTCTAAATAAAATTAAAAATTCATTCTTAGCCGCCCAGGACCAGTACTTGACACTCGCCACTAATTTCTTTATCATAAATTACTTTATTTTTTCTGGATAAAATCAAAAATTCATTCGTAGCCGCCCAGGACCTCTACTTGACCCTTGCCACTAATTTTTTAATCGTAAATTACTTTACTTTTTGTGAATTCAAGTAAATATTCATCCATAGCCGTACAGGACTTTTATTTGACTCTCGCCACTAATTTTTTTGATTTAAAATTCTCCAAATTATTCCAAATGATAGTAAAAATTCATTCATAGCCGCCCAGGACCTCTACTTGACACTCACCACTTATTTTTGAATCAAAATTTACGTAAATTATTCCAAACGGTAGTAAGAAATCAGTCATAGCCGCCTAGTGCCTCTTATATACCCTTGCTTTTTATTTTTCATTTAAAAATTACTCTAATCATTTTAATCAGAACTAAAATTTTGTCATGGCTGCCCAGGGCCTCTGACTGACCTTTTCTACTCATTCTTTGAATGAAAATTATTTTTATTACTTCAATTAAAAAAAAAAAAAAAACAGTTATTGTAGCCCAGTACTATGCTACTGATTTTTTACTCAAAAATTAGTCTAATCATATCTCATGAATAAACTTTACGTCCAGTTACTTTCGCCCTGTGCCTTTGCCTGAGCTCTTTTACTGATTTATTAATTCAAAATCACTCCGATTGTTCCAATTGAAAATCAAAATTTTCGTCATGGCCGATTGACTTTAGTAGCTTTCCAGGTTTTTACCGTCGAATTCCGTCAAATCGTGAGCCTGTAGTCAAAATGAAAAAATATCCTCACTCACATTCATACGTGCATTGTTACCGATGCACTCATGCTAGCCCATACTAATGCACGATCTCACACATTCACCTAACATCACGTACGTTCGCCGTCCACGGTTAGTCCGTCCCCACTCTCGGTTTACTGCACGAGAAGCCGACAGCAGCTCTGGCGTCTCACTCTCGCGTCTCTCACTGCATTTCCACTTACTTTTTATTCTTAAGTCGCGCGCTCCTGATTGGTCACTTTCATTAATTAATAATTAATTATCTATGCATCTAATTGAAAAATGGCTAAGGACTTTTCGTCTCAGAAAATTTTCCTCTTTCGATCCCTACAGTGGGGTGCGCGACTTCTGGGACACCCTGTATATACACTAATGGAAAAAATTAAAGGATCAAAAAAAAATTCCAAATTTTTGGGTGATTTTCAACAGGCCGTAACTTCGAGAGAAATGGTCGTACAAGGAAAAAAAAAAAAGGAAATTGTAGCTCCAAATGTCTACTTTTTGGATTAGAACTTCAAAATTTTTTTGCGTCAGCGGTTTTTGAGTAATCTTAGAAAAACCAGCGACAAAAAAATTTTCAAATTTTTTTTACTTTTTTTTTTGGTCTACGGGCGTGGGAAAATTTTTTTTTTGCTTAACCACTATAAGTATCGGATACCTTCATTATTCAGCTTTAATTTCATTTTTTATAGACCTTGATACGTCCATTTGTCGCCGAGATATCGGTCTTCAAATGAAAAAGGATCCTTTTGTCTTTGATTATCGATATCTCAGCAACCAATGATCGCACAGAAAGTTAATGGTGGGTTTCAAAAACTTAAATAAATTCCCTTGAACGATTAGTCATTTTTTTCGAAAAAAAATTTTTTCCTGTCGTCACATTAATTTGAAAATGCAACAAAAAAAGGGCTTTTGGTGGTTTTTTGGAAAATCAAGCGTTGGATCGAAAATATTGTGGAAATCAATAATGTTGAGTGTGCAATTTACAGTTCAATATGCCCACAAAAACACCACAAAGGGCCAGATTGATCCAACCAGCCGTTTTTTTGTTTCAATCGATCAAATTTTTAAAAAAATTAAAGGATCACTTTTTTTGCTCTGAAAAGCTCATAATCTTTAACAAAATGATAAAACAAATTTCTCCGAGCTTATTTCACATTTTCATTCCAAACAGTGCTTAAATTTCCAAAAAATAAAAAAATTTAAAAAAAAACAAAAATTTTTTCAAAAAAAAATTTTTTTTGAAAATTTTTTTTTTTTAACAACTTTAAGAAATTTAAGAGACCAACGCCCAATCATTTTAAACACGTTTTCTTCGCTGCATTCCGTGGTCTCTTAAATTTCTTAAAGTTGTTAAAAAAAAAAAATTTTCAAAAAAAATTTTTTTTTTGAAAAAATTTTTGTTTTTTTTTAAATTTTTTTATTTTTTGGAAATTTAAGCACTGTTTGGAATGAAAATGTGAAATAAGCTCGGAGAAATTTGTTTTATCATTTTGTTAAAGATTATGAGCTTTTCAGAGCAAAAAAAGTGATCCTTTAATTTTTTTAAAAATTTGATCGATTGAAACAAAAAAACGGCTGGTTGGATCAATCTGGCCCTTTGTGGTGTTTTTGTGGGCATATTGAACTGTAAATTGCACACTGAACATTATTGATTTCCACAATATTTTCGATCCAGCGCTTGATTTTCCAAAAAACCACCAAAAGCCCTTTTTTTGTTGCATTTTCAAATTAATGTGACGACAGGAAAAAATTTTTTATTCGAAAAAAAAATGACTAATCGTTCAAGGGAATTTATTTAAGTTTTTGAAACCCACCATTAACTTTCTGTGCGATCATTGGTTGCTGAGATATCGATAATCAAAGACAAAAGGATCCTTTTTCATTTGAAGACCGATATCTCGGCGACAAATGGACGTATCAAGGTCTATAAAAAATGAAATTAAAGCTGAATAATGAAGGTATCCGATACTTATAGTGGTTAAGCAAAAAAATTTTCCCACGCCCGTAGACCAAAAAAAAAAAAGTAAAAAAAATTTTTTTGTCGCTGGTTTTTCTAAGATTACTCAAAAACCGCTGACGCAAAAAAATTTTGAAGTTCTAATCCAAAAAGTAGACATTTGGAGCTACAATTTCCTTTTTTTTTTTTCCTTGTACGACCATTTCTCTCGAAGTTACGGCCTGTTGAAAATCACCCAAAAATTTGGAATTTTTTTTTGATCCTTTAATTTTTTCCATTAGTGTATATATATATATATATATATATATATATATATATATATATATATATATATATATATATATATATATATATAAGGTGTATATGTATTTATAGGTACGAATATATTGTATACACACAATACATTCGTATGCTGCCCCGTAGGATACCCTATGCACTCAAAAGTGAAAGTTGTGCACCTAAAACGTAACGAGGTCATTCGTTGAGTAGATTTTACACCTCATATTTTTTCCATACCGGGGGCCTTATAGGAAAATCGATTCTTAAGGAGTAAACTCCAAAAATTTGAAAATTTTTCTGTCGCTGGTGTTTTTACGATTACTCACAAACCGCTGACGCAAAGAAATTTTAAAGTTCTAATCCGAAAAGTTGACACTTGGAGCTACGATTTCCTTTTTTTCTTTTCCTTGTACGCCCATTTCTCTCAAAGTTACGGCCTGTTGAAAATCACTCAAAAATTTAGAATTTTTTTTTGATCATTTAATTTTTTCCATTAGTGTATATGTGAAGTATAAATAAATAATTAAGAAAATATCAAAATATATTACAAATGCATATTAATCGGCCAATATACGTATATATAAAATGTATAAATTATATATAGTTAAAATACATATTTAATAGATTACTTTTATGAAGCAACTATAAACGATAATAAAAAGTTATTGAAATAGATTTGAACAAGATTTGAAATATACGAGATAAGAGTACTAAATTAAAGTACCGAATACTCCAGCTGTTTAAGACGGACGAGGATATTTTTTCTTGTTAAAAGAAAAAAAATTAATAATTAGATATCTTAGAAAGTTGGAGCACTTGTTGCTCCAACTTTACTCCAACTTGTTACTCCTGTTTTTTTAAATGGTGAAATTTACGATAAAAAAGTAAAAGCCTTTTTTGTAGAGCGTTAAATTTTCCACGAAAATGTATACAAAGTATAGCTGTACAATTAATTAATAAGTGAAATATGAATGTTATTCTAATGGACTAACAAAAAGCTTCCTAGGACCTCAAAACGTCAACATCTTATGAAAACTCGGTTTTCGAGAATCGGGGTGAAAACAACAACTTTCCAAATTTTTCAATATTTACAATTTTCTTAGCGGGAAGTCAAAAATATAAAATAAAAGAAAATTCTGTAGAAGAATTTCCATTTGTGTTGTAAGCAGGTACCAAGCGACTGATGATATTAGAGATGTTTAAGCACTTAAAGGATCTAATGTCAGATTTATAGTAGCTAGTGCACTCTCGATAAAAAACGATGCATCAACGAAATTTATTTATTACACTGAAAAACGATTTATTTGATCCAACTAAGATTTATTTGAGCCAAAGATATCATATATTTGAATGTGGCCAAACAAATATTTAATTGTGAAAAAGATATAATATATATGAGTAGTTTAATTGCGTAATAGTATATTGTATGACAAGGGATGAAACGAGACGATTCCAGACTAGGGTGAGGTTGGCTGCCCGAGCCGCAGGCGAGGGCTGACATCGCCCGCAGTCTGAAATCGTGTTTTATCCTGAGTCACATACTATATTTTTCATGATTACCTGTATCGGAACTTGAAGATTCAGTGTCAGCAGCCAGTAAGAACCAAGTTAATTTCAAGCCAATGGTGCGGAGAACTGTTAGAGAATGAGCACTATGTGATTTACAATCACTTATTAAATAGTAAATAGTACAAAAATATTATTTTCACTCATTTTTTAGTAATTCTATTTGGTTAATTAGAACCGTCACTTAAAAAATGAAATGAGTAAGCTGAAGTGACAAGTAAACAAATGAGAGTAATAGGGCTGCAAATGAACATTAAATATATCTAGCACAGGGAAGAAACACGCATGTTTCTGCCCGCTGTAAAGGGATTTGTGAATTACGAATTCGCTAGCAGTTGTTTACAGCATCGGCTTGAAATAAGCTTGTTTCGACGGGCTGTAGAAACACTGAAACTTCAAGTTTCGATGCTGGTATCATGAAAAATAAATGATAGATTTATAGAAAATAAATGATCCAATTGCTACAGAGAAATAAGGGCTTAAAATATACGTATAGCATCGCCAAATTTTAGGTTACTTGTCACAAATTTAATATCTTTACCGTGAATATATATATTACTTACCGAAAATAAATGAAATATTTCCGTCAAATTATAAAATTATTTGAATCAACTGTCATATATTGTTATACCAAATATATTTATTTGTCATTAAGAAATATTTTTTAAAAAGCCACAACTAAATTAATTTATTTGGGACGAATATTTCATTTTTTCAGTAAAAAGAAAAATTTTTATTCATTAATATTCATCATTTGAATCAAAAGCTCTCAATAAGCAATTAATTCATAAAAATGGATCAAAGCTTGCTAGGTAAACCATTTATGTTTCAGTGAGATAGAATGCTGCATCAGTGATGCTTGCAGTGTCCAGTATACGCGATGAAGGATAACTTTTTTTTCACTTATATTTTTGCCTGTACTGACAGCACTCAATGAGCACTTAATTCTTATACGAATCGTTAAGAGCTTGCAGAGTCTAGCATCCATTTTTTTGTGGCATAGAATGCTGCATTAGTGTTGCTAGCATTGTCGAGTTTATAAATTAACGAATAATTATTTTTTCACTTATATTTTTGCCTGTACTGACAGCATTCAATGAGCACTTAATCCTTACCCGAATCGTTAAGAGCTTCGGAAGTCAAGCATCCATTTTTTTGTGGCGTAGAATGCTGCATCAGTGTTGCTAGCATTGTCGAGTTTATAAATTAACGAATAATTATTTTTTCATTCATATTTCCGCTTCGGCTAACAGCACTTAATAAGCACTTAATCCTTACCCGAATCGTTAAGAGCTTCGGAAGTCAAGCATCCATTTTTTTGTGACATAGAATGCTGAATCGGTGTAACTAGCATTGTCACGTATATAAAAAAATAAAAAATTTTTCAACTTATATTTTGGCCTGTACTGAGATTACTCAATGAGCACTTAATTCTTACACGAATCGTTAAGAGCTTGCAGAGTCGAGCATCTATTTTTTTGCTGCATAGAATGCTGCATCGGTGTAGCTAGCATTGTCGAGTTTATAAATTAACGAATAATAATTTTTTCACTCATATTTTCGCCTGTACTGACAGCATTCAATGAGCACTCAATTATTACACGAATCGTAAAGAGCTTGCAGAGTCGAGCATCCATTTTTTTGCGGCATAGAATGCTGCATCAGTGTTGCTAGCATTGTCTTGTACATAAAAAAAAATGAAAAATTTGTTTTTTACTTATATTTTCGCTTCTACTAACAGCACTTAGTGAGCATTCAATTCATACATAGATGGTAAGAGCTGGTTTAGTGAATCTAGCATCTTGGAACATGAAAATAATAGAATAAGTATCAATTTTGAAATTTCCATTTTTGGTATAGCCAGCACTCATTGAGCACTAAATTATCCCGAAGTGCAGTTTTTTATATATATTTCCGATAATCATTTTATTGGTAGTAGTTTGCTAGCTTACCGTGAAACTAGCAATATTCTAATTTCTAGGCTTTCTCCCAGAGCGGTAAATTTTTAGTTTTGGCACTAAATTAGCACTCAATTAGCACTAAATTTTGCCGCCAAAATTTTGTGATTCTGCTCATTTGATTATGCTAACTTAACAGACGTATGCATTAAATTAAATTACATTAAAGTTCAATAAATTAAATTACTCAAAAATGATTTCATTGATGTTGGATGCTTCCGATTGTTTTAAAAGTTTGGAAAACGTGATAAAAGTTAAAATATATATCTTGAAGTCGTAAGTTATACGAAAATAATCGGAGTAGCCCGATCGAAAAATAGTTTAGAACTATCGGAATTAATTTGAGGGGATGTTCGACGTTCAAATATTTTGGAACTTATCAAATCATTGTCGAAATTTCAGAGCAAAAAATTTAACATGTAAATAAAATCACCACCAAAAAAAACCCAGCGAAGCGGGCGTTCACAGCTAGTATATATATATGCAATAAAAAATGTTTATTAAAACTATTATCTGCATAACAATAAAATTTCTCAACATTAAAGTTACTATCAGACATTTAAAATAAAATTTTTGTATTTTAAAACAAAAATTGAATTTGATGATGATCATTATAATTATTATAAGTATTTTCAGTACTTTTTAAAATATTAAGGTAAAAACCTCATCTATATCCCCTCTCTTTTCATTGGAGTGAGATCAAATCACTCAATATAAATTGATAAATAAAATGAAAAATCATATTGTTAGTTTCTTCTAGTTTCAAGTATCAAAATAAAATTTTACGTTGAAAAATAATGTTGATAATGAATTATTATTAATTTTTTAAGCAAGGTTCTTGAGTGTACTCGTAGTCGCTCACTTAAAGTTGTCATGTACCATTACTCGATCAACACATGGCTCTATACTCGCTTAAAGTCAATATCGATTAAATTATGATAAGATTATTAATTTGGAAAATAATTTATAAATTATGAAACTTTATTTGTACATAATATAAAATTTTATGAATTTCAAAAATATATATAATGAGATAGAGTTCTAACCATTCTTGAATAATCTAACGAATGAAAGTTAAAGCGGAAAATGCCCGGCAGAGCATAATTTTGAAAACAGTCACTTAATTTGAATTCATAATCTATTATTAAATAATTTGATACATGATATTTTAACGTATTTAAATTCACAAATAATTATTCATTAATACTAATTTTTCCAGTTGAATTTTTTTTTTTTATAAAAATTATAAAAAACGCATTAAACAGTGGAAGTGAGCAACTAATGATACTAAGCGTATATAGGGACTTTTACTTTAATTAGAAAATCAAATAAAATTATATCATGTCAAAAAAAGGACAGATTCATGTATATTAATGTTCTTTTGTTTTATTTGAAAGAAAAAGAACAATCGATAAACGATAAAATTTATTAAAACAAAATCTATAAAAATATAGTTTTTAACATCAAAATCATAATAATATATAGTTTAAAACCTTCTTTAAAACACGCACAATTTTGTGGTGTAAATTCCATGTCAAAATATTCAGTAGTTTTTACGTGATGCGCGTTCAAAAAAAAGGCCTGTCATTTTATAGATATAGATATATATTATAACGCAAAATTTGATTCAGACATATTTAGCATACGCTAATACGCCAAACTCTGCGCTACAAACTTCGTTCTCTGCCTTTAGTTTCCAGTCTCAATACGAATTCGGGCGCCAGGTAATTTTTATCACTGGAATTACCAAACCAGTAAATCTTAATAATTCGATAAATTTTTGATCTGTGGAACTATCTCAAAACCACGCATAAGTAAAACCTGGATAATTTTTGATCTGTGGAGTTATCACCAAAACCACGCAAACTGAATAAAAACTATAACTAAAACTTTAACGAAATGCTCAAAACTTATAAGCAAAATCCAAAACAGAGACTAGAAAACAAAAAAACAGAGTTACGGTAAGCCATGGTGTCGCTCAGTGTGTAGGTTTATGGAGAGAGGGAGTGGTCCGGGTTACATCATTCCAAATTCATGTAGATTATTAGCGAATTTGCAGTTTTTATTAAACAACAATAAACTCAAATTTCTATTTAACAATAAACAAAATACTGTAGCATCGTACAAATGATTCTTCTTTATAACAAAATACTGAATCTAATAATAATGAAATTAATCTTAACAAAAGGTGAATTGACATCTAAATGATGCGTAGCAATATATTCTACATAAATTATTTAATTACTAGAGCTAAATAACAATCAACTAATTTTCAGTAAACTAGAACAATAAATTATAAAACTGATACTCTAGAACATTTTCTTTAACAAAACTAGTAAAACTAACGTACATGAATCTAATATTGACGTGAATTAGACGACAATTGGTTTAATAATCAAACATATCTCTTATAATTACTTTACAAAATAATATTAACAATAAATCGTGAACATGACTCTAACTGTAACAATATTCTCATAATTCTCTCAGATCTTACATATTTTCTTTATTTGAAACAGTAGTATGATATCTCAAGATTTCGACTCGAACTCTATTAATCATTAATAATTACAATAATTATTTCATACCTGATTACTGGTGAATAAAATATCAAGTAACGTCTTACACTGTTTTAAAATAATACTTCTGTAGCAATACTCTTAATCTGTAGCTTACCGCAATGCCATGATACTGTAGCCATTACTGGACACGTCAGCTCGCCTCAAGCGACCAGAGCTCAATGCTCACGTCCGTACTCTTCGAAGATCTCCCTTTGACTTCTTCATTCTCAATATATATATATATTGTGACGTTATTTTTCGTATGGGGGTCAAATCAAAGTGAACGTCACAAGCACCAACTCATTTTATCGTATTTACGAGCATGGTAACTCAAGACTTAGAATTTGGCGTACAGATATTAACGATTTTTGATACAGATTTTTGATTAAGTTATAGTTTAAGAATTTAATATGGAGTAACGTCTGGCTACAGTTATGGGTTTTTGATAAGAAAAATTGAAGTAAAGAATTAGAATCAGAACTATGGAAATTTAATATGGAATATGGGTTGAGATGAAAGTTTGAGATAAATGATAAAGTTTGAGTTTTAGTTTACAGTTTTGGAATTTTGAATATGTGGAGAAGTCAGTGTTACCGTGGAGCGGGATTTGAATTAGTCACCCGGTAGAATCTGATGATAGAACCTAGTTCTATCCCTATGAGACTTCTTGGTAGATTGCAGAGGTCTAGCTGAAATGCTAGCGCTCCAGTATATAAGGAATCTGACGGATGCAGATTGGGATCAGTTTTTGAGTTTTGGTTTGGCAGGCCTCAACAGTAATTTTGTGACCATTGCTGTTGTAGAAGCCGTTTGGTCATTTTTAGTCATTTTGTCTGACAGGCCTCAGAGGACAAGCCATGACCACTTGTACCGCCGAGGAAGTCATAGGTCACTTAGTTTTTAAGTTTTACGATCCCAGCTGAAGTCTGTTTCAGGAGAGCAACTACCCAGGATATCCATACTCAAACTCAGGCTTAGAGAATACGTTTGGTGAGGTATAGCCTCTAGTTACCGATATAAAAGAGTTTGGGAATTGATTTATGGATTTAAAATATAGAGGTCAGTTATTGATAATGATAAGAGTTAGTTTGAGGTTTTGGATTGTGGGATTGAAAAAAGAGAAGTCGAAGGAAAACCTTCGTGGAGTACGGACGTGAGCATTGAGCTCTGGTCGCTCGAAGCGAGCAGACGTGTCCAGAAATGGCGTTACAGTTCATGACATTGCGGTAAGCAACCGATTCAGATTATTGTTACAGAAGTATTATTTAAAACAGTGTAAGACGTTACTTGATATTTTATTCGTCAGTAATCAGGTATGAAATAATTATTATAATTATTAATAATTAAATGAGTTCGAGTCAAAGTCTTGAGATATCATACTACTGTTTTAATTAAAGAAAAGACTTAAGATCTGAGAGAATTATGAGAATATTGTTACAGTTTAGAGTCATGTTCACGATTTATTGTTAATCTTATTTTATAAAATAATTATAAGAAATATGTTTAATTATCAAACCAATTGTCGTCTAATTAACGTCAATATGAGACCCATGTACGTTAGTTTTACTAGTTTTGTTAAAGAAAATGTTCGAGAGCATCAGTTTTATAATTTATAGTTCTAGCTTACTGAAAATTAGTTGATTGTTATTTAGCTCCAGTAATTAATTCATTTATTTACAATGTATCGATACGTATCTGTTATGTCCAAAAAGTAGCTTGTACTGTGATATTTGGACAAATTATTATTATTTTTATTTTCGGCCCTAGTCTTTCGACCAATAGACCGGGATCACACTGAGTTATTATCTGGAAGGTTTGTTTGAAATGAAGTTGTTGAATATACGAATTAAACTACTATATATTATACAATTTACAATTTTGATGATGTGAATACAATGAATTTAATATTTAAAACATTAGGTGGCTAGTCAGCCGACTCTAATTTACAATAAAATGGTTGTGATAAAATTCGTTTTGAATACTAGAGAGGACCATAGAATTTTGAATACAATCATTTCTTTTATAATATTTCCGTGTATTGGAAATGTTTCTATATGTTTTGGCATACATAAACTTAAAGATTACAGTACCTGAAGTTGTGAAGACTGGAGTATACTTTTGGTTTACACTGAGTTTACTTTATTATTCGCGGTTACAATTTGTTTCGTTACTATTAAACACTAACAATATAAATAATAGAATAAAGTGTGAGAACACTTGTACCATTAAATCAAAATATGAAGTGTGAGAACACTTGTACTTGAATTTCCTCATCCTTACTGATCCAGGACTGAGAACTGTGACTTAACTGAGAAATTAAGACACTGCCGTAAAAACTGCGAGATTGAGAGTGATTGATGTGTGTCAACACTTTTTATAATTTTCGTCAGGTCTTAATTGGTGTATTGTTTGGGGGAAAACTGTGTCCAATCGGAACATAGTTCTTTGGGTCCTTTCCCTTTCCCTAGGATTTTCCGCTAGGGGAGTGGTAAAGGGCACACCCCGATGCAGGCCTATGCGTGTACGTATCCACACATACACCCACATGCACAATATTTTATGTATAATAATATTTTAATTTATTTATTATAATAGAAATTTATATCTTATTTTATAAATTTTCCTTTTGATAAATTTACTTTTATTTATTTGTATGAATTTTACTTATTTAATTTTTATAAATTTACTTCTTTATTTATATAAAATTCTATATTTATTCGCATGAATCTTTTCTTATGTAAATTCTATTAATTGCTTTATTTATTTATGTAAAATTTCATATCTATTTTATAGTCTTTACTTCTTCAAAATTTTGTAATTTATTTAATCATTCATATGAATTTTTGTATTTATTCCTGAAATTTTATGTATTTGAATTTTATTAATTAGTTTAAAAGTTTTATATTTATTCTTACTATTTTTATCTATTTGAGTTTAATTAATTAATTCAATTATTTATACGAACTTTCATCAGATTTTTTGTTAGTTAAAAATTATTTTGGAATAGTAAGTTTTTTTTTTTGTAGTAAATTCCCTTCAGGACTATTTCGTCATTTAAAACAATTTTGTCTATTTGTTCTATGATCCCGAGATGTCTCGTTGAAAGTGCACTCAAAAATGTAAGGGCTTATAAGATTAGGTATTTTCGTTTATTTTATTTATTTAAAAATGAGTCACTGTTAAAATTTCATTTTTTTCCTTTTTAAATATTTCAAATACGTCTCCGTTGATAATTTTTTATTGCTTTCTAAAAAGAATAACCTTGGGCCTTTTCGCTATGGTGACCTGAGGGGTCATTAAAAATGCATTTGATTGTTTGCTCTAGTACTTTTTTACGTGCGTCAGAGCAAACAAGTTCACTAATCTTAAAATATTTTTACAACTAAAATGTCTTATCGCTCTAGAATTATTAAAGACAAATAAAATCTGGTCGCCACGTATTTTTAACAATGAAAATAAAATTTAATATGATAAAATAAGAATAAAAAGTTCAGCATCTGAGCTGGACGTAACATATCATTTAGATGTCAATTTACTTTTTGTTGAGATCAAAGTTTTATTGTTATTAGATTCAGTATTTTGTTATAAAGAAGAATTATTTGTACGATGCTACAGTATTTTGTTAATTGTTAAATAGAGATTTTGAGTTTTTTGTTGTTCAATAAAAAATTGCAAATTCACTAATAATTTTCATGGATTTGGAATGATGTGACCCGGACCACTCCCTCTCTCCATAAACCTACATACTGGGCGACACCATGGCATACCGTAACTCTGTTTTTAGTTTTCTAGTCTCTGTTTTTGTTTTTGCTTATAAGTACTAAGCATTTTGTTAAGTTTTAGTTATAGTTTTTTATTTAGTTTGCATGGTTTTGGTGATAATTCCACAGATCAAAAAATTATAGAATTATTAAGTTTTACTGGTTTGGTAATTTCAGTGATAAAAATTACCTGGCGCCCTGATAGTATTTAGACTGGAAGCTAAAGGTAGAGAACGAAGTTGTAGCGCAAAAGTTATTGTAGTAACATATGTCTAGATTTTGTGTTATAATATATATATATATAGTTTGATTAATTAGTTCATTTTCTATTCATTAGATATACTTTGTAGTTAGTTACAATAAAGCCTAGCTACCGTAACGATCGCTAATTATTATTCTTATACCTGACTCCATATATCCAACATGGTCCTGGTCAACAAGTTACTTCCAGCAGCATATAGGGGAAACGCGGTTGATTTTGGCTATTTATTATTCAAAATTAGATACCCCCTATCACTATATACAAATATAAATTACGTATGTAATATACATGATTCTAATATTTTTCAAATTCATGAAAATTTGTTGTTTTACGTATGCGAACAATGTTTCGCTTTTTTTCTAAGTACATTTTCATAATATTTTTTATTACTAAGCAAATGTAAGCAATGAAAAATATTTAAATTATGTGTGTATTTTATCTGCATTATGCGAGATAAAAGAACTTAGTGGGAGTGTTAATTACTACAACCATCCAAGATGGCAAGGTTACTTTTTTCATTTCTCGCTACGAAACTTACGAATTTTCAAAGAGAGGTAAGTTATTGGTTTCAGTCCAATCTTCCTCAATCGAGTTTCCATCAGTTATCGACGTTCTGATGTTTAAGGTGGCGATTCTAACTTTTTTCGGATAGATGTCTTTGTGTGTGTGTTTGTGCGCACACGACTCAGTCAGGTTCCACACAGTAATCAGTGTAGTGCTGCACCACAATCGAGCATTTTCGTCCAGCACCGTAATGAGTCGGGTACAGTACAGAAACCAGTCGGGTTCCAATCTTTCTGTGTAGAGAAGTAAATTTCCTATACGATAGTCAAGAGCAAAATCCAAAACAAAAATTTCTTCGCATATTCATTTCCGGAATAAAAAAAAAAAAAATTTTACCATGTTATTTAAATGGGAAAGGAGACCCCTTTCTGCGCCAGCTCAATTTTTGAGATATTGAGCTCAAACTTTAGGAGAATGTTTTTTTCATATTGAAGAAAAAAAAATTATATTTAGACACAGCCTAATATATATATATATATATATATATATATATATATATATATATATATATATATATATATATATATATATATATATATATATATATATATATATATATATATATATATATATATATATATATATATATATATATATATACATACATACATACATACATATATAAATTTTTGAGCGGATGGTATTTTTCGACTTTACGAAGTAAAATAAGATATATAGTAGCAAAATTTTTTGATTATTTGATCATGAGGGTCTCTGCAATAGGCCGATTTCTAAAGAAATCTACATAATAATCTAAGAATTTCGAAGTGAAAAAAAAAAACACTTTTATTTTTATATTTATTTTCTAAAAGTCCATTTTTTTTATTTTTCAATTAATATTTTTTTTTATTATTAAAATAAATTAATAGCTACTAAATTTATAGTCGTGATTTATGAGAATACATACTTTATTAGTGGAAGATGTTGATGGACCGTGATCACCAGAAAATATAAAAAAATTTGGTATCTGTAAAAAATGATTTTATTAAAATTTGACTCGAAAATAAATGTCCTTTAAATACAAGCAATTCCTTCTCAACATACCTCTTGTAATACAAAAAATTCTTCAAATGCATCTTTATATTTTCCTTTTATAACTGTAATTTTTTTTAAACAATCACGATGGTATCCAAATTCATGAGCAATTCTAACATCGAATCTTAAATCACCGTATTTAAATTTTTTTTCTTTACGAAATAAAAGTTTTAAATAACAATCCTCAAATTTTTGCTCATCAAAGTCACACACATCTCCATTTTCACTGCACATGGAACACAGCTTCATTTTTAATTTTTACCGTGATAATATATTTTAAATTTAATATTTAAAATATATTATAAATATTTTTTTCTAGTTTTATAATTATAAATATAACAATGTTTCACTAATCACTCTCTCACAATGCCAATACAATTTTTTGGTTATGTTTTAACATGTGGTATTACGGTAGTACGGAGCAAGCTTTGGACTTTGTTATGTTTACAACTACACGCGGTTACTCCGGGACGCAGGCGCAATGACGCTGTTGTATCCTTGTCTCTTGCACGAAAAATCTGATTGTCTGTCTCTTTTATCAGAATATATTTTTCTTAAATTTTCAAAATTGAACTTTTTTTTAGAAAGGCTGTAGATAATTTGAAGGTAACTGCCACATCTAAAAATATTCAATTTTTTTTCAATTTTCGAATCACGCTCGTAATTTTTAATTAACATGTGAGGGAAATATGCTACATTTATTTACCTTTTCTCACCTGGCTGCAGGTAAGTATAGCAATCATAAAGATGGGTGCCTACTACAGTAAGGTATATAACATAAAATACTAACGGTTTTAGCTGACTACATGTAATTAACATGAGAAGGTAAAAATTATAAAAAAATTAGTTGTTAATTAATTAATTATTATTAATTGCAGCAGACTTATGGTGGCAGAAGTTGTTTTTATAAATTCATAATATTGAAATCAACCCATAAAAAATTGTTTCATCTAATTAACAGATGAGGGTATATTGTTTTAATGCCGGATCTTAGACTATGTTGTTAAATTCACGGCGAGATAGGAAAGTGCGCGCAGTGATTCACGTTTGAATCGCTACGTGACATCCTTTTCTTTACTTTCTTGTGCTTTACTTAATCAATGCATACTTTCTCGTGCTCATTTTTCTTTTCATAATTCGAAAACATTTATTGATTAATGTTTATTTCTTCATACCAAAGCTTAAACTAACTTTTGTATGATATATATTTTGATTTAAAAGCATGTAAACTTACACTAAATTTATATTACTCATGATTCAGTAAACGGTAGAAACCTCTTCTCATTTAAATATTGCTTATCAAACTTTGCAATAAATGGGTGCTTAGATTGCTACAGTGTTTGGATTTGTCATGTGTAACCGAGCAGCATTAGTTGACGACGTAAGAGTGCGGCTCTCTCGCGGTCTCAGTCTCAACCTTTGTCTTTTTCTTTCTCTCTCTCTCTCTCTTCTTTGTCTGATTGCCAAGTGTGCCTGAGTTTCGGCGCTCGACTTAAGGGGATGATTTCGCGCAGCAGGTGACCGTAAATCAGTCAGTGCGCATAATTAGGTAGAGGTCAACGGAGATTGGCGTCTAAGATGAGCTGATCTGAAACGACACCAGCGTTAGCAGATTGGGCTACTTATCGTGAATTGGGCGATTTTCTCTATGCATTCACTACTAAATTAATGTTTGGGCTACAAGTCGTAATTTGGGCGATTTTTAATGTTTCAAGATTGGGAATAACCTTACTCATTATTTTCAAATATTATTTTTAATTTCCATTAGTGAATGACTTGAATCGAACATCATTCCAATCCAGTATGTACATATAAAAAAATTGTGTGTATGACGTCACTTACATTCAAGCATTTAATTTCTTTCGTCTCAGTTCAGTTCATTGAGATCTTGGTTTTAAATAGTAATTTTATTTTTCATAAAAAATTATAAATTTAAACGCGGGTGATACACAGTAAAAAATGAATCGTCAAAGTGTACCCGAGTGGAAATTTAAAGCGTGTCTTAGGCGTCTCAGGTGTTGAAAGCGTATCCCAGGCGTGTAAAGCGTAACTCAGGCGTTTAAAGCGTATCTCAGGTGTCTCGGGCGTTGAAAGCGCGTTTAAGACGTTTCAGGCATTAGAAACACAGATAAAGCGAAATTCTTTGGTCAGAATTGACGTATTTTTTCCTGATACATGCAAAAATTAATCAATCTGAAAAGGTTGACCTTGCAGGCTTTTTTTTAAAACTTCCCGCTATGTACGAGCTCAAAATGTTAGAAAAATTATCTATTCGAAAGTTTTGAGCTCATGATTGTGAAAAGTAAAAAAAAAAAAACAATTTTTATCTCAATTAAATTTTTTTTGGACTCGAAAAAAAAAAAAAAATAAATAAAAATTCACTTTTTCTGAAATATATTATATATTTCAACTCAATTTTATGTTGGGATAATACACATTAATTTTCTTGAATTTTTACTGTTTTCAAAAAAAATTTTTTTTCTGTTCTAAATCATTGTAAAGTGAGCGAATGCGCAGAAAGGCTCTGGTTTAGGTGTGATGTAATCTTAACAACTAAAAATTTACACAAATTATTATACCAAATAAATTATATATTTATTAACACTATTTACACTTAAAACTGTGAGAAGATAATATGAAAAAGCGAATGCAATAAAAAGTGTACGCGTCAGCGAATGCAACTAAGAATTATAATAAAGCGGAGCGGTTTTAAAGTACGAGGTTGAACTCTTGAATTCAGGAGCGAAAAAAAGACCCAGAGAAAATGTAGTTGGAGACGACGTGGCCGCTTGGTGGTGACGTGGCAGTCTCGATGTGTAATACGAATTTCCTGATTGGTCGGCTGGGAGCGGGGCTCTCATGCCAACTTGACTCGGCCATGAGCTAGAAATTGTATGTACTGGGCCCAAATAGCGAGTGACCCGGCACTATTCTGACTATCAATCAGTAGCGAGTTCGGCAACTCACGGCTGTAGCGGAAATGCACGAAGCTTTTCAAGTTGTCTAAGCTCGTGACTGAACAATCATTTATTCACTTTATTTTTTCAATTTGATGATTTTTTGTAAAAAACAAATCTTGTTATTCTTTAGAAAATACTATTTTGTAAATTGCCTAAGGTTTTAAGGTTGCAAAAAGGAATGAATTTCTGATTTCAATCAAGCGTATCAAAAGAATAGACTACTTTTTTGTTTATTAGGAGCAATTAAAATTCTATACAAATATCGGGTTAAAAATGACATTAGGTCATAAATTGGCAAAAAGTACTGATAAAACGTAATAAGGGCGCATAAAAAAATATTTTTTTTTAATTTTAATTTTTTCCGTACTGAGAAAAATTGAATTTTTATTTATTTTTTTTTTCGAGTTCAAAAAAAATTTAATTGAGACAAAAATTTTTTTTTTTTAACTTTACACAATCAAGAGCTCAAAACTTTCAGATAGATAATTTTTCTAACATTTTGAGCTCGTACATAGCGGAAAGTTATAAAAAAAGCCTGCAAAGTCAACCTTTCCAGATTTATCAATTTTTGCATGTATCAGGAAGAAATACGTCAATTCTGGCCTAAGAATTTCGTTTTATCCGTATTTCTAATGCTGGAGACGTCTTAAACGTGCTTTCAACGCCTGAGACGCCTGAGATACGCTTGCAACGCCTGAGACGCCTGAGATACACTTGCAACGCCTGAGACGCCTTAGATACGCTTTAAATTTCGACTCGGGTAAAAAAAGCGTATGTTAATTTCATCATAGCTGTTGAAAGTAAATTGTTATTTTATTTTAAACCATTAGATAAACAAATATGTATACATTTAATAGAAATTAAAACCTGCATCCATGATGTTCTGCTTTTTGCGCTAAAAAACAATTCATAATTTGCAAAAAATTGATAAAAATTTTGATTAAGATTATTTTATCATCAAATTTATCCTAAAAATATCCTATAATTTTTCATTACATAAAAGATAATTGCAATAATAATTTTTAAAACATTAATTCCAATTTATGCGATATAGTGTACTCTTATGGGTTAATAAGAGAATAAATTCTAAGCCAACAGCATTATTCTAAATTTGAAATTCATTGGGCGACTTGTTAAAGTATTTTGCTACTTTTGTTTATAGATGGGGCGACTTGGACAAAAATTTTCTGGCAACCCTGAACGACACTTGAGTTCAAGCGATCGTGACAGTATCTACGCACATAGCTAACTTGCTGCATACTTTCTTTGTTAAGACTACTCATTTTATAATTTTACGTTAAAACTTGAAATTGAAAAATTTTCCATCTACGATAAAGTACTTTCGGGAATATTCTGGTTTTCTCTTGTACTTGGTTTAAAAAACCATCAGTGAACTAACCAAGTATGGTGTTTGTGAAAAGCGTCCGTCCTACCAGCGGCCTAAGAATCCTGAGCAATCTGCGGAGGGAAAATCCATCCCCGAGTCTTGGAAATATGAGGATGAATTGACAACCCATTCTACCAGTACGTCGCTCATAATCAACCAGATAAGACTTATAACAAATGTATATATATATATATATATATATATACTGAAAGAAGTCACTTAAATATTTAATTACAATTAATGTAAACTGAGCGAATGCGCAAAAAGGATCTGGTTTAGGTGTGATGTAATCTTAACAACTAAAAAATTACACAACTTATTATACCAAATAAATTATATATTCATTAACACTATTTACACTTAAAACTGTGAAAAGATAATATGAAAAAGCAAATGCAACAAAAAGTATACGCGTCAGCGAATGCAACTAAGAATTATAATAAAGCGGAGCGGTTTTAGAGTACGAGGTTGTACTCTTAAATTCAGGAGCGAAAAAGACTCGGAGAAAATGTAGTTGGAGACGACGTGACCGCTTGGTGGTGGCGTGGCAGCTTTGATGTGTAAAGCGAATTTCCTGATTGGTCGGCTAGGAGCGGGGCTCTCATGACAACTTGAATCGACCATGAGCTAGAATTTGTATGTACCGGGCCCAAATAGCGAGTGACCCGGCATTATACTGACTATCAGTCAGTAGCGAGTTCGGCAACTCACGGCTGTAGCGGAAATGCACGAAGCTTTTCAAATTGTCTAAGCTCGTGACTGAACAATCAAACATAAAATTAAGTGAGAGGATAGTGAGATGCTGGGATGCTTAATTGGCGGGAACTTGGATGATATGAAGTTCAAAATAAATAGTTTTTAATTGACACTCATTTCATTTTTTATACAATAATAAATTATTTATTTATTTTGTATAATCTACACTATGTACACTGCACTCTATGATTTGTGATTTTGAGATGAATATTCTTCCTGAGATGAATTTCCAGTTGGCTGATGGTAGATTCTATTGAATAGCTTGTACGCGATTCTTTACAAATTCCATCCACTTATTTGGTTCTTGATTGATCCATGCAAGAGCAACTGCTGAATCTGTCCATAGAAAAACTGGAACCTCTTGAAGGTTTAGCGTTGCTTGCACGTGTGAGATGAGTTTAGTGAGAAGCAAGGCTGCTGATAATTCGAGACGAGGAATGGTGAGACGTTTCAGTAGTGCAACTCGAGTCTTGGCACAGGCAAGAGTTATTTTTGCTGGTGTGAGATGATGATGAGTCTTGATATAGACAGCAGTTGCCATTGCATGCTGTGATGCATCTGAGAATCCGTGGATCTCGATGTTTGAGGTGTCTGATGAGATGTTGCGCCAGCTAGGAATTTCAAGTTGAGATAATTCAGATAATTTATCTCGGAACTTTTTCCAGCGGTGAATTATCTGAGGTGATAGTGCATCGTCCCAATTTTTTCTAGCCATATATCTTGCATCAAGATCTTGGCTTTGATGACAACACGTGAGATGAGTCCCAGTGGATCAAATAACTGGGCTGTTTCTGAGAGAATTGATCTTTTGGAGATAGCAGCCTTTTGAGATGTATGACCAGTAAATGTGAGATGATCTGGTTGACACTTCCAGGAAAGTCCAAGAATTTTGGATGTCGATTCGTTGAACTCTTGAGAATTTGAGATGTTAGATGATGACAATTTATTGAAATGAGGTTACTTTTCCACTTGGCTAGTGGGAAGCAACCAGCTAGACATATGGCTTCTACTTGAGATGCGATGTTGTTGAGACGATGCAAGTTATCAGATCCTCCACAGATATCATACACGTAACTGCCTTTCTCAAAAGGTTCAATAGCTAGTGGATACTTATATCCTTCATCAATGATTAGCTGTTTGAGAATGCGACCAGCGAGATATGACGCTGGACGTGTCCCATATGTTACAGTGGTGAGATGATAAGATGGAGGTTGATTGTCATCATCGACCCAGAGGACACGTTGATAGTCCCAATCATCTGGGTGCACGTTGATTTGACGAAACATTTTAGTGATGTCCGTGGTGAAGATGAGTTGGTGTCTCCTAACGTACAGCAAGACATCAAAGATGTCAGACTGAAGTTTTGGACCCGTGTGAAGTGTGTCGTTTAGTGAGATACCTAAGGTTGTGTTACTGGAGCCGTTGAAAACGACTCTCAGCTTGGTTGTTGTTCTTTCTTCTCGCAGAACACCGTGATGAGGTAGATAGTAGGTGATATGAGATGATTGATATGACTTCGGGACTTTCTTCATATGACCCATAGACTCGTATTCCATGAGAAAGTCTGTGTAGAGATGATTGAACTTAGGCTTTTGTGAGATGTTCTTTATTAGTCGATTGAGACACTTGGTGGCAATGTGCATTGAGTGTCCAAGTTGTTGACATGATGATTTAAATGGTAGTTGTACGGTATATCAACCAGTGTGATCACGAGAGTGAGTTGATTGAAAATGTGACTCACATTCGGCTTCTTCCACCGTGAGAGACTCGTTGAGATGTGATGGAACGTCTTCTAATTGCTAAAACTTGACGATTGAGTCATGAAGTTGATCATTGGAGATGGAATGGTGAGATCTACTTGGTGATTGTTGAGATTGAGATGATACAGGACCAAGTATAGACCAGCCAAAAATTGTTCTGATTGCAACTGGATCACCAAGTGACCCAGTTTGGACTCCAGATTTAATAATTTGTCCATAACAATCTGCGTCGATAAGAAGATCAATTTTATCAGACTTGAAGTAGCCTGGATCAGCTTATTGCAGATTGTTGAGATGATTCCACGACTGTTTCTAGATTGAGATAGCTGGCAAATCAGCTGTGAGTTTGTTGAGAATGTGAGCAGAGATAATAACACTATCGTCAGAGTGAAGTGAGATGAGTGAGATGTTTACAGCTCTAGATATACTTCCGGATGATACACTGCCAACTCCAACAATTGGAATTTGAGATGAAATGATGTCAAGTTGACAATTATTGACTATTTTCCGTGATATGAGTGTAAGTTCAGCCCCAGGGTCAATAAGAAGACGGATCATCTGATGATTATCTTCTGCGTAGTTGAGAATAGCCTTGGCAGTGGTGAGACTCCGCATTCGATAGCCTTTCGGGTACGAATGCGACCTTGAAGAAAGGTTTTGAACTCTGCAAACGTGGAAAACTCAGTGGTGGCTCCCACACTGACTTCACAATCCTCCACCGTTGCCAAGTCGAGCTTATGTGAGATGAGATGGACAAGGATTTTATCCCGATGCTCTGTGGGCGATCCGAGTGATTTCAGGGCATCAACGGCTTCGGTGGCAGTGTGCAAAACTGCCTTGAGATGTTTGGCTGATGATGATTCAGCTGCACGGATGCTGAAGAGCTTGTCCAGCTGCGTAGAGATGAGGAGTCGCTTATTCTCGTACTGGTTGGCGATGGTGTCCCAGGCTGACTCGAACGACTCTGAGGTGATGCTGATATTTGAGGTGAGACGAGCAGCTTCACCAACCCGACATGAGTTGAGGTAGTGCATTTTCTCGACGTTGGTAAGATTTGGGTTTTCCCCGATCAATGAGACGAATAAATCGTGATAATGTCTCCAGTCTTGATAATTCCCTGAGAATTTTGGAACTGTGATAGTTGGCAAAGCCATGCGATGGTGAGATGATTGTAATACGCTGGAATTTGCCAGCACGCTGCCCTGAGATGGTAGTCTAGACTCGATAACAGTGATGCGAGTATAAAGTCCGTCGGTAGCTGCCTGGACTGCTCAAGAGTATTCTCGAACGACCCGTCGGCAAAATATTTATGCTCGGGCGTGAAGTCCGTCTTAGATGACAGCAACTTTTCGTGATCGGCTTCAAACTTTTCCCAATAGGTATTGAGAAGTTTGAGTTTTAAGGTAGCTGAGGACAGAGGGAGTGTCTCAAACACCCCTGCCTCAGCTGCTGCAGCCAGAGATGATATGAAAGACATCCGTCCCGTTTGCATGGTCAATCAGTTTTGTACGGCAGCCATTTTAATGAGTGAGGTGAAACAAAAACAAATAAATTTATAATTGAAAAAATTAACGGAACAAACTGGCAGTTCCTGGTGATTACTTATGATGAGATGCAGCGACGTGAGTTGAGACCGTAGAGATGACCTTGAAATGTTTACTGGTGATTGGAGCACTCACACGATACACTAGCCACTTCACAAAGTGTAATTTGCACTGATGTGTCCTTGAGCACTTTTTCCACCAATGCAGTACCACGTCCAGGATACTCAGCAATGCACTGGTATTGAAATGACTATGATAATGCACTCTTCTGTGAGATGATATTTACACTTTAAATAACGCCAATGAAGCAATCCGGCTCGAAGGACCAATGAAAAAAGTCACTTAAATATTTAATTACAATTAAACATAAAATTAAGTGAGAGGATAGTGAGATGCTGGGACGCTTAATTGGTGGGACTTGGATGATATGAAGTTCAAAATAAATAGTTTTTAATTGACTCTCATTTTATTTTTTATGAAATAATAAAATGGAGTTGGCAGTGTATCATCCGGAAGTATATCTAGAGCTGTAAACATCTCACTCATCTCACTTCACTCTGACGATAGTGTTATCATCTCTGCTCACATTCTCAACAAACTCACAGCTGATTTGCCAGCTATCTCAATCTAGAAACACTCGTGGAATCATCTCAACAATCTGCAATAAGCTGATCCAGGCTACTTCAAGTCTGATAAAATTGATCTTCTTATCGACGCAGATTGTTATGGACAAATTATTAAATCTGGAGTCCAAACTGGGTCACTTGGTGATCCAGTTGCAATCAGAACAATTTTTGGCTGGTCTATACTTGGTCCTGTATCATCTCAATCTCAACAATCACCAAGTAGATCTCACCATTCCATCTCCAATGATCAACTTCATGACTCAATCGTCAAGTTTTAGCAATTAGAAGACGTTCCATCACATCTCAACGAGTCTCTCACGGTGGAAGAAGCCGAATGTGAGTCACATTTTCAATCAACTCACTCTCGTGATCACACTGGTTGATATACCGTACAACTACCATTTAAATCATCATGTCAACAACTTGGACACTCAATGCACATTGCCACCAAGTGTCTCAATCGACTAATAAAGAACATCTCACAAAAGCCTAAGTTCAATCATCTCTACACAGACTTTCTCATGGAATACGAGTCTATGGGTCATATGAAGAAAGTCCCGAAGTCATATCAATCATCTCATATCACCTACTATCTACCTCATCACGGTGTTCTGCGAGAAGAAAGAACAACAACCAAGCTGAGAGTCGTTTTCAACGGCTCCAGTAACACAACCTTAGGTATCTCACTAAACGACACACTTCACACGGGTCCAAAACTTCAGTCTGACATCTTTGATGTCTTGCTGTACGTTAGGAGACACCAACTCATCTTCACCACGGACATCACTAAAATGTTTCGTCAAATCAACGTGCACCCAGATGATTGGGACTATCAACGTGTCCTCTGGGTCGATGATGACAATCAACCTCCATCTTATCATCTCACCACTGTAACATATGGGACACGTCCAGCGTCATATCTCGCTGGTCGCATTCTCAAACAGCTAATCATTGATGAAGGATATAAGTATCCACTAGCTATTGAACCTTTTGAGAAAGGCAGTTACGTGTATGATATCTGTGGAGGATCTGATAACTTGCATCGTCTCAACAACATCGCATCTCAAGTAGAAGCCATATGTCTAGCTGGTTGCTTCCCACTAGCCAAGTGGAAAAGTAACCTCATTTCAATAAATTGTCATCATCTAACATCTCAAATTCTCAAGAGTTCAACGAATCGACATCCAAAATTCTTGGACTTTCCTGGAAGTGTCAACCAGATCATCTCACATTTACTGGTCATACATCTCAAAAGGCTGCTATCTCCAAAAGATCAATTCTCTCAGAAACAGCCCAGTTATTTGATCCACTGGGACTCATCTCACGTGTTGTCATCAAAGCCAAGATCTTGATGCAAGATATATGGCTAGAAAAAATTGGGACGATGCACTATCACCTCAGATAATTCACCGCTGGAAAAAGTTCCGAGATAAATTATCTGAATTATCTCAACTTGAAATTCCTAGCTGGCGCAACATCTCATCAGACACCTCAAACATCGAGATCCACGGATTCTCAGATGCATCACAGCATGCAATGGCAACTGCTGTCTATATCAAGACTCATCATCATCTCACACCAGCAAAAATAACTCTTGCCTGTGCCAAGACTCGAGTTGCACTACTGAAACGTCTCACCATTCCTCGTCTCGAATTATCAGCAGCCTTGCTTCTCACTAAACTCATCTCACACGTGCAAGCAACGCTAAACCTTCAAGAGGTTCCAGTTTTTCTATGGACAGATTCAGCAGTTGCTCTTGCATGGATCAATCAAGAACCAAATAAGTGGATGGAATTTGTAAAGAATCGCGTACAAGCTATTCAATAGAATCTACCATCAGCCAACTGGAAATTCATCTCAGGAAGAATATTCATCTCAAAATCACAAATCATAGAGTGCAGTGTACATAGTGTAGATTATACAAAATAAATAAATAATTTATTATTGTATAAAAAATGAAATGAGTGTCAATTAAAAACTATTTATTTTGAACTTCATATCATCCAAGTTCCCGCCAATTAAGCATCCCAGCATCTCACTATCCTCTCACTTAATTTTATGTTTGATTGTTCAGTCACGAGCTTAGACAATTTGAAAAGCTTCGTGCATTTCCGCTACAGCCGTGAGTTGCCGAACTCGCTACTGACTGATAGTCAGTATAATGCCGGGTCACTCGCTATTTGGGCCCGGTACATACAAATTCTAGCTCATGGTCGATTCAAGTTGTCATGAGAGCCCCGCTCCTAGCCGACCAATCAGGAAATTCGCTTTACACATCAAAGCTGCCACGCCACCACCAAGCGGTCACGTCGTCTCCAACTACATTTTCTCCGAGTCTTTTTCGCTCCTGAATTTAAGAGTACAACCTCGTACTCTAAAACCGCTCCGCTTTATTATAATTCTTAGTTGCATTCGCTGACGCGTATACTTTTTGTTGCATTTGCTTTTTCATATTATCTTTTCACAGTTTTAAGTGTAAATAGTGTTAATGAATATATAATTTATTTGGTATAATAAGTTGTGTAATTTTTTAGTTGTTAAGATTACATCACACCTAAACCAGATCCTTTTTGCGCATTCGCTCAGTTTACATTAATTGTAATTAAATATTTAAGTGACTTCTTTCAGTATATATATATATATATATATATATACATTTGTTATAAGTCTTATCTGGTTGATTATGAGCGACGTACTGGTAGAATGGGTTGTCAATTCATCCTCATATTTCCAAGACTCGGGGATGGATTTTCCCTCCGCAGATTGCTCAGGATTCGTAGGCCGCTGGTAGGACGGACGCTTTTCACAAACACCATACTTGGTTAGTTCACTGATGGTTTTTTAAACCAAGTACAAGAGAAAACCAGAATATTCCCGAAAGTACTTTATCGTAGATGGAAAATTTTTCAATTTCAAGTTTTAACGTAAAATTATAAAATGAGTAGTCTTAACAAAGAAAGTATGCAGCAAGTTAGCTATGTGCGTAGATACTGTCACGATCGCTTGAACTCAAGTGTCGTTCAGGGTTGCCAGAAAATTTTTGTCCAAGTCGCCCCATCTATAAACAAAAGTAGCAAAATACTTTAACAAGTCGCCCAATGAATTTCAAATTTAGAATAATGCTGTTGGCTTAGAATTTATTCTCTTATTAACCCATAAGAGTACACTATATCGCATAAATTGGAATTAATGTTTTAAAAATTATTATTGCAATTATCTTTTATGTAATGAAAAATTATAGGATATTTTTAGGATAAATTTGATGATAAAATAATCTTAATCAAAATTTTTATCAATTTTTTGCAAATTATGAATTGTTTTTTAGCGCAAAAAGCAGAACATCATGGATGCAGGTTTTAATTTCTATTAAATGTATACATATTTGTTTATCTAATGGTTTAAAATAAAATAACAATTTACTTTCAACAGCTATGATGAAATTAACATACGCTTTTTTTACCCGAGTCGAAATTTAAAGCGTATCTAAGGCGTCTCAGGCGTTGCAAGTGTATCTCAGGCGTCTCAGGCGTTGCAAGCGTATCTCAGGCGTCTCAGGCGTTGAAAGCACGTTTAAGACGTCTCCAGCATTAGAAATACGGATAAAACGAAATTCTTAGGCCAGAATTGACGTATTTCTTCCTGATACATGCAAAAATTGATAAATCTGGAAAGGTTGACTTTGCAGGCTTTTTTTATAACTTTCCGCTATGTACGAGCTCAAAATGTTAGAAAAATTATCTATCTGAAAGTTTTGAGCTCTTGATTGTGTAAAGTTAAAAAAAAAAAATTTTTGTCTCAATTAAATTTTTTTTGAACTCGAAAAAAAAAATAAATAAAAATTCAATTTTTCTCAGTACGGAAAAAATTAAAATTAAAAAAAAATATTTTTTTATGCGCCCTTATTACGTTTTATCAGTACCTTTTGCCAATTTATGACCTAATGTCATTTTTAACCCGATATTTGTATAGAATTTTAATTGCTCCTAATAAACAAAAAAGTAGTCTATTCTTTTGATACGCTTGATTGAAATCAGAAATTCATTCCTGTTTGCAACCTTAAAACCTTAGGCAATTTACAAAATAGTATTTTCTAAAGAATAACAAGATTTGTTTTTTACAAAAAATCATCAAATTGAAAAAATAAAGTGAATAAATGATTGTTCAGTCACGAGCTTAGACAACTTGAAAAGCTTCGTGCATTTCCGCTACAGCCGTGAGTTGCCGAACTCGCTACTGATTGATAGTCAGAATAGTGCCGGGTCACTCGCTATTTGGGCCCAGTACATACAATTTCTAGCTCATGGCCGAGTCAAGTTGGCATGAGAGCCCCGCTCCCAGCCGACCAATCAGGAAATTCGTATTACACATCGAGACTGCCACGTCACCACCAAGCGGCCACGTCGTCTCCAACTACATTTTCTCTGGGTCTTTTTTTCGCTCCTGAATTCAAGAGTTCAACCTCGTACTTTAAAACCGCTCCGCTTTATTATAATTCTTAGTTGCATTCGCTGACGCGTACACTTTTTATTGCATTCGCTTTTTCATATTATCTTCTCACAGTTTTAAGTGTAAATAGTGTTAATAAATATATAATTTATTTGGTATAATAATTTGTGTAAATTTTTAGTTGTTAAGATTACATCACACCTAAACCAGAGCCTTTCTGCGCATTCGCTCACTTTACAATGATTTAGAACAGAAAAAAAATTTTTTTTGAAAACAGTAAAAATTCAAGAAAATTAATGTGTATTATCCCAACATAAAATTGAGTTGAAATATATAATATATTTCAGAAAAAGTGAATTTTTATTTATTTTTTTTTTTCGAGTCCAAAAAAAATTTAATTGAGATAAAAATTGTTTTTTTTTTTACTTTTCACAATCATGAGCTCAAAACTTTCGAATAGATAATTTTTCTAACATTTTGAGCTCGTACATAGCGGGAAGTTTTAAAAAAAAGCCTGCAAGGTCAACCTTTTCAGATTGATTAATTTTTGCATGTATCAGGAAAAAATACGTCAATTCTGACCAAAGAATTTCGCTTTATCTGTGTTTCTAATGCCTGAAACGTCTTAAACGCGCTTTCAACGCCCGAGACACCTGAGATACGCTTTAAACGCCTGAGTTACGCTTTACACGCCTGGGATACGCTTTCAACACCTGAGACGCCTAAGACACGCTTTAAATTTCCACTCGGGTACACTTTGACGATTCATTTTTTACTGTGTATCACCCGCGTTTAAATTTATAATTTTTTATGAAAAATAAAATTACTATTTAAAACCAAGATCTCAATGAACTGAACTGAGACGAAAGAAATTAAATGCTTGAATGTAAGTGACGTCATACACACAATTTTTTTATATGTACATACTGGATTGGAATGATGTTCGATTCAAGTCATTCACTAATGGAAATTAAAAATAATATTTGAAAATAATGAGTAAGGTTATTCCCAATCTTGAAACATTAAAAATCGCCCAAATTACGACTTGTAGCCCAAACATTAATTTAGTAGTGAATGCATAGAGAAAATCGCCCAATTCACGATAAGTAGCCCAATCTGCTAACGCTGGTGTCGTTTCAGATCAGCTCATCTTAGACGCCAATCTCCGTTGACCTCTACCTAATTATGCGCACTGACTGATTTACGGTCACCTGCTGCGCGAAATCATCCCCTTAAGTCGAGCGCCGAAACTCAGGCACACTTGGCAATCAGACAAAGAAGAGAGAGAGAGAGAGAAAGAAAAAGACAAAGGTTGAGACTGAGACCGCGAGAGAGCCGCACTCTTACGTCGTCAACTAATGCTGCTCGGTTACACATGACAAATCCAAACACTGTAGCAATCTAAGCACCCATTTATTGCAAAGTTTGATAAGCAATATTTAAATGAGAAGAGGTTTCTACCGTTTACTGAATCATGAGTAATATAAATTTAGTGTAAGTTTACATGCTTTTAAATCAAAATATATATCATACAAAAGTTAGTTTAAGCTTTGGTATGAAGAAATAAACATTAATCAATAAATGTTTTCGAATTATGAAAAGAAAAATGAGCACGAGAAAGTATGCATTGATTAAGTAAAGCACAAGAAAGTAAAGAAAAGGATGTCACGTAGCGATTCAAACGTGAATCACTGCGCGCACTTTCCTATCTCGCCGTGAATTTAACAACATAGTCTAAGATCCGGCATTAAAACAATATACCCTCATCTGTTAATTAGATGAAACAATTTTTTATGGGTTGATTTCAATATTATGAATTTATAAAAACAACTTCTGCCACCATAAGTCTGCTGCAATTAATAATAATTAATTAATTAACAACTAATTTTTTTATAATTTTTACCTTCTCATGTTAATTACATGTAGTCAGCTAAAACCGTTAGTATTTTATGTTATATACCTTACTGTAGTAGGCACCCATCTTTATGATTGCTATACTTACCTGCAGCCAGGTGAGAAAAGGTAAATAAATGTAGCATATTTCCCTCACATGTTAATTAAAAATTACGAGCGTGATTCGAAAATTGAAAAAAAATTGAATATTTTTAGATGTGGCAGTTACCTTCAAATTATCTACAGCCTTTCTAAAAAAAAGTTCAATTTTGAAAATTTAAGAAAAATATATTCTGATAAAAGAGACAGACAATCAGATTTTTCGTGCAAGAGACAAGGATACAACAGCGTCATTGCGCCTGCGTCCCGGAGTAACCGCGTGTAGTTGTAAACATAACAAAGTCCAAAGCTTGCTCCGTACTACCGTAATACCACATGTTAAAACATAACCAAAAAATTGTATTGGCATTGTGAGAGAGTGATTAGTGAAACATTGTTATATTTATAATTATAAAACTAGAAAAAAATATTTATAATATATTTTAAATATTAAATTTAAAATATATTATCACGGTAAAAATTAAAAATGAAGCTGTGTTCCATGTGCAGTGAAAATGGAGATGTGTGTGACTTTGATGAGCAAAAATTTGAGGATTGTTATTTAAAACTTTTATTTCGTAAAGAAAAAAAATTTAAATACGGTGATTTAAGATTCGATGTTAGAATTGCTCATGAATTTGGATACCATCGTGATTGTTTAAAAAAAATTACAGTTATAAAAGGAAAATATAAAGATGCATTTGAAGAATTTTTTGTATTACAAGAGGTATGTTGAGAAGGAATTGCTTGTATTTAAAGGACATTTATTTTCGAGTCAAATTTTAATAAAATCATTTTTTACAGATACCAAATTTTTTTATATTTTCTGGTGATCACGGTCCATCAACATCTTCCACTAATAAAGTATGTATTCTCATAAATCACGACTATGAATTTAGTAGCTATTAATTTATTTTAATAATAAAAAAAAATATTAATTGAAAAATAAAAAAAATGGACTTTTAGAAAATAAATATAAAAATAAAAGTGTTTTTTTTTTTCACTTCGAAATTCTTAGATTATTATGTAGATTTCTTTAGAAATCGGCCTATTGCAGAGACCCTCATGATCAAATAATCAAAAAATTTTGCTACTATATATCTTATTTTACTTCGTAAAGTCGAAAAATACCATCCGCTCAAAAATTTATATATGTATGTATGTATGTATGTATATATATATATATATGTATATATATATATATATATATATATATATATATATATATATATATAGATGTATAGTTACACAGCCTTTTTATTCTTTTATTAATTGTAATTAAACGACACTGATTCACCTAGCCATTTTCCATAGGGGTTCTACAAACCGTTCAAAGAAGTAAAAAAAAAAATTTGATTTAATTACTTGATTTTTTCGCAAGTTATCGTGTATGCGGGCTTTATACCTGACGGACAAGAAAATTTTTTAAACTATTTTCATGTTTTTTTGGTTTTTATTGAACTGATTAAATTTTTGAAAAGTATGGAATTAATCTCCATCAAATTATCTTCAAAATGGTGTGCAACATATCTTAATTCCGTTAATTAATTAAGGTATAATAATTGAAATAGTTGCCGAAGTGAGGCGAAAAAAGTTTTTCGATCGTAAAATGCTTCGCATCCTGAGCCGTGCAATCAAAAACATAGAATTATTTTTTTTTTTTTATCAAATAACAATCAGTAATTAAGCTAATCGAGAAGAAACCATCCATTGTACCTAAAAAAAATTTTTAAGATGTAGTAAATCATTCCCCCACGATAATATTGATTATTTATTGTTATTTAATAAAAAAGAAAAAAAAACAATTCTACATTCCTTATTTGCCATTATCAAGGCCGAGAATTTGGTTTTTTCAAAAGAGGGAGATAAAAGATGGGAGGAGCTAAAATTCTGATTGGTTGAATTTTATAGATTTGTATTTGTTTATTTGAATTAAGTGACGCGAGCAATAAAACAAAAATTAGTTTAATGAATGCACAACAAATATACTCGTTACATAACCATGTATATTTGTAATCTTGATGTTGAAATTCTAAAATATGCACTCAACTAAATTTTGGATTAATGTAAACTAACGGTATTACATTAAAAATACTTAGATAATATAGTTTTAGCCAACGGATTAAAAATTTATTTTGATTGGAACATAATTTGCACGCTGGACAGTGTATTAAAAAATTTGAAAAATTTTTTCGATCGGGTCTTGAAAAGAAATCAAATTCTTTGTCTCAAAATTAAGTTCTACTTTTTGTCTTAGAATGAAGTCATATTTTTTGACTTAAAATTAAATCTTATTTGCTGTCTCAAAATTACTTTCTATTTTTTGTCTGAAAGAGGAGTCGTATTCTTTCTCGAGTTGAAAATAAAACTTGATTTAGAGTTGTTCGTCTTGAATCATAATTAAGTAATACCAGTTGAGTCGAAACTGAGGCAAATGTCGAGGACTATCTGGACTTAAAAAAAATATTGAAGGAAATAGAAAAAAATTATTTTCAGCCAACTAGACATTTCCACTAGTACACCAAGTTCTCCAAGTGCTATGAAGATGAACAAACTGGCCACGTCTCTCCGGATTTAAGAGATTATTAGTGAGAATAAGAAAAAATTATTATTATCCAACTAGGAAGTTACACTGGGGCAACAAGTACTCCAAGTGTTAAAGTTGTCCGAGATAACCAGGACTCTCTGGATTTTTTCTCTTTAATATCAAAGACATAAAAAAAAAAAAAAAATTCAGTCATCCAGACATTTTGACTGGTACATCAAGTAGTACAATTCTTAAAGTTGTCCAAGATGGTGAGGACTCTTGAGATTTTTTTTAAATATCAAAGTGATTCAAAGAAAAAATATTTCAGTCAACAATACATTTCACGAATACATTAAGTCTTAATTTTTGTCTTCAAATTAAGTCTTACTTTTTGTCTGGAAATTTAGTCTTACTTTTTGTCTTAAAAATGAGTCTTACTTTTTGTCTTAAAATTAAGTCTTACCTTTTGACTTGAAACTAAGTCTTACTTCTTGTCTTGAAATTAAGTCTTACTTTTTGTATCGAAACTGAGTCTTACTTTTTGTCTTGAAACTAAGTCTTACTGTTTGTCTTGAAATTAAGTCATACTTTTTGTATCGAAACTGAGTCTTACTTTTTGTCTTGAAACTAAGTCTTACTGTTCGTCTTGAAATTAAGTCATACTTTTTGTATCGAAACTGAGTCTTAATTTTTGTTTTGAAACCAACTTGTCTTAAAGTTGAGTCTTACTTTTTGTCTTAAAATTAAGTCTTACATTTGGTCTTAAAATTAAGTCCTGTTTGTCTTCAAGATAAATCATATCCTTTCCCGAGTCAGAAAGAAAACTTTATTTGGAGTGGGTCATCCTAAATCGCTATTATGTCATACCTGTTAAGTCGAAACTGACCCTGATTAAGAAATCTAATTCGGAATGATGTGAGATTACGTAACTCTTAATCATTTTTAAATATTTCGAATTGATTAAATTATTTTTCTTTGAGTATTAATCTTAAAATGAATCATTTTGAATCATATTGAAATAAATGCTGATTTAGCATATTGAATTATTTGCTGATTTAGAAAATTCAAACTCTGAAATCATTTCAAATTAAATCAAAATAGAAAATCATATTACAATTTCTGGTTCCTCTGACAATTTGAAAGAATTTGAACGACCGTATCATTTCAAATTAAATTAAATTAGAAAATAATATCGCGATTTCTGGTTTTTCCGACAATTCAAAATAATTCTAAATAATTTAATAATATTTTCTAATTTGTTTCAATATGAAATGATTGGAGTGTTCAAATTATTTCAAATTATTTAAAATTGTCTGAGAAACTACAAGTTACAATATTCGGGTAGATGTCTGTTCAGTCAAGACACAATTCGCTTCCACCTGCGAACGCCGAGTCTCACCAATAGGTCGGCAGCACTATCGCTATTTGAACTTACGCGCGAGATCTTGGCCAATGAGAAAATTCCATCATTTAAATCAATTAGTTCCAACTTTGAATAAATGAGTTGCGACGTGAAACACTCTCATTGGCTCAAGATCTCACTTCGCTACGTGGATTTTCGCTATTGGCTGAAAATTAGTTAGCGTCTGTTATTAATTTTCTAATTGGTCTATCGCTCTGACGTCACAAGGAAACCGTTGAGGACTGCTTTTTCCGCCATTAATTGATCATTCTACAACGTGCTTTCGCTACTGTAACCTCGTGCTTGAAGCCGCTTCTACTTAATTATCTTTTGTTAATCAAAACTAAACCGCTACGCTAAATTATACTCAATATTTAGTCAGTATATCAAGACTGCTATTTATTGAGCATAAATAAATTGTGCAACCGCTAATAATTAATATTAAATTAATTATTGTTATTTCAACCGCTATTGACCACGTGTCATTTCATACGTGATTTATATTTCGAGTCGCATTCGCTATCGCGTATGAATTATCTAGTCGCATTCGCTATTCAGTATGAGTTATCATAATTTTTTGAGTGTAAATAAGTGTAAATAAATCTATAATTTATTTCTTATAAAAACCTGTGTAATTTTTAATTGTTTAATAACCTCGTCTAAAGGTAAGTAATCCGACATGCGCGCGCATCTTAACAGAATGTGAAAAAAAGCTAAACTAACCAAGAAAAGAAATAATTATATTGACAGAAGTTATAAAATAATCAATATTATTAAAGTGTTGTAATTTATAGTTTTAAGCTGTAATGAATAGTAAAATATTCATTAGAGTCATTCCTTTGTGGTTCTTATACTCTTGGTTCAAATGTCCCCGCAAAGGGAACGATTGAACCATTTGATGCAGTTGTACAATTTCGTATTTATTGAAAATTTTCATCATTCGTTAAGTTATGTGCTTATGAGAAATGATGGTCTATATAATAAATTATAATTTTGTAAAAAAAAAAAGTTATCATTTTGCTTTTATTCATATAAAAAAAAAAATGTCAAAGTATTTTTGGTTCAATTGACCCCACTCTTCCTTACTCATATTGCATTAATAATAAAAAAGTATGTTTAATTCGTGTGGTGTTGCCTCACTTCACTCTCATGGAGAATCGTCAATTTACCGCGCTAGTTGTACAGTAGACTATTTCTCAATTATAGTTGGGACTGAATTCGATATACTTACGGCTGTCAGGTGGAATTCGCGCAGAAAGTAATGATTTTGTCTGATCGTATATATTCACATGTTCATCGTATATGATTATAATGATTCATCATATATGATTAGATCGAAAAATTAATCAGATTCGATTATATTAAATTATAAATAATTATTCTTTCATTGTCAAAAAAAGGCCTTTCTGATTTCGTGAAATCATTATTCCATATGTATAATCATTAGGGTGGCGCAAAAATACTGACTATTTTTTTTTTTTTTTGATCTCGCATGGAAATTTGTTAGTTTACAATGTTTTAAGAAGCCTCTCCAAAAATTAGCTCGATAAAAAATTTTCAAGAGGTCACTCACGAATTTTGAAAGTATTAAAAATTATTGAAATTCGAATTTTTAATTTCTAAATTTTTTCTTTCTCGTGGCATCAATAGTTTATACTTGTAAATTGATGACTAAGCTGAAAATTTCAGCTCAAAATTTAAATATTTAAACGGCGCTCAAGAATTTTGAATATTAACTGATAATTCGTAATGAAAAGTTTGAATTAGTTGTTGTATTATTTTATAACTCAATTATTGTCATTTTATCAAAATATAACATTTTCATAACCAAAAATATACAGGACAGTCTTAAACAATAAAATTTGATAAGTTTTGAATAAGCGAAAAAACCTACAAATTGAATTTAAAAATAAAAAAGTATGCAAATAACTCATTATTTTTATTTCTCGGGTTATATTTTCGTTCACTGCGATGCCAATTGATGGTGGAAAGATCGAGAAGCTTTATTATCAATATTTAAGGGTCACTCGAAAACGTTCAAAAGACAGCACTCGGAAACATTCAAAATTCTTGAGCGAGGTTTAAAAATTCGGATGTTAGGCTTACATTTTCAACGTAGTCATGATTTCACAAATATAAACTATTGCTGCCATGAGAAAGAAAAAGATTTGAAATAAAAAAGTCAAATTTCGATCATTTTTTATATTTTTAAAATTCGTGAGCGACCTCTTAAAAATTTTTTATCGAGCTGATTTTTGGAGAGGCTTCTTAAAACATTGTAAACCAACAAATTTTCATAAGAGACTCGAAAAAAAAAAAATAGTTGGTTTTTTTGCGCCGCCTTATTAATCATGCATAGAAATCCGTGGAAAACATTTTTGAATATAATTTAAATTAACAAAAAATAAGAAAAAGAAATAGAATTTAATGCCGTTCATTACTTAAAAAATTAGGAGTATTATTCAAGCGGATGAAATATGATTTTCACTGTTAAAGAATTACGACTGCTTGACTTGATCCTCGATTTTTTTGATTCTAAGCCCTTGCTGCTATCCACTATACTGGCCCACCTATTAGAGTACGAAAATTAATACCCATACAAAGTCACCGTGAATGGAAAAAATGTGGTAGGTTAACCGATGTCTGACTGCCGTCGATCGGCCAAACATTGGCAACTAGCAATGGCCCAGACCTAGTTAATCAACAGCAGCTGTTTTATTTTTTATCAAAAAAGCGTAGTCCAATCGAAGTGAGTTTCTCGAAAGCTTCGCCTCAGCAAACAATTACATGTGCTCTGAGACTTTTCTTATTTTATTGGCCTAGGACATTTTCATTTGATGATGATGATGATGATGATGATGATGATGATGATGACGATGATCATGACCACAAATGATCATCATCATCATCATCATCATCATCATCATCATCATCATCATCACTTTCGTCATCTGTGACTTCACTTTCAGGAATGTTACCACTATTATCATCCTTACCATACTGAGACTCGTCTTCAGAAGCTAAATTTTAAAGTAATATTATTGATAATTATATGATATGAGAAGTGTCGAAAGATAAAACAATATGACTCCAGGCCTGGGTGAAGTCTACCTTTGCCAAAGGGCTGACATTATCATGCCTGCATTCATGTTTCATTTTGTGACTTTTATTTTGTTTTTTACAACAACTTGAGAGTTTACCCTGTTTACCCGTAGAAAATCTTATAGGATCCAATAGATTCTTATATATCCTATAGAGATATTATAATAATTAATAAGTTTTATGAGAAGTGCTATAGTGAAGTATAGGGCCTTATACATACAGCTATAAAAATCTATTGGATTTTTTAAGTAGGGCATGTTTCGTAACTGAGTCACCTCAAACAAGTTGATTTCAGAGTAATTGTAGGAAGCTGTCGGTATACATTTCAATAACGAATTAAATTAAGAAAAACTTCATTTACTTATCAATAAAAGCTGCTAGTTATTTTGACATTCATATATTAATTGGGAAGTATGAAATTCGTAACCATCAAAATAACTTGTTGATAACATTAAAATATGAATTTAGTTTTATCTGGCTGAAACTAAAATTGCTTTGGTGTTGCTAATTTATTGGATTGTTGATTTAACAATTCGTCACAGTTTGTTATGGTATTAGTCTGATATTAGTTCGTTTGAACTGGCTAAACAAGCATTGAAAGATAAAGTTTTATCGAAATTATATAAAATGTCTAGCTCGAAACTGATAGTAACCCTCCTTCATCTTGAACTTAAAAATTTATTATAAATATATTAATATATAGGAAGAAAAAATATTTATTTGGGTGAGGCTACACTCACTATCATATTCAAACCAATATCGTGATAATTCTGAGTAGAAAACAGTATGAATTATGAGGACGTAAGTGAGCCTAAGATGACGCATGACTCCAAATATTTTAAATTTGAAATCGTCGACCGTTGTGAATTAAGCATGGCTACATATTGGGAACCTAGGTAACAGGGAACCTAGGGAACAGACATGGACAGGTATGATCAGACCTAAGCGCATTCAATGCTTCAGCCATGAACAGGCATGGACAGACATGGGCAAGCATGAACAGGTGTAATCGTAACTAACACATAGTAACTAACACATAGTGTAATCGTAGCTACAAAAAGTTGGAGATACTCAATGCTAAAGTACTTTATTTTTGTAGGAAACTGTAATCCATACATTTAAATTTTAAATATGCAGATAAACACTAATAAAATCACTCTGATGAGTATAATAAATGTGGCAACGCTGCAAACATTCATATTGAATAGTCTATGGTTACTTTTATAGAAATAATTATATACAATTGTATGTAGTTATGCGTAATTATATATAATTATATAGGGCCACTTTTTATCTATAATTTTTTTACTTGGGTGGGCATGAACAGACATGAAGTACCTGAACATACCATCCATATCTGGATAGTTTTAGCCGCCAGTTGGCGTATCATAATTCTTAAGGTTCCAATACTACCTTTTTCGAACGACACACTTTATATAATTACTATCAAATGAACCTACCGCTGGGTTCATTCGATGTTTCAATAAAATACGGTAAATTTGCCGCATATGTATCGTGAATTATAAATACCTAGATTAGCCAAAAATACATAATTGTTTTTGTGTAAATAGAAAACTTACTTGCTCTATATGTAATGTAATTTTGCACCAACTCTACAAATTCCAAAGGAGTGATCAATTTTCTTTCTAATTGTTCGTTTAAATTTTCTATTTCTTTCATTTTTCTCATTATGTCAGTGTTTGTTTTTTTAATTAGTTGATTTTTTTTATGGACGCAAAATTATTGTAGAACCTATCTTGAATTTTGGTCAAAAGTCCTATAATACAAAATTAGAATATTTTATAAAAATATAAACCTTTAAAGATTTAGATTGATATGTTAAATTATTAGGGATCAACATTTATGTGTAGAGAACTACGTATGTATGCGTATGTTTGTTTGTTTTTGTGAAATGTCTTTCAACTTTAAAAGTAGGTTTTTTTTCTTATATCAACTTTGTGCAATCGACTTGACGTCAAGTTTGGTCCGTAGATTGTCGTCAGCTTTCAGTCAATATGGCTGTTAAAAATTCGATTTTTTGGGATTCTAATAGAATGCTACATCGGTTTTCCATCGAAAAATTTAAGTTATGGTAATAATTGAATCTACCAGGAAGTTTTTAAAAAAAGTGAAATTATGGAAATGATTACTGAATTGTGGAAATAATCTACGGCCGCACTTGCTAGGTCTATAATTTTCAAAGACGTTTTCAGTCTATACACTTACGAACGAAATTCCAAGGATGTGGATGATCACCGAATTTGACATTTAAAATGTGATTTAACGACTCAGAAGGGTTATTTGTGGCCCTAATATTCCTAAATTGAGACCATTCTGTGGGAGGTCTCTTCGTTAACCACTGCCTCTCAAAATAACGTAAAACTTGTGCATGGCTTTTTTTATGTCAGGATCTTAAATTGAAGCATAAATCTTTCCATTAGTATCAGGAATATGTTGAGCAAGAAGATAAGATAGGGCCATTAGCCTTTTATTTATCCGATCCACTTTTTTGTTAACAATCGCATGTCTCATATTTTTTTTAGATTTTTTACAATAAGCTCCCAATTTCCGGGCATTTTTTGTAATAGCTTAAAACGAAAGCAGTGATATCAAAGTATATAAGACGGTATTGGGTAATTGCATGATTTTTATATCCCTTTAAGTTGTAATATTTTAATATTCAAGATAATTTTCTATAATTTTTGGAGGTAAAATTTTTGGTTTCTTTCATGAATTTTTACACTACACGGAAAGAAAATTATAAGGATGGTTCCCATAATTTTATAAAAGTCTTTCCGATACTAGTATAGGAATTACGGCCGTAAATCATGGAAATAGTTCCTATAATTATGGGAATGCTAGCTATATCATTATAGGAATGGTCCCTATAATCATAGGAATGGTTTCTATAATTTATAGGAAGACTTCCTATTATAGTATGGAAACGATTCCCATAATATTATAGGAATGGTTTCCATAATGCAATTGGAATATTTCCTATATCATTATCGGAACTATCCCATAACATTATGGATATCGTTCCTATACTATGATGGGAATCATTCTTACAGTATTATGAAAATATTTCCCATACTATCATAAAAATATTAATTTAAAGAAAAGTGTGGAGATCACTTCTACAATGCACAGAAATATTATTAAACATAAAAACAAAAATTCTAACGGAAAAAAATTCGTATTTGGCAAAAAAAAATTAAAAAGTTTCAGCAGAAATTTTTTGTCGGCCTAGAACATTCAAGAAAATTAAAATTTTAGAAATAAAAATTTAAATTTCGATAAAATCTCAAATTTTGAAAAAATTTCAACACTATTTGCAAAAAAATTGTTTATGATATTATATAGAAATGGGTCCCGTAATATTATAGGGATACTTTCCATACCATTATTGGAATAGTTCCCACAGTGATATGGTAATAGTTCCTATACCATTATGGGAATGGTTCTCGTAATGGTATGAGAATAGTTTCTATAATGGTATGGAAATAGTTCCGATAATATATAGGAACGCTCCCTACAATAGTATGGCTAAAGGTCCTATACCATTATGGGAACTATTCCCATAATGCATAAGAACACTTCTCATAATTTTCTTTCCGTGTACTAAAAAAAAAAACGATAGCTGATATTTAAACAGATAAGGAACCTATGAAGCTCTAAGGACCCGTCGCCGGAAATTGTCAACAATAAGTTTGATAAACAGTCTAAATTACCCAAAAGCAGATTAAGAAAACAGCAAAGTTAAAAAGAAAAATTATCTTATCTAATTGTAAAAAATTAACAATTTTTATGATGAAAAGTTAAAAAAATAAAGAAATAAATGTAATCATTCTACTTAAAAAAAGCGAAACATGCAGTACTGCATTGAAGCTCATGGGATCAACGTTCTAATTGAATTTCTTTCAGCCAACTCAAAATCTGTATGGAAGACTAGGAGCTTGCCAAAAATTTGGCTGAGAAAGTTCTCGAAGATGGTATACAGTAATGCTGTATATGCCTTCTCGGTTTTTCTTTCCATTAACGCATAGCATAGTGGTATTCCCGGTTTAAAGTAATTTATTAAGCAATATAGATTTTGATTGTGCTAGTTGATTCACGCATTCGTAGTAAACTTATATAATATATGCGAGTTCGATTAAAAGCAATACAACTTCTCAAAAAAGTTTTGCCCTCAATGTAAGTAATGAGATTTAAGGTATTTGTCCTACTGAGATATTGTCAAAAATTTATGAGCCATATGCGTGGTAAGAGTAGGTTAGGTTGTAGTTAAAATGCGACATTGCGTTTATTTGATACTGTACCCGTAAAAAGGTTACCTACACACTTTTCATATATACGTATACAAAAATATTGTTGAACATTCTCATAAATTATAATTGAAAACCATCGCATATGCTTTACCAGTTGCTGTAGAGTGTACTGAGTATCTGTTGAAATTTACCGCTTAAATAGTTTATCGACAAGTGCACTATAATAATTTGAAAAGTGATGCAAATTTCTAGGTTATCTACCATGGAGACAAAACGAGCTAATAACTACACGTTTTCAAAACTATTATATATTAGCTAGCTTTCTAACATTTACTCCCCGGGAAAAAATGATCAGATTTGATCATGCCTGTTCGTGTATGATCAGGCCTGAAATTAGACCTGATCATGCCTGTTCATGTATGGTCCGGCCTGAAATCAGACATGATCAGGCCTGATCATACCTGTCCATGCCTGTTCATGTCTGAAGCGTTGAATACACTCAGACCTGATCATGCCTGTTCATGTTTGTTCATGTCTGTTCATGCCTGAAGCGTTAAATATACTCAGTTCTGATTATACTTGTTCATGTACGTTTATGGCTGTTCATGTTTATTTATGTCTATTCATGTCTGAAGCGATAAACACGCTTAGGCCTGATCATACCTGTTCATGCCTGGTGATGTCTGGTCATGCCTGTTCATGTCTTAAGCGTTAAACACGCTCAGGCCTGATTATGCCTGTTCATGTTTGTTCATGGCTATTCATGTATGTTCATGGCTGTTTATGTCTGCTCATAGATAAAAAATTTTGGTAACCAAAAATCTATCACATATAAGATTTTTATTACTTAAAGTTCATACGAAACTCACTTTTCAACTAAATCTCTTAGGTCAGTAGGTAGCGTGTTAAACTTTCGAGCGCAAATCCACGGTTCAAATCCCGCACACGCCCGAATTTTTTTTTTTTTAATTTTATAGAAATAATTATATATAATATAATATAGTTATACATAATTATATATAATTATATAGGGTCATTTTTTATATATAATTTTTTTTCCCGGATGGGCATGAACAGAAATGAACATACCTGATCAGATCTGAACATGTCTGATCAGGCCTGAAGACTCATGCCTGTTCATTTCTGGTCAAGTCTGATCATTTTTTCCAGGGTCTGCTATTATAATAGAGCTGACAAAGATTAAATGCTCAGCATTTGGAATAATATATATATTCAATAGTTTTCAATTAATCGTCCATATTTATTCAAACCTCACAGTTCTCAAGAAATATTTTCTCGACAATATTTTTAATGTATAATAAGAGTAAATTAGTACCGTGTTGCTAAACGACCACTGAGATTTCACTTAGCAGGTTTGATACATCAGGATTACTGGATACGCGTTTGACAAAGTATAACACGTATCACGTGAAGTATGTTATTATCCATTTTACAATATATCTTTTGCATTCATCTTCAGCGTGTACTAAACACTCACCCGTAGATTATGAGTGCATGCCTCCCACTCATACTACTATTCCAATGTCAATTGAATAGAATCGTACGGCAATATCACATGTCTACTTACATCATCTTCACTTAAGAGAGATAGTTATAATTTTACTAATTGACTTTTTTACTCAGCCTCGAATCTACCAAATCATATCTTTCCTCAGCTCAAACTAGACTCAGTGACAACTTCACTCCGCTAAAATGAAACTCACAAAGAATTTCTATTTTATCGATAGGCCAAAATACGTGAGTAGATTTACAGCTGAGTAAAGGTAAAGTTGTTGCTGAATCTTGTTGCAGCTAAGTTAAAATACAACTGAGTAGAGTTAAAGCAGGGTAAACAATATTCGAGATTACTTCAGTTGCGTTTTCATTTGTTTCTCTAATCGCAGTCAATTGGGTAAAGGGTACTATCTTTGCTGCACTTGTGCAGTTAATTGGAAGGACTTTGTCAAAGCTCTTCTCGTAAACAAATGGAAGTTATCAATAAATTGAAGTGCACTTCGCTAGTTCATAGAGTAAAGCATCGTGCCTCGTCTTTATTTTGCGTTTAGAGCTTTTATTTCAGAGAAAAACTTGGATCAAATTATCTGATAATCGTTCTCAAGGTGAAATAAAAAAGTAAGTGAGTAGCGTTATAACTAGTCCCCTTGAGTATAGAAGTTGCAGGTAGACATGAAACACTGCCAAGTATTAGTATATTGTACAACTAGTGCGGTAAGTTGTCAATTCCCCACGAGAGCAAAGTTGGGGACATGAACGAATTGAGTACGCTTATTTGCTGGTGTTGGTAATCGGCAACACCGCACGAATTGAACATACTTTTTTTTATTATTAATGCGATATTGGTACTATTTTAGTGCTCGCTGTTTGATTCCTCTAGTAGCTTTTTGTTGATTCAACTATTGCCGTGACATTTTTGTAGGTCATACAATAATCTGCATGCGACTAATTAAATTTTCGTGTGACAAAATTACTTGTCGTACTCAAATTTACTTGTCACACGTAGATAATCGTATAACAGAAATGTCGTGGAAACAATTGAATAGGTAAACAGCTATTTGGCGAACAAAAGAGCGTGCGCTAAGATAGCACTCACATCGCATGAATGATAAGAACTATTTTAGAATGTGGTTGTATCTAAATTTGAATAGAACAAATGAATACAAAAATAATAGCAAGCTTTACTATTTAAATTTGTAAACTAAATTTGATCCATTCAGATCTAGGAAAGTATAAACAGATTTTACAAGATTAGAGCAACAATATGATTTTCGATTATGAAGGGATTGACTTACATGATTATAACGGCAAATGGAAATAGTTAAAAGATGACGTGTTTGAATATTGGATGGAGTAATACCAACAGTACATACCAACAATAAAAACACGATCACCAAAGACAACAGACACAAACTGGGAAGAATTTTTTACTAACAATGTTTGCATTTGTCCTCTATTACACTTCAAAATATTTTGCCATTGTGGATCATTCAAATAAGTGTAAATGTCAATCAATTTCAATGGCATAGGTGGATTAATTTTTTCTCTCGAGCGATTCATTGTCCGAACTTTTTTTGAAAAAGAAATAGATGGAGCATCGGGGTGGCTAAATGAAGAGAAAGTTGGAGAAGCGTATAGTACCGATATCGTGAAGAAATTAACATTTAATCGCTAAAAAATTAGATTGTCATCAATGATAAGTTTTTATGACATTGTAATACACGGAAAAAAATAGGTTCTGCAACAGGATTATTCCAGTGGAATCAATAGGATAAGAAACAAGTTTCATGCACTAATTTTTCAGTGCATTATATTGTCCGTATAATAAAATTTCAAAATTTAAACAAAAAAAAAAATCAAAGTATTGAAAAAAATTTAAATTTTTTTCGAAGTTAATTTTTTTTTTTTTTTTCAAAATTGGAATTTTAGTTTAAGGTTTCAATTTTTTTTTCAAATTTTGTAATTTTATTATACTGACAAAAAAAAAATTGATATATAAAACTTGTTTCCTATCTTATTGATTCCACAGGAAAAATCCTGTTGCTGCAACAGAATTTTGTCTTGTTACTCCCACAGGACTGAGACCTGTTGCAGCGCCTATTTTTTTCCATGTACGTTATAATCGAATGAAATTCATAATCATATATCCCAGTAAACACATTGACGTAAATTTGACATCAAAGTGGCGTTACCCTATGTCATCATTTACGTAAGATATGTCATGAATGAGTCAGGTATGACTCAATATTTCGCACTTCTTTACGTAAGATTATGATGTAAAACTAATTATGTATAACATGACGTGAATGTGGTGTCTGTGTGACATTTCATGGCGTCAGTATGACATATGAATGATGTCAAAATCATCAATTCTGAAAAAATATTTTTGAAAAAAAAAAAAAAATTGAATACCGAATTTTTGATTTGATTATTAGCGCGGGAACGCATTATGAATTCAGAAACAAGATTTGATATCAGTCAATTAAGAAAAAATCCTGAGCGTCTGCTGGGTTCGAACACGACTCCTCTTGGCTGGCAGTCTTGAACGTTGCTCACTGGTCACATCACGAGAGCTCTTATTCTTTAATTGATGTATTTAGAGTGAAATGCTGGTAAAGACAGAATTTATAAGTTTTTGTGATAAATTGTCTGAAATCTATAATCGAGTTTATCGATTACTTTGGCCCCAAAAATGTTCGACATTTAGTTGTTATTTTTACACATTTATACATTTTTGAAAATTCATTCTATGATTGTTTTATTTTACTAAATAGATGATGAAAAACTATGACTCGAAAATTACATCAGCAGTGCGTGATATACTGACTTGTCATTAGAGCTATGACTTAAAAGTGACATCTATATTACGTATAACCGTGTATGACAGAGAGTTCACTTGCCAAGTCTGGTCGCACCTAGTATTATAGACGAATATTAGGGCGCCACTGGAAGATGGACTCGGCCTTCCAGAACCGGATGTTGTATGATTTTATTTATAATTAATTAAACTTAATTAATATAATTCTCAGAGTCGTTTGTAATATTTTGTGAGAGAGGTGAGGAATGGAAAAATAACTGAAATAATGCTGATCAAAATTTTATTAATTTTTAGCACCTTGCTTTATTTTATTAACCAATAATTTCCTTATGACAAACTAATACTTATGACAAACTAATAATCTTATGACAAACTAATTTTCTCGTCCCCTGGACGGTATTACTTATGACAAACTAAATTATCTCGTCCCCTGGACGGTATTACACACACACCCACAATTATTAACCTCGTCCCCTGGACGGAAAACCTTAATCTATAACCTCGTCCCCTGGACGGAAAACCTTAATATTAAATTAAAAGCATCCCCTGGATGTATATTCACTTATAACTAAAATGTCCCCTGGACTTATCACAGACACAGTTAAATTTTACTTAAAACTACTTGACTCGACTTTGTACTCAATTTTATTTTATACTCAGTGACATCATTACTTTTACTTAATTACTCAACTAAAATTTTCTCAATATAAAAATTCCACTAATAATTTTAATTCTTATTCCTTTTCACTGATTTATTTAATTCACTTTATTTTAATTAATTAATTTTGGTTTAATTTAATTATTAATTAATTAATTTTCCACTAATAATTCTTATTCACAATTCAACATTTTCTTTGTTCCTTTTATCCACACGTATTTTTATACTAAATTTCTTAATTATAATCATTGCATATTTTAACACTCAATTTAATTTGCTGGCAAAATAATCCGTTCTTAATTTCTACTCAATAACAATTTTACCGTAATTTTCTAGTATCTTTTATTCCGATTTTACGACCGATTCAATTATAATTATTTTAATAGTTCTTAAAATTATTTTAACTAGATTTTAGGACTAGAATTACGTTAAAATTTTGACTAGAACGTTCAGCCCGTGCAATGGCGTCGCGAGGCCTGAATTTACGATTTTCAAGACACGGATAAATTACTCAAAGCGGCCGACAGGCCTGGAATACTTTAATAATTAATACTGAATTTGAATTTTAATTATTGGAAAATTGACGCGAAGATTTATTTTATTCCAGCCGAGAGGCCTTGAATATAATAAATTTAGAGTTACAAAAAAATGGCGATTGTGCGGTAAAAGATATGACAGAAAGTTCGAGACGCGAGGATAAACCCCAGCCGTCAGGCCTAGAGCTACTAATATAATATTACTGAACCCGCAGAAAGATGTTAAGTAATTTATTTATAATTAATTCGGCCCTCTACTATGAGAGGCCTTAATTAATTATAAATTTTACCTTTTAATTTTACAGCAGGAATGACACGTGGTAATCCTGGTCCTCCTGGTGGTATTGTCCTGGTTTCGGTTTCTCTCTCTCTCTTTCTTGGCTCTTTTGTTCTCCTCGCTCTCTCTCCGTTTTCTCCACTCTCTGACCACGATCTTTTACAATTGATAATCTGTCAATGAACAGTACGCATTAGTATTCTATAAATTATTAATTATTGTAATTATCGGCCTAAAGGCCTAATAATTGATAACCAAATTAAATGTTAATTAATAATTAATCGCCTCGTTCCACGTAAAGCGTGAACGGACGTATATATTTACCTTTTCGCCAACTGCGTCTTGCCACTGTTGTAGTCTGTCCAACTCTGATGAATTCCCGTTCCGCAGTCCATTATATCGGTTCACTCCCGTTCACTATTCCGGAAACCTATTCCCACTATCTTAGACTAGGAAATGACGAACGGGCGGGCCTTAGTGATCCATGCGACACCCGGTGACTAGTCGCAACACTAACTCGCAACTTACGAGGTCGTTGGCCGGTTATCGGCGGAAAACGAAATTCAAATTCAAATTATTTTATTCTCTATGTTAATTATTTTACCCTGTTACACGTGACTTTGCTACTGACATAAATGTATGATTTTTAAATTACGTCATTGTGATACACAATAATGACTTTATTACTACGTAACAAAGTGATGTATATTTTATGTCAAGTGTACGTAACACACAAGTCATAACCGTGACGTCATACAAGAGTCATGCTTACATCAATATGATGTCAAGATCTTACATCATATTAAAGTCATGTAGAACGTCAGATTGACATCAAATTCACATAAAATGCCGTGACATTCCTATGACCTACGTATGACGTCAAAATAAGGTCATGTCTTTACTGGGTAGTGATAGCAATAAAAAACTTTGATTAAAATCAATTCATAATATTGTATTAAATTGAGTTGAAAATTAAAAAATGGATCCGATTGCAATTAAATCACACAATCTTACTTAGGACCAATTGAAATCGATTGATTAACTTTAATACAAGTTTTTGATTAGAAAAATAGAGAAGATATGAAAAATACTTACTTTACAATCACATTGTCAAAAATTTTCCGAGCTCGCTCAGTTGTATTGATCATACCCTCTTTCAACTCCTTATGGATCTGTCTACGTTCTCTCAGAGTAAGATCTTTAGGATGGTTATGTTGTTGTGATATTCCGAATATTCCATTTTTGAACATAGCACGCCCAGGACAAGATTGATAAGGGAATATGGGATGTTTTTTACGATTACATTCAAGATCTCTAAATAAATAATAAACGCGGAGATAAGTCGTTGCAACGAAAAATCGTACATGATAGATCAAAGGTAGGAAAATCATGGTGGATGAATTCATTAAAAACATTTTGTAAATTACGGCAAAATGCTGCACTATAACGTATATCTACCCTAAAATCCGCGACGGAGACGCGGATCAGTCGAATATATCGTATGCGGTCGCCCACGCGTTTAAAACAAATGATAATAAATGAATTTAAATAATATTTAATGATAACAAATGGTTTTAAATATTTTTCTCAAAATTAAAATAAATAATAAACTTTAAATAATAATTAAATAATAAATAATCAATACTTGATGTGCCTGAACCAGCTCCTCAGGCTGGGTTAGTGCACGCAGGCGCCAGACCGTTTTTCCAAAAACGGACAAAATTTTTCCGGGGGAATTCACGAGGAAGATCCGAGCAAGTGACTTGTGACGAAGCGGAAAAAACATCCGAGAAAATATAGCAGAAAATTAAATAAACAATAGAAAAGTGTTGAATAAATAATAAACAATTAGATGTAAATAATAAATAATTAAAAGAAAAATAAATGGAAATAACAAAAGGAAAAAGATCCAAGGAAAATAAGCATTTAATTTTCCCCGATAGCTGTTGGTTTCCGTATCGTTAATTATAACAATGATAATAGATATAAATAATACTATTTTACAATAATCAATTGTTGTTAAGCTAAGCACAATAATTACACTCGGTGGTTATTTAAAAGAGAACACAATAAAAATTATTTGTTTCCACTGAGGATACAATTTTGTCGGCAATTACCTCAACATCAAAACTTTTACCTAATACTCAAAATCAAAATTAATAATTTGTCTTAAGGTAATTAATTATAAATATCACATATCAATAAATAATAATTTCCGTTAAATTTCTGTTGTCATTAACAATACATAATAATAGTAACAATATTTCTTTTAAATTAATCTCCCACTACTCGTGAGAGAGAGAAAGATACGGTATTTTGATTTCCCACTCACACTCAAAATAATGTAATAATTTTTCCCACACAATAATTGATAATTTAATCTTAAAATAAAATAATAATTTCAGTGTAAAACAATAATTCAATAATTATTACTGACTGCTGGGGTACATAAATCAAAATAATAATAATTATTTACTTTCTTTAAATAATTTAAAATAGAAATAATAATATAAATAATAATAATAATAATAATTTACAATGATAATTATTCCAGTGAGAACAAAAAAGAAAAATACCTCAAATACTTTGAGTAAATAGTTACGCCATGAGATCAGACTTGAGGAATTTTCAAGTCCGGCGTGTGTAGTATAGATATATATACTACCCGTATATATCTATATACGTACCGGCAACGTTTTACGACGTTGCGTACGTTTTATGCAAATATATATATATATATATAAATATGGAATATTTTCACCAATAAACCAAAATAATTGTTTAATAATAAGTAATAACTATTAGTTTATGTATCATCCAATCAATAATAATAAATATAAATCAATTAATTGCCCCACGGCGACCAACAACTACCGGGGGAGGTTATCAGATAATAATATTTTACCCAGCGAATAGAAATACAAAGTACTTACTCAACCAGCAAAAATAATCAGCCCAAATAAACTAGTTCACCAATAAGTTTTATTCACCCGGTGAATATTACTAAATTTAATGACTTTAGTATTTTAAAAAAAATCAACTACTCAATACAGAAATAAAATTCACGTCCGCACACAGAGCTATTCCGTATCCTTCTCCCTTAATTAGGTCAACCTCCACCTGTTGGTTGTCGCGTAAAGGGCAGCACCGTCGCCCTTAATTATTATAATTACACTTGACATCCCATTTGAATTAAAAATATAAATTATAAACATAAATATCTAACACCTGGATGATACATGGAAAATTGTTTCAATATATGAACTATTTGTTCATATCCTTTGTATGTTTTCATATTAATTAATAAAATAAATATTAATTATTCCTAAATACTGAACATCATTTGATGTCATCAGTCAGATGACAAATGTTAAACAAAAATATATTGCCAATTGTTGGGGCATAATATTACGCCAAACTATGCGTCCCAACTAACTCAAAATTATTAATAATTACTTAAATTAAACAAAAGTCAATCACTTGTAAATTAAATCATAAATTATAAATTATAAAAATAAAATTAAATCACACGTGCTCTCTCATACCTTACGCGCATGCGCGAGCACCGTGCACAAACTGCCGTAAACAACGGCGAAATGGCGGAATGCCCGCGCAACGATTCAAATTCAAATATAAAATTAAAATACTTAACTTACAACTAATTAAAACTAAATAATTTGAATCGTTACGTGACAGCACTTTATCTAAAATCTCAGTATTTTTAAGTGGCTTGAATTGCAATATACTGACCGTGAAATACTACACTTTCACTGCATTACACAGTATTTGATTTATAGAAACGAACGATAGGCCCAAGATTGGCCATGGCTTGACGCAAAACTTATTAACTGTGGGGAAAGCTTGAAACCCAAGCTTGGCCAAAGTCTGTCGAAGCATCAAAATGATAATACCATGCCAAGCTTGAGAGCCAGTATTGTGCCAAGGCTGTTGCTAATTAAACACCTATACTTATTTAAAATATATTAAAAAAAAAAAATCAGTCTATCGGTTGACTTTGCGGGCCAGCCCTAAAACTTCGCGTTGTTTTCGAGCTTCTTGAGCTCGAAAACATTGTTGCGAATACATTTTCGAGCTCTTCAAGCTCGAAAATACTATTGTTTTCGGAAAAAACCGTTTTTAGCATTTCTTTCTCCCACGATCTCTTGCGAATTAATTAACTAATTGCGATGGTTGAGGCGGCAATCGACGCGTTTTATTAAATTCTTGTCCTGATTAGATTTTGGAATTGATTTTTTGTTTTTCTTCTATATCTTAGAGTCCATTCGATCGATGGATTTGCAATTTTCAGAAAAGTTGACGGCCAACAAACTCTTTCGATTGCAACCTTAAAAATTTAAATCGTTCCGTTCATTAAAAAGTTATTAAAGGGCTTACACACACACACGCACACACACTCACACACACACCAGACAGGGATACACTCGGACATCCTTCTGAAAATAGTCAGAATAGCTTCCTAGAACCTCAAAACGTCGACATCTGATGAAAACTTGATTTTCGAAAATCGGGGTGAAACCAATAACTTCCCGAATTTTTGAAAATTAATAATTATTTTAGCGGGAAGTTAAAAATATTAGTAAACATCTACGTGATGGTAACATATGGGAATAAAGTTGTACGCAGAGTAACAAGGTGGATCGATCAAACTATTTTTTTTTTTGCATTTGCTGGAAGTCGAACCTGGTCCTTCATGGCTGCTAGGCAAGTGTCTTATCCACTAAGCTGTTACGTAATTCACAGCAGCCAGAGGTTTTTAGGTACCTTTTGTCATTGAGACTGATAAACTAAGACTTGTCAATTAAATGTCTGTTGAATCTTGGCCCAAGACTGGCACACTAAGGTATGTACGTACATACATACACTCGGACATCATCGTGAAATTAGTCAGAATAGCTTTCTAGGACCTCAAAACGTCGACATCTGTTGGAATTTCGATTTTCACAAATCGGACTGAAACCAATAACTTCCCGAATTTTTGAAAATTTGCAATTTTCCTAGTGGGAAGTTAAAAAGTGTTTTTTGAAAATTTTGAGAAAACGGTAAGAGCGAGAAAAAAAAGTTCCGAATAAAAGTTGTATAATTTTAAATTTTACATAAAAATGGTTCTTTGACTTTTTTGGCTATTATTTAAATTAACAGAGTTAGGGTGGCTGGAAGCTAGGGGATGATCGTTACAGCTTTAAAAAATTATAATTCCCTAAAAAATGAAGATAATTAAAAAAATTTCTTTTTGTTTTATTCATAAAATTATAAACTTTAATCTCAGAGATTAAATTCTTTTTTTTAATTTTTTATAAAAAAGTTATAACAATTCAAAATTTTAATTTTTTTTTTTAACCACTCTAATTGATGAAAATAATTTTTTTTTTCATTATTTGATTTAATATATTGAATAAAAATTTTTGGCGTTGGAAATTTTTTTTTACCTTTTTTTTCCAAGCAGATATGAATTTATTTACCTGGCGTCAATTTTTTTGTGGCGGCGACTTTGCTTTTACTACCGAATAGCGTACTGACCGCGCATGCGCTAGTAAACTGAATGAGCATATACTTGTGTATCGTTACACGTACTTCAACATTTATGTGTGTATGATCTTGTAAGACGTTAACGAAAAAAAGAGAAAAAAATACATAGATACACAAATCGAATAAAAGATAGTGGTTGAAAAAATTTCTTTACCACTTTATTTTAGACACTTAAAAGTAACTTATATCAAAAATGCAACGACTTATCTCAAAATTCGCATTTGAAGGTCTATTTTACTGGACTATTCGCTATTTACCGTAGAATCAGTTTGACGAGAGAATGATAATGTCATTTTTCAAAATGTTTTTCTTTCTTTTACCGTTTCATCAGGTTGGCATAAGAAACTAACGGTTTTTGTTTGCTGGGATTTTGGCTATGTGGAATTTTGGCTATGTGGGATTTAGGCGATGCAGGATTTTGACTGTGGGATTTTGGCTATGTGGGATTTTGACTATGTGGGATTTTGGCTATGTGGGATTTTGACGATGTGTGATTTTGGCGATGTGGGATTTTGGCTATGTGGGATTTTGGCTATGTGGGATTTTGACATCCAGCCGACTCAAGGAAGTTACACAGAACTGAGATTGTTATGGCCCCGTGAAAATTTTAAGTAATTGATTGTGTTTATCTTTGTGATTTTTAGAAATCTATAGATTTCTTGGAATGACTTGTTCCGGGGGATTCGCGGGGAAACATGGATGTGAAATTTTACAATAATAAATTTTATTTAGTATTTTTGAATTTTATTTAGTATTTTTAAATTTTATTTAGTATTTTTAAATATTATTTAAACACATATTGATTATTCGATATTTTGTAAGAATTAACAAAATTAAAGTTATTTAAATTAACAAAATTAAAATTATTTAAATTCGTATTCTAATTCCTTAAATTCACATTACAGTTATTCTTATATAAATTTACTTTTAATTCACAATTTAAAATAATTTATTTAGGTAATTATTCATAATTCATCATTTTTAGTTTTATAAAATAATATTAATTATTTAGAGTAATATTTAAATTGAGAAATAGTAAAATTATTACTTAAATTCATAATATGATATTTTATAGTATATTTTAAATTAATTTTTAGCATTGAAAAATACTTCGTAAATTAAATTAAATAGTAAAATTGTCATAATTTAAATTCATAATTTTCAATTAATTATTAATATTTGAATTAATATAGGAAAACAGTAAAATTATTATTTAAATACACAATATATTGTAATAATATTTTAAATTATATTATTAATATTTAAATATAGTAAAATTATTATATAAATTCACAACATGATATTTCGTTATATATTTTTAAATAAAATAGTAAAATTGTCATATTCTGAATTCATAACATATTAATTAGGGGAGAGGTGCTGCAGTTGTAACAAAAAATTTTATTTTTTCGGTTCTATTTGTTTTTTTTAAGGTAGTAAACTTAAAAACTGTCAGAAAGTTAGCTAATACCCGTGAAAAATGAATCATACATGGCCATGCATGAATGCTCCATGCATGGCCATGTATGTAAATTGGCCAGACATGGCCATTTATGGCCATATATGACCATGTATGACCATTCATGGCCATGTATGACCATGCATGGCCATGTATGACTATACATAGCTTGATACGGCCATACATGACTTGATATGACTAGGTATAGAAATTTTAACTAAATAAAAAAAAAATTTTTTCAATTTTTTTTTTTTTTTCAATTATTTTGGCGACGCAGAGATTATCAGATATGCGAATAATTGAATTCCTAATCGAATTGGAAATTTTTAATTCAGAGAAAAACGCTAGACTTATTAATAACACCACTCGCTTTAGTAGGATTCGAACCCGGGACCTTCCGTACGAGAGACCGACGCTTTGTCGACTAAGCTATGTGACCAACAGTTACAACGAAGTTTACTTGTGCTACGTAAGATTGAAAGGATATAATCACTTTCGAAAAAGCAAAATATAATCATCAATATGCTGTTAGTGATATCAAAAAAATTTTCTGTTTTTTTTCACTACAATATTCTGTTTATAAGTAATTGTAATAGTCAGCTCCAATTTTTTATATCCGTGAAAAATGAATCATACATGGCCATGCACGGCCATATATGAATCATACAAGGCCATGTATGGCCATATATGAATCATACAAGGCCATGTATGGCCATATATGAATCATACAAGGCCATGTATGGTCATGCATGGTCATGTATGGCTATATATGCCAGTGATTAGTTGGACATATATGGCCATGCATGGCCGTATATGGTTCATACATGGTCATACATGGAGCATATATGGCCATACATGGAGCATATATGGCCATACATAGGCATACGAACTTTTTTAATTTTTTTTCTTTCATTATCTCATAAACAACAAGACCTACAAAAAAAATGTAAATGACAATTTTATAGGAAATTTAATTTCCTACAAAAAAGGACCCTAGCACCGAATCACTCAGATCGATATTTTCTGAGATATTAGTCAAATAAAAAATCAGTATTTTCTAAGATTTGATTCGACATTTTATGGGAATTCAATGCTACGTAAACTTCAATAATTAATATCTCAGAAAATATCGATCGTAGTGATTTAGTGCTAAGGACCTTTTGTGTAGGAAATTGAATTTCCTATAGAATTGTTACTCATATTTTTTCTGTAGGTCTTGTTGTTTATGAGATAATGAGAGAAAAAACAAGAATTCTATGAAAAAATTTAGTTTAGAGGTCCGTACTACCCTACTCGTATGAGTTACGACTTCGCGACAATGGGTTCTTTTGAAGAGCATTCAATTCTGAGAAAATCCCGACTTTGGGCGAGATGATGTCATAAAATGCCACGGAGTTACAGAAGTTTAAAACATAAAAACCCAAGTTTACGTGTATTTTGAATGGGAAATCTTCGCCTGCTCTGGGAAAGTACTGTATATTAATATCAAGGGCTTATACTCTCAGGGAATTTTTCGGAGGGTATTTCCAACAAAATTTCGGGATGGGAGCGAAAAAAAAAATAGTCGCTAAAAAAAGCAGTCTAATATATAGTCATCCATGACTATGTATGACCATGCATGGCCATACATGGCCTTGTATGATTCATATATGGCCATGCATGACTGTATTCAAAAAGTTCGTATGTCCATGTATGGCCATACATGCTCCATGTATGGCCATGTATGAACCATATACGGCCATGCATGGCCATATATGTTCAATTAATCACTGACATATATAGTCATACATGTCCATATATAGTCATACATGTCCATGCATGGCCATACATGGCCTTGTATGATTCATGTATGACCATGTATGCTCCTCGCATGAACCATATACGACCATACATGGCCATGTATGTTCAATTAATCACTGCCATATATAGTCATACATGTCCATGCATGGCCATACATGGCCTTGCATGATTCATGTATGACCATGTATGCTTCATGTATGCTCCATGTATGCTCCATGCATGGCCATGTATGCTCTATGCATGGCCATGTATGCTCCATGCATGAACCATATATGGATATGCATGGCCATGTATGATTCATTTTTCACGGGATAGTATCTTTCATGCGACTCACTTGGTTAATTAGTAAAAAGTCAATGTTAACTTACTAAAAAATCAATTTATTTAACTAAAATCAGGGGCCGAGATGGCGGCGCGCGTGGGCTGTGGTTGTAACACAGTGCAGGGGCAGTTGTAACACGGAACGAGATAGATATTTTTTACCAAAAATTGCTTTTATTATTCAGTCTGAATACATACGATTATACTTAAGTAACTCTTCAAGTCAAGTATTCAAACGCAAGGTAGCACATATATTTGTATCTTTAATATAAATTATTAAACATTTATAAATATTAAAACCACACTATCCCAGAGTAAATTTGTTGCGCATCCAGTTTGCGCAGATCCCATACACGACTCTGAGTGTTGCAATTTCTACTCGTTAAAGTGTTACAACTGACCCTCACGCAGAATTGTTAATAAAAATCTAATTACAATAACAAAAATCAGTAAATTGATATAAAACTCGATCATACAATACTCTTGATATGCCCCTTAACGTATGAATACAAGTCTCACATCATAACATTAGAAAACAAATTTGTTATTAAAAAGGCCATTCGGTAGCCGAAATGGAAGGTAGATTTTTTAATTAATCGATATAAAAAGTTAGTTTTATACATACATATCTTGTGATATATGTTAGTGTATAGTCATGACATAAATTAAACTCATTTTCTAAGAGTTAGGGTAAAAAAGGACAGCGATTATTTTCGATAGAGAACTTCAGATAGTTGATTTGACATAACATTATATAGGTAATAAACGTTGTACCAAACTAACCTTCACATAAATAAAAAATATTGCAAATTTAATTAGTATTAGATCATAATTGTAATCGCTGTTACAATGGCAAGATCAGTTATAATTATAGGACGTACAGGTACGATTGGAACATCATAAATAATAAGAGAAATACTTTTAAAATATGAAATAGCTGTAAAATTTACAGGTTATTCTGTCCACAATAAAATACACGTAACAAAATTGGATTATAATGGGAAATGCATAAGTTACCTGGTATGAAAACCATATTTTCAACATTTTTTGATTCCATTGAAATTTTCAAGACTATCAAATTATTGGAAGAAATAGTCAAAACATAAAGCTTAGAGCCATAAATTAAAGATTATTAGACGAGTTTTCAGATACTTTTTACGGAAATCGTATATGAATATTAGTTTTGAAGTTATATAAGCTTTAGTAGTGATTAATAACTGATTTTTACGAAAAATCATGAAAATTTCAAACAGCCATAATTTCAAAACTATCTGAAGGATTCAGCCCATCTCTGAACTTGATCGAGGTAATCACTTATAGAATAAGTGTGGTAAATTTCATTAAGGTCCGATAAGAAGTGTGGGCGCTATCGTAATGACAAGACCAGTGATAATCATTGGGATGAGAGGTACATTTGATACATCGTAAATAATAAAAGAAATACATTTAAAATACAAAATAGCAGTGAAAATTACAGGTTATTTTGTGCACAATAAAATACAACTGACGAAATTGGATTTTAATGAGACAAGCATAATTTATGTGGAATGAAAACCATATTTTCAACATTTTTTGATTCCGTTAAAATTTTCAAGGCTATAAAATTATCGGAAGAAATGGTCTAAATATAAAGTTTAAGGCCACAAATTGAAGCTTATTAGTCAAGCTTTAAAATACTTTTTACAGAAATTATCTATGAGTTTTAGTTTTAAAGTTATATGGACTTTAATAGTGATTAAATACTGATTTTTTCGAAAAATCGTTAAAATTTCAAACAGCTATAACTTCTAAACTAATTGACCCATTCAGCCCATCTTCGAACTTAACCGTAATAATTACATATAAAATAAGTGTAGAAAGTTTCATAAACATCGGAAAAGAATTGTAGACGCAATCGTGTCCTCAAAAGTCGGTTCTATTACATAAATATATATATATATATATATATATATATATATATATATATATATCTATATATATATATACATACATACATATATAAATTTTTTAACGAATGGTATTTTTGAACTCTATTCAACTAATTATGATAGTTTATGACAAAATTCCTTGTAAAATCGACCATGAGGACAAATACAATAGTTAGATTTTTAAAAAAATCTACCTAAAAAAATTGTAAAGCGTACAAAAAAAAGTTTTCCAGCGTATTTTCAAAAATTCTTAATATTTTAATATCGGTACAAGATTAATAACTGAAACTTTGATCTAATCAATAATTTACTGTTTTGAACAAGTTGAAAAAAGAATAATAATAATTTTTAGTTTTTTTAATAGTTTTTCATTGAGTGTTACAACTGCCCCTTGTTACAACTGGAGCACCTCTCCCCTACAAATATTTGAATTAATATAAAAAAACAGTAAAATTATTATTTAAGTTCACAATATAATATTATTAAATTAAATTATTAATATTGAAAAATAGTAAAGTTCTTATTTAAATTCGCACTATAATATTTTTGTAATAATATTTTAAATTAATTATTAATATGACAAATAGTAAAATTCTTATTCAAATTCACACTATAATATTTTTGTAATAATACTTTAAATTAATTATTGAAAGATAGCAAAATTCTTATTTAACTTCATAATATAATATTTTTTTTTGTAATAATATTTTAGTAAAATTTGAATTAAATTATTTAGATTTTTAGTAAAATATTTTAACCCGGGTTGTCTAACCTCCGTAATAGAGCGGACAACATGGTTGAGTGCCAACCGGGCGCGTCCCCAGGTGGCGGATAGGGGGACGACCAAAGAAGGTTGTGGCAGCCTATGACGACCTTCAGCGGGAGGGATGTCGTAGGCAGGCCACGACTGCCTTGGCCAGCATGTGCTATAGGAAACCCGGCTGGCGTAAAAACCGGCCCAGGGGGACCAAGGCCATGTCGCGGACCAACTTCCCAAGCCAAGGTGTAAGCTATCGTGCCGAGGGCTGGATGGCACAGGGGAACTGTGTCGCGAACGATGCACCTTGGGGCACCAGGTGCAACCCCATTGTATCCATGCACCTTCCGCTTGTAAACAGGCTCTGCTGGCGGTGACCTTTATTTCCTGATTACTCGTGGGACCAAAAATGGAAACATCTAATAAAAACTCTGGATCAGAGGCTTTGAAAGAGGACTCTGATCTTCCTATTGTCCATATGGACGTCGGGGAGGGCACGGGAGGCTCAGCTAACGCCGGGACTCCTGGAGCTCTTACAGATGGGGCGAAGAAAAAGAACCGCAGTGGAGCTGCGAAAAAGAGGGCCCGGAAAGCCAAATTGGCTGCACGGGAACAATTTTCGGAGCAAAGCAGCGGGAAAGTTTCTCCCGCCATCGACATGACCTCGGTGGAGGATGGCTCTTCGGAAGCCGGGTGCTCTAAAAGGCCCCGGCCGGAGGACCAAACTCTACCAGAGGTGAAAAAGGTAGTTAAGCGCGGCAAGGTGACCTACAAGTCAAATGGTTTCGGCGACGCTGTTAGGGCGGACAGGAAGGTAGCCATAGTACCTTCTGGTTACCCTGGCACATTGCTGAGCCAGGCGACGGGTGATCTGGTCACACAGGCGTTAGTCAGGGCGTTGGATGCTGTCCCCACAGGACAGCCTGTCCCGTGCTTTGACGGATGCCGGTGGGATCAAGGAGCTCTGTGGGTCACCTGTGCTGATGACAAGGCCAAACAGTGGTTGCTAGGGGCTGTCCCGGCTATTGAGGTTGGGGAGGGACTAGTTCTTCAAGCACTGGAGAATGAGAAACTCCCTAGACTTAAGAAGCTGACGGCGGTTCTCGGCACCACTAAAGAAACCAAGGTCATCCTAAACAGGTTGGCACGACAAAATCCTGGGCTCACTACTCAACTGTGGCGGGTCTGGGATCGTCGGGTGGTGGGTGAAGCCGTCCACCTTGTTCTGGGAGTGGACCAGCGGTCGCTGGCGGTGCTCTCGGGGTGCAACTACTCTCCCCACTTCGGTCTGGGCAAGGCTCGTTTGTATGAGGCCTCAGCCAGGAACGCAGGTGGGGTGAGTGGGGGCGCTTCGGGTGGGGCTGCTAGCACGGCGAAGAAGTCCACTTCCGGAGCGATGCCTTCAGCAGAGGCAAAGGAAGGGAAGCAGGGCCAGGGGACGGAAGCGGCTAACGCTGCTCAGGAAACTGGCACTGCAACCATTCCCCCAAGGATTGTGGTCGTTCCACCTGCCCCTTCTCCAGCAGAGGAACCCGTTGGGTCTCTCAGTGGTGGGAAGGGGGAAGGGGAACGCCCCGGTTCACTTTGGACCTCAATTGTAGGGCCACTTATTAAACCGTCTCGCCTGACAGTGAGTGGAACTTCCGATGGGGAAAGATCTATGCCTCCGGTAAGATCTGGATCCAGAGGAAGGCCCACAAAGGCTAAGACGGTTGCTAAAGAGGGTCTGTCAGGGACTAAGCAGCGTAAACAAGCTACCCTCGCTCAGGCCCTGGCGGGAACCCTCCAGTTGTCCGGCACGCCGAAGGAGGTGGCAGCCGTGACAGATAAGGAGGAAGACGATGGGCACTAAAGGGTCCCCTTCCTCTTTCAACCTAACATCCCCCACCCCTCCTCCTCCATTCCCTTCCCATTCCTTTTCCCATAATAAAAGCGATAGATCAGCCAGTGATGCAGATCTTATAACTGCAGGGCAGACCTGTTTCTCGCAAATAAACTTGCAACATAGCAAAGCGGCCTCAGCATTACTTAGCAGAGACCTGGCTGTGTTGCAGACAGATGTATCCCTAATCCAAGAACCTTGGGTTTACAAAGGGCAGGTATTAGGGATAGACAGAGGAGGCGGCTGCCTGGTCCATGGTGACTCGGTGCTGGGGCCTAGGGCCTGTATCTTTATCAATAAGAAACACACAGCGCTCAAGCTGCACCAGCTCTGCACCAGGGATCTGACTGTCGCGTCCATAAAAATCGTCATAGAGGGGGCTAGGACGGAGCTGATTGTCGGCTCTGCCTATCTCCCATATGAGGAAGCTAATGTACCTACCAAGCAGGTCACTGACTTGATAGAGTACTGCAGGTCCAAAGGGCTGCCACTACTGATAGGCTGTGATGCAAATGCGCACCATTCGGTCTGGGGCAGCTCGGACATAAATGAAAGAGGCTCCACACTGCTAGAGTACCTTTCCACCACATGCCTAGAGATCCTAAATGTAGGATCCAGGCCAACTTTTGTCACTTCTCGGAGACAAGAAGTGATTGATATTACGCTGGGCTCTAAAAAGATAGCACAGTCTGTTGCAAATTGGCATGTGAGCGAAGAGGATTCCCTCTCTGATCACCGCCGGATTTGCTTTGCGTTGGAAGGCATCAAAGATGGCGGGACTGGGGGTACATATAGGAACCCTAAGGCCACGGACTGGCTCATCTATAAGAAGGAGCTAGTAAGCAGGCTGGGGGAACCTTGTGGAACCCTGAGAACCGCCAGTAGGATTGAGCAGGCGGTCGAGCATTTGCAGACAGCTATTGTCCAGTCCTACGTGATTGCATGTCCTTTGAAAACTAGGAAATGTAGCAAGCGGGTGACATGGTGGAATGCAGAGCTGGTTAGGCTCCGTTCCTGGTCCAGGAAGCTACTGAATAAAGCGTTGAAAACGAAATCAGACCAAAACTGGGCTGAATATAAAGCAGCCCAAGTGCAATACAAGAGGTGTATTAAGGTCTCGAAAGCTGAGGCCTGGAGAAAATTCTGTGGGGAGATCAAGGACCTGCCATTGGTGGCCCGCCTCCGCAGGATCTTTACTTCAGGTCCTACAGTTAAGCTAGGTGGTCTGACTCTCCCGGATGGGAGGGGAACAGGAAACCACGAAGAAATATTGGCTCATCTCTTTGAGGTGCACTTCCCTGGCTCGGAACTGACGGGACAGGAGGAAAATCAAAGAGAGAGGAGCTTTACAGTCACCAGACAAGGTGACTGGAGGACTGCTGCGAGGGTGGTAACGCCCAGCAGAATTGAATGGGCAATTGGAAACTTTGAAAAGTACAAAAGCCCAGGGGTGGACGGGATTTTTCCCGCTCTGTTGCAAGAGGGTGGAGAATCACTTCGCAAACACCTCCTACAAATTTTTAGGGCCTGCCTGGCCCTAAATTATGTGCCTGAGGTTTGGCGTGAGGTCAGGGTAGTCTTTATACCAAAACCTGGGAAAAGCTGCTATGACCTGGCGAAATCCTTCAGGCCCATAAGTCTGACTTCCTTCCTTCTGAAGACCCTAGAAAGGATGGTAGACAGACACATCAGGGATGAAGCGCTGAGCAGTATGCCGGTACATCATTCACAACATGCATACCAGACTGGTAAATCCGTCGAAACGGCTCTGCACGAAGTAGTTAGCTACGTTGAAAGGGCCTTTAGGCAGAAGGAATCGGTTCTGGGAGTATTCATTGACATTGAAGGGGCATTTGACAATACACCCTTTGAAGCCATTTGCGAAGCGGCGGAACGCTTTGGGATATAGAGAAATCTATCACAGAATGGGCCCATAACATGCTTCGTTCAAGAATAGTGACAACCGAACTTAGTGACACTAAGGTACGGGCTCGTGTTAGAAGGGGCTGCCCGCAGGGGGGCGTGACCTCTCCTCTCATGTGGCTATTAGTCATTAACGAGCTCCTAGTACGGCTGGATAAGCTAGGAGTACACGCAGTGGGCTACGCGGATGACGTTGCTCTGATGATCAGTGGCAGTAGCCCAGTAGAGTTAAGATGGAGGATGCAATGAGCACTCGATCTTATACAGAGTTGGTGCACCGACAGATCTCTGAGGGTTAACCCTAACAAGACAGAGATGGTGCTCTTCACAAAAAAGAGGAAGCTTAAAATTAAAGCGCCTTCAGTTTTCGACACTGAGCTGAAATTCTCAACAGAGGTACGCTACCTTGGAGTAACTCTAGATAGTAAGCTCACGTGGAGAAGCCATATCGGGAAGCAGGCTCAAAAAGCTACTGCCACTTTTTGGGCCTGCAGAAGGGTGTTTGGCACAACGTGGGGTCTAAAACCAAAATTAGTCAAGTGGATTTACACGGCTATTTTAATACCCCAAATCACTTTTGCCTCTGTTGTTTGGTGGCCCGCGGTACGAAGGGACGTCAACATCAAGGCACTAAATAAGGTCTATCGACTTGCCATGCTAGGCATAACAGAAGCGTTTAAAACGACTCCTACCCTAGCAATGGGGGCACTTCTGAACGTGGTTCCTCCAAATATAACTATAGAATCTCTGGCTGTGAAGACAGCATTGAGACTTCATTTTGTTGGCCTGTGGTCAAGTACTAGGACGGGACATGCGTCCATCCTACGGAACAGAGATCTCGAGGAGACTCTGTCCCGAGGAGGGGACTATGGCTCTTGTAGCTACCACTTCAGGTACAACTATAAAGTCCTCTTTCCGAGCAGGCAGGAATGGGAGGAAGAGGGCAAAAATATCCTGTCCCCCAAGGGGCTGGTCTGGTTTACGGACGGGTCTAAAAGGTTGGAGGGAGCAGGTGCAGGGATTTACAGCAGTGGACCCAAATCTGAGATATCTCTCAGGCTAGGGCACACTGCCTCTACCTTCCAAGCAGAGGTATATGCGATCTGGTTCTGTGTTAAGCACATTCTGGAGCTGAATCACAGGAACAAACACATATACATATGCAGTGATAGCCGGGCAGCTCTCAGGTCACTTACATCTGTCGTGGTGACTTCGAAGCTGGTACGGGACTGCATTGCGCTTGCTAGTAAATTGGCGAGTGACAACTGTGTCAAACACGTTTGGGTACCAGGTCATAGTGGTATTAAAGGGAATGACATTGCCAATGAACTGGCAAGAGTAGGAGCGTGCAAGGCGGATCCTGAACCAGCCTGTTCAATTCCGGTGCCTCTGTGCTTCATCAAAAACCACTTGGACCAATGGACCTGTGAAAGGTTCCTGAACCTGTGGTTGGAGGCCGGAGGCATGCAACATACGAGGGCACTATTTCATGGGCCATCAAAGATACTAGGTAACAGTCTCATAGAGCTCGATAGATCTAAACTAAGGGTCATTGTCGGGCTTGTCACGGGACATTGGTTTACCAGGAAGCACCTGAAGCTTATAGGCATCACCGAGGATTCGATGTGCCCCAGATGCAATATAGAGGACGAAACTCCTCTTCATCTGCTGAGTCGGTGCAGAGCCCTAATAGATGTAAGGAAAAACGTCCTGGGGATCTGTGAGGGCACTCAGCCTAATTTATTGGAGGTTGGTATGGGCGGATTTCTACGATTCTCAAAATCTATTAATCTGCCCATCCAACCTTTAATCTAACGAGATTGACCTAATAGGGCCAAGTACAATGGTTCAAAGGAACTGAGTGCTTGGCCCTATACCGAAAAAGGGGCCATATCTCTCCTCAATTCAAATTCAAATTCAATTCAAAATATTTTAAATTAAATTATTCATATTAAAATTAATGCAATTCTTATTTAAATTCACAATATGATATTTTCGTGATGATATTGTAAATTAATTATCATTATTTGAAATAATTTATAAAATTAAAATTATTTAGATTCATACCGTAAAGTTTTGTAATGTGTTTTAAATTAATATCTTTCATGAAATAAACTATTAAAATCCATTTCATTAAATGAAAATAATCGAAAAATTATTTTCATTAAAATATTAAAATTTCGATAGCAAATATATTGACATTTATTGAATAAATTGTTTTCTAATTGTCGGTTGTAATCAAACAAAAAAACCGAAAGAGAATACACGTTCGTAAACAAATCATTACCTTTTATTTCAGGTAACTAGAAAATAAAATCTTAAATTAAATTTCACAGACTCGTTTTAATCCACTAAACTTTTATAGATTTTTTGCGAGCAATATTTTAAATTATTTGTTTTAATTGCCCATACATTCACAACACAAAGTAAACAAAAATCACTGCACTCTTTTTAACGAAGGGAAAAAAAATGATTTTTATTTTCAACGTTAACTGATTTTAATAAAATAATCCAAAACTTAGAAATCCACAATCGAAATCCTTGAAATAATCTTCGAATGAAATGTTGAATCAAAATCCTTGAAATATTTCCCAAATGAAATGAAAATGAAAATCCTCGTAAATATTCTCCAAATAAAAATATTAAAATAAAAGTAAAAATTCTTGTAAATATTCTTCAAAATGGAATATTGAAATAAAAATGAAAATCCTTGTAAATGTTCTACAAATAAAAATATTGAAATGAGAATGAAAATCCTTGTAAATATTCTCCAAATAAAAAAACGGGGTCACACCCGGATGTAATGAAGCGTAAAAACGAATTTTAACAAAAAAAACTTCAAACGAAAATAAACGGGGTTACACCCGACGAGAACGGGATTACACCCGACGGTACGGATTTACATCGCGGACTGATGAGTTTTTCTGACTCATTTCATTAGCTGGTGCAGCGATTTTTATTTACCATGTAATTTTAGATGGGCTACCATGGTAGGGGCCATGGGAAAAGATGCAGAAAGACTCTCCCAGAGTTTATTGTTTATTTATTAAAAATTTTATCGATGATCTAAGTTTTCTCCGAATCTTTGTTTATTTAAATAAATCTGATATCTCATATCAGCAGTTCATTTATTTAAATAAAATAAAAAGTACTGCCATCGGCAGTTAAATTTATTACATTAATAAATAATAAAATTATAGATATTTTCCTAAATATATGAAAATCAAATTACTATTGAATTTAATGTTTTCGATAAATTTACTATTAATTTTAAGGGTATTACAGCCCTCTGAACAGTCTTTTCTCGATTTTATGTCTTAGGATAGCAGCAGAAGTAAGTTGGTCGCTTATTTTTGCTGCAGGCGTTTCTTTAATTTTATTCTGGGCTTTACTCTATTGTCTTACTCCGCCCGGTACTCAGGTTACAGCACGGTATTCGCGCCCACTCCTATGTAATGTTTCACCTTCGCGTATGTTCTCTTTCTTACAAAATGGTGTACTCAATTATTTATCATTATTTTAATTATTTTCAAATTTATATAAATATATACATATATTAATTTTCCTAAATATGTTTTCCAATTACAATATATATTATTTACATTTAAATACATATATATTTCCTTATTTGTTAATCATATTTATGCTTAAATATATATATACATTATTTATCGTATATTATTTATTTATTTTTATGTACTTTAATTTGATTTAAAATTTAAGTTATTTCTAAATTATTTAGTTTAAATTTTTCCGACTTATTTTATTAGTGTACATTTATTTTTATCCATATATATATATGTGTACCCTCATATATATGTATACATGCGTAAGGGATAAAGGATGCCGTGTTCGTAACAAGATGGTATTCAATTGAATGTAAAGGGGCCTAAAAACCTCGTATAGTACCACAATCTTGTAGACCTATTAGGGTCACACAAGCCTGAGTGGGTACTTCTCAGCCGTCCCAAATCTCTTCCTTAGAAAGAACAACCTCTGAGTTGAAAGGAGGGACGACGGTCAGGAAAGGCATCCTACCTCATTACTTCCACGCAAATAATTCTGGCGGAAGTGACTTAGGAGAAGCGGCGCACGTTCAATTTGGAGGCATTCAGGCCATCCCGTTCCGAAAATGAATATGTTATAATTTGTACTTGTACAACGCTGCGGACCTCTGTTACCGAAGCTATGAGCAAGAATTAATGTTGTCGAATGTAACAGCTTCGGTGCGAGTAGGGTTCCAACGGTTCAAAATTCGAGAGCATACCAGCTTGGGGTGGTAGTCCAACGCTGCCAACCCTAAAAGTGATGCCAATCACTGAAAAATCAATGGAAAACTTGAGTGATTTGTTGGATTTTCTATAAAAGTGATAAGGCCTGCTCCCTTCTGGGATGCGGGCTTTTCACTATAATCGATTTTGAATATATAAGTGATTAACTAGCTTCATGTCCTGCAACATGAAGCGACATTTTTCACTTTAATCGATTTTAAATGACTGATGATTATAAGTGGATGAACTGTTTTGTGGTCCTGGGACCCAGGGCCATGGTTTTCACTTTGATCAATTTTTTCGAACGCAATGATAGTCAAAAACTATTGTATGTCGACAATAGACTGATGCCACCACAAATAGGCCCAGGCCCTGCAAAAATTTTCGATTATCATAAATTTGCGAAAGCAATACGTATAAAAGTTTTTAGGGGAAGTTCGTCCAAGTATCAGTTCCCAGGCAAACCTAATCCCCTCTCCTTTTTTCTCCAAAACACTAATTACGCTTTCCTCTTTCACAAGTAGCAGCAGCAACACTAATCTAAATTTTCTCCCCTACAGTCAAAGAGTTTAGCGACTCAAATACCAAATTAAACATGGCTTTCTCCTCTCATAATAAATTATCCGCATTGGACTGACGTTCAGATCATGCGGGATCAGTGCGCATGGGAAGGGAATCCCATGGTGATCTAACAAAAACAAAAACTATCGAAGACACCAGGACACCATAATCATCATCATCATCAGCAACGACAAGCAACACTACGCTCCTTCGAAGGAGTGCCAGAGTGGCAAGCCGTGTTTTTGTTACCAATTTGATCGCTAAGCCCCCTGGTACCCCTGTCGATCGTCGGCACAAGAATCGGGAAACGCGTACGCACACGGGTAAAATTACGCGACCGACTAACTTAAATGACGCGAAACGGGAAACCCTTAAAGAAAGTTCATTAGTAAACGGTTCACTTTGTTCGCGGTGCACAAACCAACGTGAGTGTCAAGGGTCAAGTAACTTCACCCACGGTGGGCTCGCAACACAAGGAGAAACGGTAGAAGGACTCAGTACGCGAAACAATATTCCACCCCCCCCCCCCAAATCCAACAAAGAGAGAAGTAGAAAAAGGATTTAACGCTAACGGTCTTCGAGTCTTGCAAGTAAACTTGCGAAACAATAAGGCGGGAACACTGGAGGCACATGCCTTGTGAAGACAATAGTCAATCAATTCTCTAAATTCAATTTACCCTTGATAGGAAAATGAGCGACGACGATTTAGACATCTCGATGGTATACACCGGAGATCATGTTAGTGACGCACAAAATGTTGATCAGGCCAAAGACTTCATCGAACAATTGAACAATTTTTGTCCGACCCTAGATGTCAAATTGGCTGAGCTTGAGGAAGTACAAGAAAAAATAACATTAACTCTACCCTCCAACCTTTCTATGACACCGTATGACCCATCTACTAAAGCTGCCCTTGATCACTTCAGACAACAATATCCAAAGCCAACACCATTAGGCTCACCACAAGAGCACAATGTCGCCATTAATCCCGATCCACTAGACACCCATTCCTGAGGAGCCCATCATAAATTGTGGACAGGATAAAATGAAAACAAAGAAAGGGAAAGAAGGAAGCAACAACAAAATAGTGGTGCAGGACAGTATTCATTCCCTTATTATCATCCACCAACCCATGGTTTTATTTTAGCTGCAGACACCTGGGGCTTGATTACTGCCTTATATCATAACTTCCTCCTAACTGACAAATCTGAAACTGCAGCATCTGATTGGAAGAAAAATTATATGGCGATTAAAGATGAAACACTTATTTCAGTTAAGAAAATCTTGGACAGAATTTGGCATAATTTAGATCTTACAGACAAACTCCATTTGATTGAAAAACTGTCATGCAATGTTGAACGTGCTCGTCCTGATTATTTAGAAGGATACATTAGTGGATTTGGTCAACGAGCCCGGCAAACAATTGACAATGAATGGAGCCAACAAAAAGCTGAATTATATGCCATTCGCTGTCAACAAGAGAAACATATATCTCTCCTCACAAAATTATTTAAGAGCAATGAGGACATTATGGAGAAACAAAAAGTGGCTCTGGATAAGTGTGTAAATTATCGATCCGCATGGGAACTGAAAAGAACCAGTCCACTCTCTACGTCTTCAGGAAGTCCGGCACATGCACCATTAACATGCACAGAGGGCATACAGATGAATTTGGGTTCATACCGAGTTCTTCTAGGTCTTAGCACAGAAATGGCCATACAGGGATTACGAACTGGAAGCCCACAGTGGTTGGTGGATTTCACGGAGATTGCGTCACAGTGGGAAGTAAATAAGGTAGTTCCTTTATTTCAATCACATATAAATCATGCAGCTTTTATAGCCTTTTTAAATGTTTCATCGAAAGCCATACCACACAGATGGAGCGATTTCATCACTTTCCTGGAAGGTAATGGACGGTACTTGCTTAGGCCCATGATTTAATTAAACACCGAAAATCGTAATAGGTAAAACAAAAATAGCATTCAAAAAGAGCGTTAGATACTTAGAGGTACACTTTGACCAGGACCTCAAACCAACCACATACATAGAGACACGGCGCGCGAAATTAGATAAAACTTTTGGTGGTCTACGCCGTCTCGCACGGACTGAATGGGGACTGTGCTTTCCGGCGATATCCACTATCTACAGGGGCTACTTCCTGCCTGTTGTCACTTATGCAGCAGCAGGCTGGAGTGACCTATGCTGGATAGAGGATTGGAAGGCTCTTAGGGCCCTGCAACGTCGAGCCCTGATTACGATGACGTCTTCATACAAAACAGCATCGTATGAGGGACTTTGTGTAGTTGCGAGAGCAGTGCCCATTCAGCTTGTGATTGATGAACGTTGCGCTCGTTGCAATCTCCGCACTGGCTAACAGGCAACCCTTGGAAACGCGACCGTGCAGCCAGATGACGAAGAAGGCCTTGTCTCCCTCAGGAAAGAAACCATTCACAGATGGCAAGAACAGTGGTTCACAGCGGACACAGGACGAATGACGTCTAGCGAGCAAACACATCAGCCCTAATTTCTGGCTTACCCAGATTTAAACAGGTCATATTATGGTGGAGAATAGGGGGTTGGCGCAGCGCGAGTATGCCCAAAAGGGCAAGGCCTCGGCTCGGTCGGTGGAGGTGGACCTAGGTTCCGTTACATTAATTAATCATATACTTTCAGGATTCTTTAAGCTTATCTGTCATCCATAAATCTTCGATCATTTGGACGGGTCAGCCAGGTGTTCCAGAGTACATCTTATGTAAACTACTTGTAAAGAAAGCAGCTCCAGTTCTGGTTGCGGCTGTCTATCGTCCACCTCATGCTCCGTTCACAGCAAATACTGATCTGGCTTTTACTCTTGCTGCAGCCATGAATAGTTTTAGTCACAAAATCACTCTAGGAGACTTCAATGCTGATCAGCTTCAACAGAGTTTTGACGCTCAATACGTCAAATCATTCATCAGTAACAGCTCACTCAAGTTGGTTGATCATGGGGTTACTCATGTTACGAAGCAATTTGGAGCGTGGCTGACCTTGTGCATTGTTGATAGTTAAGATCATATAATAAACTGGGGCAAATCGGACAAGCCTCTTGGAGTAGAACATTAAATAATATATATTGAAATCCAGCCAGCTGGACAAATCAAAACAAGTAAGAAAATTGTCACTCGACAACTAACCAATCTATCGTCGCCGGCAGCTAGATCAGCACTTCCACGCCAGGATTTCTTGCAGATACTATCGTCTGAGTATACAGTTAGACAGTCAGCGGATTAATTTACTAGTAAATTCTTTTCACACGTTGACAATTTTTCTTCTTGTCGCCAAGTTACCATTGATTTTTCAAAAATGACACTTTGGATAACGCCAGAGCTGCATGTATCTGAACGCAAGGTTCGAAAAATATACAAACATTTCCAACGAAACAGATCTCATCGAGATTTGTTGCTTTGTCAGTATGAGCAGGATCTGCACAGAGCGAAGCTTCGTGATGCCAGGATTTCCTACTATATTCTGCTAAGCTTTGCAAAGCATTTGTCAACATCTCCAGGCGTGGGGTTTCAGATGAACTGCAACTTACTCCGCCTGCTGTCAAGATTGGTGAGCAACCAGAATTTGTCATTGGTAAGGTTACTTCTGACACAGTAAAATGAGCAATCATGTTCATCAAATCTGACGCGGTCGGTGCAGACGGTATTTCGAAGAAGATGGTAGTAGAATATCTTCCTGCAATACTTGAACCCATTACTAAACTGCTAAACCAGTCTATAGGGGACTCTACGTTCCCTGAGACCTGTAAAAAAGCTATTATCGTTCCTATAAATAAAGTTCAAACACCTTTCAAAGTCACTGATTATCGGCCTATTGCTCTCTTATTTTCTTTTGGCAAAGTACTTAAAAGGATAGTCTTTCAACAAGTTGCAAAATACCTCACCGACTATGGATTACTTGACCCGTTTCAGTGTGGCTTCAGGAAGGGATACAGCACTCAAACTGCTCTATTAAGACTTATCGAAAGACTTATCCTCGGCTACGCCTCGGACGTTAAAATCACGCCCGTTTCGAACCTTCTCGCCACAAACCTTAAGCTCATATCGAAATATCGTCGCTGTCAGAAAACCGCCACTTCACGGCCTTATGACGTAAATATCTATTTTATTTATCCGGAAAAAAGGCTCCTCGACGATAGCAAGTGAAAGTACAAATATTGGACCCACTAACAGCTAGAATAATTGGTCACAAATTGGTCATATGTGGTAAGTAACTTTCGTAATTTGGTCAGGGTTTTGATTCTCGGAATTTTGAGTTTAAAATTTCACGGCCATATAAAAAATTTTAGCACGGTAAATTCAACATTCAACCCCTGAAAAAAAACTGTTGAAATGGGAATTACGTGATGTTAACTGGTCAATGCAATTCGTTTAGCCGTTATTTTGATAGTACCGAAAGAGTGAAAAAATGATCGAATATTATCGTTACTTGGTCAGGAACAGATAATTCAAAAACAGAAGTTTAATGCTCAAAGGTCACCTAAAATATATTAGCACCTGTTACGTCCAGCAAATGCTGGACATTATTATTTCTCTTGTTTTTTTAGAATTTATTTTCCTTAAATTTATTCATTGCAAAAAAATACGTGGCGACCAGATTTTATTTTATTTTATTGTATTTTTTAATAACCCTAGAGTGATAAGAAATAATGCAGTTGTAAAATGTGTTTAAACATTGACGCACGTAGAAATCCTAGCGCAAACAACTTAATGCATTTTTAATGACCCCTCCGGTCACAACAGAATGAAGGCCCAAAGAACATCTGGAAATACTTTCCGTAAAAATTAACAAGAATATTTTATCAACAAAGGTGTACTTAAAATATTGTAGAAGAAAACTTGAAAGTCTAACAATGACTCATCGTTAAATAAATAAAACAAACAAAAAATAATCTTATAAGCCTTACATTTTTAAGTGCGCTTTTGAAGATAAAATTTCAACTGTCCACGTAAACGTAAAAACCAAAGAAATAAATTTCATGACACGTTGTCCAGAACATTTAAATAAATAATATTAAAATGCAATAACTCTTATATAAAAGACTTTCGACAAGAAATAACGCCATAAAATGATATGCACAATAAATTTCAGAAATTCAAGTAACTAACAAAATAATTATCTGAAAAAATAATATTAGAATAAATAATTATTATCAATTTTGTAACAGGGTAAATTATAGCTAATAGAGAATAAATAAATTTGAATTTGAATTTTGTTTCCCGCCGATAATTGGCCAACGACCTCGTAAGTTGCGAGTTAGTGTTGCGACTAGTCACCGGGTGTCGCATGGATCAATACGGCCCGTTCGTCATTTCCTAGTCTAAGATAGTGGGAATAGGTTTCCGGACTAGTGAACGGGAGTGAAAGCATATAAGGGACTGCGGAACGTGGATTCGAGAGAGTTGCCCAGACGGCGAAACCAACAAGACGCACAATAATCCAGGTAAATATATAAGTCTACGTCCGCTTCACGTGGAACGAGGCGATTAATTATAAATTAATCTTTAACTTGGATATTAATTATAAGGCCTCAGGGCCGATAATTACAATAATAAATAACTTAATAAAATGTTAATGCGTACTGATCATTGACAGGTTTTCAATTGCAAAGTTCGTTGTGTTGAGAGAGTTGAGAGAGAGTGCGAGTGAATTCAAGCCAAGAAAGCTCAGTTAACTTGGAGAGAAGCCGAAAGTCCAGATAGCAGCAACAGATCCGAAAGTAGTTACTACAGTTTTCCTCAAGGTAAAATTGATAATTAGTTAAGGCCTCTCATAATTATTAGAGGGCCGAATCAATTATAAATAAATTACTTAACGTCTTTCCGCGGGTTCTGTAAAATTTATATTAATAGTTCAAGGCCTATCGGCCGGTTCATCCTCGTATTCTCGAATTTTCGGTCAAGTCCTTTGCCACGCGTTCGCCATTTTGTTGTAACTCTCAATTTATTATATTCAAGGCCTCTCGGCTGGAATGAAATAAATCTTCGCGTCACAATTTTCAATAATAAAATTAATTCAAATTTAGTCTTAATTATAAAAGTATCCCAGGCCTGTCGGCTGCTTTGAGTAAATTATCCGTGTCTTGAAAATCGTAAATTCAGGCCTCATGACGCCATTTCCCGGGCCGAATGTTCTAGTCAATTCTAAACGTAATTCTAGTCGTAAATTTAGTCTTTAATTAATTTTAAAGTAATTTATAAATCTAAAATCAAAAGACGCTAGGAAAATTACGGTAGAATTATTGTCAAGTAAAACAAGCACGGATTATTTTGTCAGTAAATTGAGTTGAATACTGAAGAATAATTATCAGATTTAATTAAGCAAATTAAATATATCTATTGTTGGAAGCAAATAATAATGAAAGTTATTGGTGAAAGATTAATTAATTAATAATTAAATTAAACCAAAATTAATTAATTAATAAATAATATAAAGTGAATTAAATAAATCAGTGAAAAGTAATAAGAATTAAATCTATTAGTGGTATTTTTATATTGAGAAATTAAAGTCGAGTAATTAAGTAAAATTTATGATGTCATTGTGTTCAATCAAGACCCAATTCGCTACCACCTGCGAACGCCGAGCCTCACCAATAGGTCGGCAGCACTATCGCTATTTGAACTTACGCGCGAGATCTTGGCCAATGAGAAAATTCCATCATTTAAATATTAGTTCCAACTTTGAATAAAAGAGTTGCGACGTGAAACACTCTCATTGGCTCAAGATCTCAACACGCTACGTGGATTTTTGCTATTGGCTGAAAGTTAGTTAGCGTCTGTTATTAATTTTCTAATTGGTCTATCGCTCTGACGTCACAAGAAAACCGTTGAGGACTGCTTTTTCCGCCATTAATTGATCATTCTACAACGTGCTTTTACTACTGTAACCTCGTGCTTGAACCCGCTTAATAATTACTTTTCTTGTGTTAATTAAATCTAAATCGCTCTGCTAATTTCTCTCTTTATTTAGTCAGAAAATTAAGGCTACTATTTACTGAGAGTAAATTGATTAATAATTATTTATAATTATATTATAATTAATTACCGCTATTAAAATGGCTTTGACCACGTGTCAATTTATACGTGAAATTTATCTGTGAGTTGCATTTGCTATCGCGTAGTAATTTGAGTTGAATTCGCTATTTATGATTATTTCTCATAATAATTTTTGTACAAAGTGTAAATAAATTGTTAATTTATTTAATCTATAAAAAGTGTGTAATTCTTAATTGTTTAACAACCTCGCCATAACCAGATCCACATTGTATATTCGCTCATTTTCCATTGGTCCTTCGAGCCGGATCAGGCGAGTTTAAGCAATTAAAAATTATTTAAAATTAAAAAGCTAAAAATTGTGAGAAAAAGTGTAGTGATCAGTGTTGTGCAGTAAAAATCGCTGAGTGCCGTGGGCATTGCTGAGCACTTCTAGAGTGCTGCCCGGGGTGATCATTTACCCACCGGTGTAAAAAGACATTTTATTCCAAAAAAAAGGTCGAAAACTTAGCGTCGGGTTCACTTATCGCGTCCATTTTGTGCCATGTATTTATCCAAGATGGCCGCCGAAGCCCAAGTCGCTCTACAGATGCAACGCATCGACACAATGCGCAACATGTCTAACCGCTTGTCTGACGCTGTACTCACTACCCAAGGTGCCGCCGCCATTGATGCTGAACTCACTATTCTAGAAGGTTCATGGACTCGTGTCAAAAAGAGATGCCTTCTATCCCGCTTGGAAATTGGTGATTATTCACAACGCTAATCGCGTCGATGCTTTAGGACACTACATCGATAAATTCGCTTAGTGACACGCCGCTTATCGCCAAGGTACCGAATAGTTCCAATTTTATTACCTTTTACAGAATTTGCTAACTATTTCTGCTTTCAGTTAACTCACTATCGCTCAATGTATTACTCGCTACCGCACTTGTTAAGTTGAATTCACTATCAGGCAGTACATGCACTGCTCGTGTACTGATTGACCAAGGATCAGAGCTATCCTTCGTGACGCATTCGCTAATTAAGAAGCTGGATATACTGCTAAATAAGGCAGCTGTACCATTACGTGGGATTGGTAATGTGTCAGCTGGGCATTCGCTTGGTTCATGCAAGATGACGCTGCATTCGCTACATAGTTCCGCTTCTATTACCATCCAAGCCCATGTGCTTGCACTATTGACGGTAAACTTGCCGTCATTTACGCTAACTGAAAGAAAATGGCCGCATATAACTGGGCTATAACTCGCTGATCCAGACTTCTTAACATCACGACCTATTGACATCATTCTGGGTGCAGCACCAGTTGCACATATAATCAACGCTAAAATACGAAAAGGGAGTGACAATGACCCAATCGCTCAGTCAACATCGCTTGGCTGGATCATCTATAGTTCTGTGGACACCGCTACATCAAAATTGACAGCCTATGGTCATCATGTCACTGTTGATGATCAACTACAAGACTTGTTAAGCAAGTTTTGGTATCAAGAAGAGCCACAGACAGAATTCGCTACACGCTATACTGAAGAAGAAGAAGAGTGTGAACAACACTTTGTCAATACACACTACAGACAGTCTGATGGTCGGTATGTCGTTTGCTTGCCGCTTAAATCTTCTCCAAGTCAACTGGGTGATTCACTTCGAGCTGCACAATACGCTTTATTACGTCTTCGAAAACGATTGGAGGCTGATCCAGTCTACAAGAAGTTGTACTTCGACTTCTTGAAGGAGTATGAAGACTTGGGACACATGAGGCGCATTAAATTGAAGGATTTACCACCAAATAGCTACCTGTTGCCTCATCATGGGGTTCTCAAAGAACAGAGCACTACTACCAAGCTCAGGGTGATCTTTAATGGGTCATGGAAAACAACATCAGGCGTATCAATCAACGAGATACTTCATGTGGGTCCCAAGATCCAAGTTGACATCAGTGATGTACTGATTCGAATTCGCTGTCATCGCTATCTATTCGCTACTGACGTAACTAAAATGTTTCGTCAGATCGCAGTTGACAAGGAAGATCGTCATCTACAGTGCATACTCTGGTTTGATGAAGATGACATCCCAACAGTATTTGCACTCGCTACAGTTACGTATGGAACAACTTCAGCTCCATATCTCGCTGGGAGAGCACTTTTACAACTCGATGAAGATGAAGGAAATAAATTTCCAAAAGCTGTCGAACCGCTGACAAATACACGCTACGTTGATGACATCTATGGAAGTGCAGATGAACTCGCTGAGGCAATCCAAGTTGCTCTCGACACAAAAAATATGTGTGCCACTGGATGTTTTCCGCTTGCCAAGTGGGCTAGTAATTCAACTGAATTACTATCGCAAGTCGCTCCAAGTGAAACCCAAGTAGATACACCAAGAGAGCTTGGGGATACTACCGTAAAAGTGCTCGGATTAACCTGGAATTCTACACAGGATAAATTCTAGTTCGGCTACTCGCTTCCAGAAGCATCGCCAACTACTAAACGCACAATTTTATCTGAAATTGCTCGCTTGTTTGACCCTCTGGGGTTTTTGGCTCCGATCATCGTAAGAGCCAAGATGTTTATGCAGAAGCTCTGGCTTCAGAACTTCGACTCGGATGCTACGCTATCACCGTTGCTTCTTCAAGACTGGAATTTATTTCGAGATGAACTACATCAGATCTCGAAGATTCAGATACCTCGCTGGAATCATGTAAAAAATGGTGTATCAATTGATTACATGGATTCTCTGACGCTTCACAACTCGCTATGGCTGCTGTCGTCTACTTAAAAGTTACTGACGCTACTGGATGCTCCAATATTTCGCTAGTGTGTGCCAAATTACAAGTTGCACCACTGAAACCAATTTCTATACCAAGAATGGAGCTCAATGCCGCTGTTTTACTCGCTCAACTGGTACTCTACGTCAAGAAAATCTTGAAGCTTGAAAATGTATCAATTTTCATGTGGACAGACGCCGCTGTATCCTTAACGGGGATACGAAACAATCCAGGTAGATGGAGAGTCTACATGAGCAACAGAGTGACTAAGATTCAAGAATCGCTACCAAGTGTCAACTGGGATTTTGTTCCTGGAAAACTTAACCCAGCTGACTGCGCTTCAAGAGGTTTATCAGCAGCCAAACTAGAACAGCATTCGCTATGGTGGACGGGTCCAAAGTGGCTCAGTCAATCAAAAGAAAACTGGCCATCTTTTGACATCCCTATTCAGACGGTATCACATCTTGAAGAACGTCCAGGTCTGGTTTTTACCATCTTCAAGGCAGATTCACACCCGCTATACACGCTACTGGAAAAATTCTCGAAGTTGTCACCGTTACTTCGCACTCTTGGAATCTGTCTTCGTACCATCGCTAAATTCAAAAAAGTGCCACAGTCCACATTGGCCACACCACTCTCTACAGTTGACCTGGAACTCGCTAAGACTTTGCTGATCAAGTATACTCAAAGTCAGTACTATTCGCAAGAGCTAAAGCTATTGAAAGATGGTGATTCTCTACATCGAAATCATCATCTCGCTAAATTGATTCCCTACGTCGACTACAACGGAGTACTCAGAGTCGGCGGTCGCTTGAAGAATTCGCTGCTGGACGACGAACAGAAAAATCCAGCTATCTAACCGAGGTCATCACGCTTAAGTACGCTACTAATAGATCATTCGCATCAGAGAACGCTTCACGGGGGAACTCAATTGACACTCGCTGATCTACGAAGATCTGTCTGGATAGAAGGTGGTCGAGTTCCAGTCAGATCACACATTCTACGCTGCGTCGTGTGCACGAGACATAGAGGTGTTCGTGCACAACAATTAATGGGACAATTGCCATCCGCTCGTGTAAGACCATCTAAAGCATTCTTACACACTGGAATAGACTACGCTGGGCCAGTAACACTGAAGACGTTCCAAGGTCGAGGTGCCAAAACCTATAAAGGTTGGATCGCTGTCTTCGTATGTCTCGCTACATCCGCTATACACATTGAAATTGTCACCGATTACTCTACTGAAGCTTTCGTCGCAGCATTTAGAAGATTCACTAGTCGAAGAGGTGCCTACAGTACCCTATATTCGGAATGTGGTACGAATTTTGTAGAAGCAGACGCCACGCTAAAGAAAGAATTCGCAGCAGGATCGAGACAGCTAAAAGAACTTCAGTATTTACTCGCTACAGATGGCACAGACTAGAAGTTCAATCCGCCAAGCGCTCCTCACTTTGGTGGCAAGTGGGAAGCAGCCGTAAAGTCAATCAAGTTCCATCTCATACGAACTATTGGTGAATCGCTATTGACTTACGACCAACTCGCTACAGTTTTAACACAGATTGAGGCTGTGTTAAATTCAAGACCGATCGCTCCGCTAACTGAAGATCCTGCAGACTTAACCGCTTTGACTCCAGGACATTTTCTCATCGGTGAACCGCTAATCGCTGTACCTGGACCTTCACTACTGGAGAACAATACTGCTACGCTGTCACGCTGGCAACAACTACAACGAATGTTCCAGAAATTTAGGAGTAGATGGTCGTCTGAGTACTTACAACGACATCAATCTATTTCTAAGTGGCATAATCCGCAGAACAACATCAAGGTGGGTTCATTAGTCTTGTTGACTGATGAGAGGTTCCCACCATCAAAATGGCCGCTTGCTCGAGTACTCGCATTACATCCAGGCAGAGATGGCCTGACTCGAGTAGTTACGTTGAAGACCGCTACCACGGAACTTGTTCGACCAATCGCTAAACTGTGTGCTGCCAGTCCACTCTCCAGATGACAATCCTGTCGACACCGTCGCCAGCGCTGGGGAGAATGTTCAATCAAGACCCAATTCACTACCACCTGCGAACGCCGAGCCTCACCAATAGGTCGGCAGCACTATCGCTATTTGAACTTACGCGCGAGATCTTGGCCAATGAGAAAATTCCATCATTTAAATATTAGTTCCAACTTTGAATAAAAGAGTTGCGACGTGAAACACTCTCATTGGCTCAAGATCTCAACACGCTACGTGGATTTTTGCTATTGGCTGAAAGTTAGTTAGCGTCTGTTATTAATTTTCTAATTGGTCTATCGCTCTGACGTCAAAAGAAAACCGTTGAGGACTGCTTTTTCCGCCATTAATTGATCATTCTACAACGTGCTTTTACTTCTGTAACCTCGTGCTTGAACCCGCTTAATAATTACTTTTCTTGTGATAATTAAATCTAAATCGCTCTGCTAATTTCTCTCTTTATTTAGTCAGTAAATTAAGGCTGCTATTTACTGAGAGTAAATTGATGAATAATTATTTATAATTATATTATAATTAATTACCGCTATTAAAATGGCTTTGATCAGGTGTCAATTTATACGTGAAATTTATCTGTGAGTTGCATTCGCTATCGCGTAGTAATTTGAGTTGAATTCGCTATTTATAATTATTTCTCACAATAATTTTTGTACAAAGTGTAAATAAATTGTTAATTTATTTAATCTATAAAAAGTGTGTAATTCTTAATTGTTTAACAACCTCGCCATAACCAGATCCACATTGTATATTCGCTCATTTTTCACATTGAGTATAGAATAAAATTGAGTACAAAGTCGAGTCAAGTAGTTCTAAGTAAAATTTAACTGTGTCTGTGATAAGTCCAGGAGACATTTTAGTTATAAGTAAATACACATCCAGGGGATGTTTTTAATTTAATATCAAGGTTTTCCGTCCAGGGGACGAGGTTAATAATTGTGGGTGTGTGTGTAATACCGTCCAGGGGACGAAGAAAATTAGTTTGTCATAAGTAATACCGTCCAGGGGACGCGATAATTAGTTTGTCATAAGTAATACCGTCCAGGGGACGAGATAATTAGTTTGTCATAAGTAATACCGTCCAGGGGACGAGGTAAAAATTAGTTTGTCATAAGGAAACGTTCAGGGAACGAATTTAGTTTGTCATAAGATTATTAGTTTGTCATAAGTATAATTATTGTTATAAGGTTAAATAAATAAAAGCAAGGTGCTTAAATTAATAAAACTTTAATTAGCATTATTTCAGTCATTTTTCCATTCCTCACCTCTCTCACAAAATATTACAAACGACTCTGAGAATTATATTTATTTAATTTAATTGATTAAAATAAAATCATACAACATCCGGTTCTGGAAGGCCGAGTCCATCTTCCAGTGGCGCCCTAATATTCGTCTATAATACTAGGTGCGACCAGACTTGGCAAGTTAAACACTCTGTCATAATTTAATAAATATAAGTAAATTTATAATAATGAGTACCAGAATTGGCGGGACGCCATTCCATGACAAACCTCATTGAACAAATAAATAATTTTTGACATAAAAGAAAATTATTCCAAAGAATGCAATAAATGTTAAATAAATAAATGAATTGGCGGGACGCCATTCATTGATAAATCTTAATAAGTATATAAGTAATTTGGAAATGAACAAAAGTTATTACGAATAAATTAAACAAATTAAATAATAGGCAGGATGCCATTCAACGAGCTTTTAAACAAATAATAAAATAATTAATTAAACTCATATATATAGAAATTGTAGGAATAAATATAAAATATGATGTAAATAATTTAAAATGATTAATTAAACTCAAATAGATAAAAATTGTAAAAATAAATATAAAATTTAATATAAACCATTAAAATAATTAATAAAATTCAAATGAACAAAGTTGTAGGAATAAATACAAAATTTAAGATAAATGATTTAATAAATTACTAAAATTTAAAGAAGTAAAACTATAAGATAAATATGAAATTATCTATGAATAAATAATTTAATTAGTAGAATTTACCCAAAAGATACATGCAAACAGATATAAAAGTTTTATAAATAAATAATAAACTAATACAACTTAAATAACTAAAAATTATATAAATAACTAAAATTAAATATTCATAAGAAAAATTTATAAAATAGATATAAATTCTATTATTATAAATAAATTACAATTAGACATAGAATATTGGGTTAGTCGGTGTATGTGTGGATACGCACACACATAGGCCTGCATCGGGGATTGCCTTTACCACTTCCCTAGCGGAAAATCGTAGGAAAAGGGGGTGGGCCCAAGGGAGCTGCGTTCCGATTGGACACAGTCTTCCCCCAAACGATCCACCAAATAGGACCCGATTGGAAAATATAAAAAGTGTGGACACACATCAATCACTCTCAGTCGTCAGTTCCGGGTCAGTAACGACAGGAAAATATACACTAGTCCCGTACTAGTTTTTTTACAAGTGTTCTCACAGTGACACTAGTTCCGTACTAGTTTTTTGTTTTGTATACAAGTGTTCTCACACTTCATTTATTTTATTTAATTGTATAAGTGTCTTCACACTTTATTTTATCAAGTATATAACTAGTGTTCAGTGTATATTGTATCAATCAGTTAAGAAATATTAAGTTAATTCCGAAATCAATTGTAATCGTGTATAAGATAGTAAATTCAGTGTAAACCAGAAGAATACTCCAGACTCAACAACTTCAGGTACTGTAATTTTAAGTCGTACATATTTTTGTATTTCAAACGAATTTCCAACCAACGAAATATCATACGAATCAATTTTTGAGACAATTTCATAGTGAATATATTATTATAAAATTCTAATTATATGAGAAAGGGTCGGCACGTGACCACCTTTATCTACGTTATAATTTTGAATTTATGATAATTTGTGTCTATGTAATTAGCGTCGGCGGGTCGCCACCTAATACATTTAACAAATATGCTTAAGGTTCAAAATCTATTGTGAATATAGCTTTAGAAATTTTATTTGTCAAATATATAATAGTTAAATTCAAATTTACAACATTTTTCTTTATTTCGAAAACCCTTCCAGATATTTACTCAGTGTGATCCCGGTCTATTGGTCGAAAGACTAGGGCCGAAAATAATAATTATAATTTGTCCATTACGGTGCAAGCCATTTTGGACATAACACACCTCAAAATGAACGTACAAACTCACTTCACAGCTCAATTCAATCGGAATAGAAAGTATATAAATGATCACCATGAATTTTAATTTGGTCATTGCTTTACATAGTGCTATTCATTTTTGTGGTCTTAAGAATATAAGCCCACCCACGTTCATTAAGTTTCTTTCTAACAAACAGTGAAATATTAGTACATTAAGCAATGCATTTATTTTTCTATGTCCGTGACATCATAATTAAACATGTTATATGCTGAAAATCTGGGATGGTTTAAATAAATAGAAAAAAAACGACTAGCAACAAGCAATTGAATAAAAAAATCGGTCTGTCAGTTAACTCGCGGGCCAGCCCCAAAACTTGCAGCTGTTTTTGACTTCCTTGATTTCGAAAATATTGTCGTGATTACATTTTCAAGCTTTTCGAGCGACAGTTGAGGTGGCAATCGGCGCGTATCATTGAGTTCTAGAGCTGATCAAATTTTAAAATTGATTTATCAAGTCGTTTTTGGGGGATTTCAAAAAAACTAAAAAAAAATTTTATTTTAATTCTTTCGTTAACGGTTTTTCTTGAACTAAATGTAGTGTGTATACATTTTTGATTAACCGAGTCAAGTAATGCCAATAGTTGTTTTTTGGGTCCCATTTTGATTTTTAACTGGGAAAGATCTTTATTAGTTAGCCGTATAAATGCCTTACCATCAATAACCTCATATAAAGATATTGGCATTATAAAAATTATAAGTAAATTCAAATAATCATAATCACTGAGTTATTAAATTAAATATGTCATCTATACAAAAATTTCAGAAAAGATAAAGAAAATTATTAAGTTAGTAAATATTTTATATTGTTTATTATGTAAGTAAATTATGTGCTAGTGCAAGTAAAAAATTCTTACAAGTAAAAAAAAAAAGTAACGCTATTTTTTTTAAAGTTCTTTTTTTAATGTAAAGCTCTTAAAAAAAAAATAGTGTTCAGAGCAACTTCAAGATCTTAAAATTACTTATTTAAACTATTTAAGTGGGGTGAATCATGTGAAAAAAACTCGGTGAAAAAATTCTGCTGGGCCCTGAGCACAAAATGCCGTCCTTCTGATTGCTGGGTCTGAACGCGTACTACTGGACGAACCTGCTAATGTTGAGCTGATACTTTTAAATGATCTACTTATGCATTTTACAACAACCATTCAGTTTTATGAAATGTAAAGAACAATTTAATTAATATTACCGATTATTTCGAACGAAAAAATAATTTTGTACTATTTTTATTATAATTACATAATTTGTTTTATTTAAAACTTATTAAATTTAATTGATTATTTATTAAGAACCCAGTTGAATTTGTAACAGTGCGCTTTGGATTTTCGAGTTGAAAATCGGGCGTGAAAATTTGAGTCATTTGATAGCCATCTAACATGCTAATTGTATACTGTTTATACACTCTTCAGTTACTCTGGGCCCTGTGAGAGGCCCGTAAAATCGAATTTTAATCAAATTATAGGTGGCAGTTTGGTAGCTCCACGTCAACAAAACTTTATCTATAACAGGGCCAGCAAGCAATTGCTCTAGAGACTTAGGCCTGGCTACTACTCAGAGTAGAGCAGTAGAGTAGTGGACTGATGACGCATAGCGAGGTCCCTACTCTACCCCAGATCTCAGTACATATATCACGAGCTGGCAAATTACAAATTTGGATTCTGCCTGGGTCCCACACTTTGTTTGTGGTTGATGTAATATTATGTTGGTACGATGGAAAAAAACCAAAAATAGAGAAAACTTGAAATTTACAATTCCCATGATCTGGACTTCACCAACTAGTTCGCATAACTGTTACTTCTGTATGACTCAAATTGCCGGTTTTACTTCGTCGAATAGAAAATATAGTACGCCAATGTTTCATCAGCTGTTAAGCCACAGAAAACAGTTATTGTTGATGAAACCGAAGCTTTTGAAGAGATGGAAGTAGAAAAAGAAGAAGTGCCAATGGAGGAAGAAATGAAAGAAGAAATTTCTGAAGATAAAGATTTCATGCCAGATTGGAAAACAAAAGACTCCGTAACATCTAGTCATGAGAATCATATTACCGGTGCATATGTTGTTGCTATCATCACTTACAGACAGCTATCGCTATTATTTTCAGTTCGTTGCGAGCCCTTGAAGGCGACAACATTGAATTATTTCGGCAAAACTTGCAAAATTTTATCGTATCACTTGCCCCAGTTTTATCAACTTGGGATAGACCATGGCGGGTTAACAATATTGCTAAAACTTCTAATCAGAATCTTGTTTTGAGGTTGGGTGGACAACATCCTCCACTCTTTCGATTATTAAGTAAGTATACAATTTCATTCTTTTTAACCAAATAATACAAATAATAATTATGTTAATATTTTCAGCACAATTGAATAGAGTGATTGAAGACGGTGAAGTAGCTTGGTTACGATTCGAGAATGAATTGAACAGAAGACCAAGACTGTCAAGACAACAACTATCTAACGATTATCTTGTCGGAATACACAACGGCTTACTATCAGGACAGTAAATGAACATTGCGAAAAAAATCTTTAATATTTAACATAATTTACATTTTTATCCAACTTTTTATTTTTTTTCTTACTATTTTAAACGAATTCTGTACATGACGTATTGGAGGCTGCTGTCGTTTGAAACTAACATGTTCAGTTACAACTGGACTTGGCGGTCTCAAGACCTCAATATAAGTATCAAAATAAATATACTTGAAAAATGAAATTATTAAGACCAACAATTTGTTAAAGTAATTATTATTAACAGAAAAATTTGTTTCCTCGGTGAAGTATTGAAAGTATAAGCTTTATTAATTTACAGTCTATTATGTATATTTTACCTTTAAAAATCAATTAAAACTATCCGTTTGTTTCGTTTATGTTTTTAGTTGAATGATGACCTCCCCGTGTAAAAAAAAAAAATTCGAAAAAGTTCGAAAAAAGTTCGACATGTCGAACTTCGAAATTTGTTACAAAACCGAACTTTCTTTCGAACTTTTGTAAGACAATACAAATAGCATTACAAACTGAAATTTCAGATGCCTTTGAAACTTTGAGGGTAAAAAGGGCCTCCTAAATTTTTAGGATGAAAAGCAGGTGGGGGGGGGGGTAACACTAGGGCAAAATTGTCCCCGAGGGAGAAAAAAGTGCCTTCAAAATTTGTGAAATGAAAAGTGGGAGGAGGGTTGGGGGGGGGGGTAAAATAAGCCGTCGGGGTGAAACGGTCCCCCCAAATTTTTAGATGCCTCAAAAAATTAGAGGCAAAATGGCACTCCCCAAAATTTTAGCATAAAAAAATTTTAAACTTCCCGCTAAGAAAATCGACAATTTTCGAAAAATTTGGGAAGTGATTTGTTTCATCCCGATTTTCGAAAATCGAGTTTTCATCAGATGTCGACGTTTTGAGGTCCTACGAAACTATTCTAACTAGTTTCAGAATGATGTCCGAGTGCCTCTATGTGTGTGTGTGTGTGTGTGTGTGTGTGTGTATGTAAACTCATCATATCTTTTTAACTAATAAACCAATTTGGATGGTTAAGGTGGCAATCGAAAAAATTTTTTGGCCATCAACTTTTCTGAAAATTTCAGATCATTTGATCGAGTAGACTCGAAGATATTGGCTAATTACGAAAAAAAAAAATTTTTTTTTTAGTTTTTTATTGATTTCTCAGAAACAAACGATCAACTTCAAAATCCAATCAGCTCTAGGACTCAATAAAACGCGTTGATTGCCGCCTCAAACATCAAAATCGGATAATTCGTTCGAGAGTTATCGCAGGAGAAAGAAATGGTAAAAAATAGTCTTTTGCGAATATCTTTAAAATAACTCAACCAAACAATTCCAAAACCTGATCAGCTTTAGAATTTATTTAAACGCGTCGATTGCCACCTCAAACATCAAAATCGAATAATTCATTCGAGAGTTATTGCGGGAGAAAAAAGTGGTGAAAAACGTTTTTTTTTCGATTACCTTTGAAGTGACTTATCTGATCAATTTCAGAATCTAATAAGCTCTAGGACTTAATAAAACGCGTCGATTGCCACCTTAACCATCTCAATCGGTTGATGCATTTGAGAGATATTGTGGGAGAAAGAAATGCTAAAAACGGTTTTTTGCGAAACTAGAAGTACACAAAAGTAATTTCGAGCTCGAAGAGCTCGAAAATGTATTTGAAATGATGTTTTCGAGCTCATGGAGCTCATTAGCAGCGGGAAGTTTTGGGGCTGGCCCGCAGGGTCAACCGTTAGACCGATTTTTTTTTTTGTGGAGGGGCCCGTGCAAAAAAAAAAAAAATTTGGTTTATTATGAATTTCATTGTGAATTTGATAATCAAACTTAGATTTTGGAACAAATGTGACTTTAATGATAAATGAGCAATAAAAATTCCCTAATTTTCTATTACAGCTGAATCTAAGAGGTAACCAACAGCTAACATCTAATAATTCAATCGGTAATTTTTAAAAACTTACCTTTCGCTTTAAACAAGTGATAAGTACATTATGAAAATTGTATATTTCCAGCTTTGAAGAAGATTCAAAATTTTTTAATCGAAAGAATTAAGACAACGAAGAGTGTTACGTCCCGGTGATAATTGGAACTTATGGGGAAAAGAGATTTGATATTTTAGGAATCTACAGATTCCTAGGAATAATCCCTGATCTTTTTAAAATAAATTAAAAATTTTATTCTTACTTACATTGGTGGAAAAAGGGGACCGTTTTAGAAAGGGGTACCTTTTTCTTTAAGAATTATTCCAGAACTATCAACTCAACGTGGTCGTCAGGAACCCCCATGTACGGCTCCAACTGACTAGGTCCGAACAGGAATTTATCCGAATAAAACTTGAACCTCGGATCTTCGTCCCCAATGTAGATGAGAGGTATGGGTCTCTCAACCTCAGTGATCGGGATCAATTTATATTTGAGTTTCTTAATCCTAAAGGTTTTTGGGAGTGAAATGTCACTCCTAACGAAGGACAAATTAGGTCTGATTAGCGGTTGGTGGTAACGTTCACCAGAACACAACTTGTCATACTCCGTACAGGAGTCGCACTCACAGTATTTAGGTTTAGGATCAGAGCCCTTAGGCCGACGTAATTTCGGCGCCATTGACTCTGTTCGAAAACATTTTAATAACGATATTTGTCTCGAAAGACGCTCTCAGAAATAGTAGAAATTAAGAGGTAAAGGTAAAGTAATCAGTTGCTTCTGACCTCGTAACACAGAATTCACTCACTGTCTCGTAGTGCACAAAAAAATGAAATGAGTAAATGTCTACTTGACTGACTGATTGTGACTCTTTATATTTATGGTTTTTAGAGGTAAGAGGGTAGTAATGGGTTTACAGGAAATTTTAGATACACTCAGCGAACTAACAAAATGATCATTGACCAACCCAGGTCGATCTCGGATTGCTATCCATCATCATTGTGTATTTCGGAAAATTTGAGATAGCAATTTTCTGGGATAATAATTGGAATAGGTGAATGGAAAACGGAAGATTCAATTGTCAGGTTGAGTGGATTTTACCTTAAAATATAAAGAAAAACAAATTTGTTGGTATTAAATGAATAATGCAAGAAAAACTAGATTTTTGGGTAGAAACTTCTTTCCGCTCAAATTTTAATCAGTCAGCGAATTCTCTGAGTAGGCCTTTTAAATATAATAAATTTCCAACTATATAATGATTGATACGTTTCTAGTCATAAAAAAAAAATAAAAGGGTAGAAACCTTTTTATTTAAAATTCAAAAAAACATACCAATAATCATTGGGAAAAAGAAAATTATAATTTAAATATTGCAAACTGATTACAAAATAAAAAAAGGTAGAAATGAATTTAAACTTTCTTAAATAAAATTTGTAAAAAGGGAAATTCCCATTTTTGATGTTTAATTCCTTGTTTTAATTCAAATTATCAATGCTTTCAATAATAATAAAAGAAATTTTATTTAATATATTTCCGATTGATTCAAACAAATTTAAATGAAAGAAAAAAAAAAGGAAAAAGGGAAACTTTTATAAACAAATTTGAAATGAATTTAATTGCATTAAATTTTAGTAATAAATAAAAAAAAATGTTTACGTTGTAAATTTTCCTTGAAATTTAATTGAGTTATCAAACGAAATAAAAGAAAATAATGATTATAAAACAAAATTTCTCTAGGAAATTTTTATGTTTTAATATAATATTTTTCCCAAAACGCTTCTGAATTAAACAAATTAAAATAATGATATTATCTCTCGATCTAATAACTTCCGATTTTGTCCGTCGGATAACTCAACTAGGTTGAATTAACTAACGAAACCTCAAATTTTATTAGATTTTATTATCTAGAAATTGATGTTAGTTTGTTGTTTAAATTAATGATTATTGTTTGTGTGGAAGGTCTGTTTTAAAAATTGACATGCAAAAGTCTAGTTATTACGTTTATTCATAAAAATTACTTAGAGTTTAGAAGAAAAAAAAAACAATTGTTTCACAAATTGTTCACAAATTCTGTATTTTTTGTGAAGGAAAGAGAGCATACTTTCAAAAATCAAAAATCGTTACCTGTTATTGCGGAAAAAGAGACTGAAACGAAATTATAAACTTAAAATTCACACACTTGTTTTAAATTCACCAAAAATTTTATAATTTTTCCTCGAGTAATATTTTAATTTATTTGTTTTAAATGCCCATATGTATTCACAACACAAATAAAGGTCGATGCACCCGTTTTAACGAAGGGGAAAACAATAATTTTTACTTTTAAACGTTAATTAAAATAATTTACTATCGAAATCCTTGAAATAATCCCAGAATAGAATGCTGAATTGAAATCCAAATGAAAATTGAAGTCCTTGTAAGTTATTCTTCCAAAGTGAAATGAAAAATGATGAAAATCCTTGTAAATAATTTGAAATGGAAATTCAGGAAATCCTTGTAAATAATTTGAAATGAGAATTAAGGAAATCCTTGTAAATAATTTGAAATGAAAATTGAAGAAATCCTTGTAATAATTTGAGAATGAAAAATCCTTGTAAGTAACTTGAAATGAAAATGAAAAATCCTTGTAATAATTTGAGAATGAAAAATCCTTGTAAGTAACTTGAAATGAAAATGAAAAATCCTTGTAATAATTTGAGAATGAAAAATCCTTGTAAGTAACTTGAAATGAAAATGAAAAATCCTTGTAAGTAACTTGAAATGAAAATGAAAAATCCTTGTAAATAATTTGAAATGAAAATGAAAAATCCTTGTAAGTATTCCTCTTAATAATAATACGGGATCACACCCGAAAACTGTACTTTGTACGAAACTCAAAAAGAAAAACGGGGTCACACCCGGCAGTAACGAAGCGTAAAAACGAACTGATTAATTAGCGGCTGCAGTGACTTTTATTTACATTGTAATCTTAGATGGACCCCCATGGTAGGGGCTATGAGAAAAGACGCAGAAACACTCTCCCATAGTTATTGTTTATTCGTCAAAAATTTTATCGATGATCCAGCTCTTCCGGCGTTATCGGAGATGGAATACCGGGAATCTTTATTTATTTAAATAAATACGATATGCTTTATAAGCAATCATATTTATTTAAACAAATTTAAGATGCTGTCGTCGTCTGATAAATTTATTAATAAATAAATCCTTTAAAATTATAGATAATTTTTAAATGTTACAAAGCCAAAATGTGATAGATACTAAGCAATAATCAAATTTACTATTTTGGTGAATTTACTTTTAATTTTGAGGGTTTTACAGCCCTCTGAACTGTCTTTTCTCGATTTTTAGTATCAGGATAGCAGCAAGAGTAAGTTGGTCGCTTACTCTGGCTGCGGGCGTTTCTTTCCTTTATTCTTGGGCCTTGCTCTTATTGTTTTACTCCGCCCGGTACTCAGGTTACCACATGGTATTCCTGACGCCCACTCATGTTTTGTCTCGCCTACTTGTATGCTCTCTTTCGTACAAAGATGGTGTATTAGAAATAAGTATTATAACTAGTTAAATTATGTTTATGCATGCTGCATGTTAAATGTTTTATGTATGTATGTCATACATGCAATAATTTTATATTAAGTAAATAAAAAAAGAAGTATTTCATCTAACTTAGTGAATATTTATTACTAATTTGATTAAATTTGACAGTGTAAAATGAAAATTTACTCTAAAAAATCTGTATTTATTGTTAACAGTTTTTTGTTTGTGCTATTACAAAAAAAATTTTGTTTATTGAATAATTTAAAAAAAAAATAAACTAACAAATATATTTTACTCTGCATTACTTAATTGAATTTATTAAACTAATCCACGTTTGTACTACATTTTTCTTATTTTTAGCTATATTTGTTAGAAACTTGACAGTTATTATCAAGCTATATAAAATTAGTTCATTATCATATGTAACATACGATCAAATTAATATCAACTTTGTGACATTTTTATAATCAACTTATTATGAATCAAGTATTAATTTTATACTGTTAAATTTAATCAATTTGGTAATGAATGTATTCTAAGTTAAATAAAATACTTCTTTATTTTTTTTTAAATCTCGGGTGTTCCTGATTAAACAAAACGATTTGTGACGATTAAAAACGATTAAAAATTAAATCATCATTAATCGTCATAATCGTCATGGATTTTCAGATTTAATCGTCCCAAATCATCAATTGACGATTTATAACGATTCAAAACGATAAAAACAGTTTTAATCGTCGCAAATCGTTTTGCTTAATCAGGGGTAATAACAAAAAATACAATTATAAAATAAAACACATTTGTCTTATAATTGATTTAATTCGAATCTCGTACTGAATTGATAATAACTATTAACAAATTCATCATAAATTACTCCTCTTCGTTGTCTTGATTTCTTTTGATTAAAAAATTTTGAATCTTCTTCAAAGCTGGGAATATACAATTTTTATAATGTACTGATTACATGTTTAAAGCGCAAAGTAAGTTTTTGAAAATTACCGATGGAATTATTAGATTTCAGCCGCTGGTTACTTGTTAAATTTAGCTGTAATAGAAAATTAGTGGATTTTTATAGCTAATTCATTATTAAAGTCATATTTGTTTCAAAGTCTGAATTTGATTATCAAATTCACAATGAATTTCATAATGAAGCAAATTTTTTTTTTGCACGCGGGGGTTTCTGAAACAAAATTGTCTCTTCCAAAATTTTCGGCATAAACAAAATTTTGGGAGAAGGAGGAAAATGACCTCCGAGGAAAAAATAGTCCCCTACAAATTAAGTGAAAGATTTCTAAAAACGTTCACAATTTCCAGAGCTTTCTCGATACTTTTTGTATTGAAGTGCAAAAAAGTTTGACATTTCCAGAATTTTCTCGATAATTTTCATCACAGAATGATTTGAAACTTTTTGGATGATTTTCGCAAAAGAAGTTCTGAAAAAGTTCGATATTTTGAGAACTTTTTCAATATCTTTTACCACGGAAATTCGAATGGCTTAGAACTTTTTTGATCATTTTTATTAGAGTTCTAAAAAAGTTCGATATTTTCAGAACATTTTCGATAATTTTTATCACCGAAGTTCGAATGATTCAACACCTTTTTTGATGATTTATAAAAAAAAATCAAAGAAGTCCAATATTTTCAGAATTTTTTCGATGTTTTTAAGTGTAGAAATTCTAAGAAAGTTCGATATTTTGAGAACTTTTTCGATGATTATCATCATGGAAGTTCGAATGGTTCAGAATTTTTTGATGATTTTCATAAAAGAAGTTCTGAAAAAGTTCGATCTTTTGAGGACTTTAACGATATCTTCAAGCGTAGTAATTCTAAAAAAGTTCGATATTTTCGGAACTTTTTTAATATTCTTAAGTGTACAAAGTCTCAGAAAGTTCGATATCTTTACAATTTTTTCGATAATTATTATCACGGAATTTCGAATGGTTCAGAACTTTTGTGATCGTTTTTATGAAAAAAGTTTTGAAAAAGGTCAATATTTTCAGAACTTTTTTAATAGTTTTTACCACGGGTGTTAAATGGTTCAGAACTTCATTACTAATTTTACGGTGCATTTACGGTGATTTCATAGTGAATTCACAGTTATTTTGTGCCATTTTGTCATTGTGGTTCAGTAATGAATTCACTGCGAGCTTACAATAAATTTATGGTGATTTAACATGATTTCTGTATTTGATATCCGCGAAGCAAAAATTATAAACAGTAGTTAATCTGAACATATTCATAAAAAAATAGAAATTTTGTGAGATTTTCCTGTTAGGTGACCGGTAGCATGCTCGGAAAATTTTGGAAGTCATTACAAGACCTTCCTAGGATATCACAACGGTACCCTGTATTTAAAATCCGCGAAACACAAATTATAATCAATAGTTTACCTGAACAAATCAACGAAATGGTCGAAATTTTCATAACATTTTTAAGTATACACTATTCGCTGCCTGAACCATAGAGTTCACACAAGAGCTTACGGTCTTTGCTCAGTCATTAAGCCTAATTTCAATGGAATCTTCTTCTAATGCTTAATAATCTTAACTACCAACACTATGACGCGATTAATTTTTTTTTTACGCCCAGGCCCCGAAATATCAGTGTTGGCCCTGAAGATTTGACTTTGGCTGTTCAAGCGTGGCTGCTATACTAGTTTCAGTCTCATACGATAATAGTGAATTTTAACAATTTTGAAATGATTAGTCGTTCAAGATTTATAATAGCGTAAGTAACATGTCTTCTACTATTATAAATCGTAAATTTTTAAAAATTTGTTAGGAAAAATTTGATCAATGAAAGCTTATAAAATGTGATTTTTTTTTGCAGAAGTAAAAAAATAATTATCAGCTTCAGATACATATGAAGCTATGCTAATATCTTTTATGCTTACGCAAATTTTTTGAAAATAGTAATAATTTATATTAAAATTTTTTAACTTCCCGCTAAGAAAATCGACGATCTTCAAAAAATTCGGGAAGTTATTGGTTTTACCCCGATTTTCAAAAATCGGGTTTTCATCATATGTTGACGTTTGAAGGTGCGAGGATGCTACTCAGACATCTTCAGAGCGATGTCTGTATGGGTGTATGTATGTGTGTGTGTGTGTGTGTGCGCGTGTGTGTCTGTGTGTGTGTGTGTGTGTGTGTGTCAGTGATCGGCAAAAAAAAATTTTCTATTTCCATTTTCTAATTTTTAAAAAAATTATGAATTAACAAATAAATATTAACAATTTCCTTCAAAAATTAGTAAGTAGCCAGAAAATATTACTAATTTTTCATAAAATTAAAAAATTTGCAGAAAAAAATTACTAATTTTCCATTAAATTAAAAAATTAGCAAAGAAAAATTACTAATTTTTTTTTAAATTAGTAATTAGCGAAAAAATGATGCTAATTTTTTTTTTAAATTAGTAATTAGCGAAAAAAAATTGCTAATTTTTTTCAAAAATTAGTAATTAGCCAGAAATTATTACTAATTTTCTATAAAATTAAAAAATTAGCAAAAATATATTACTAATTTTTTCGAAAATAAGTAATTAGTGAAAAAATATTACTAATTTTTTTTTTAAATTAGTAATTAGCGAAAAAATATTGCTAATTTTTCTCAAAAATCAGTAATTAGTGAAAAAATATTGCTAATTATTTTCAAAAATTAGTAATTAGCGAAAAAATATTGCTAATTTTCTCGATAATTAGTAATTAACCAGAAATTATTACTAATTTTCTATGAAATCAAAAAATTGAAAGAAAAAAATTACTAATTTTTTCGAAAATAAGTAATTAGACAGAAATTATTACTAATTTTCCATAAAATTAAAAAATTAGCAAAAAAATATTACTAATTTTTGGAACGAAGTTCCTTATGGCGCGTTGCGGAGGGGTACCCTAGCCGGCAAAAAACGTCCGTAACGCGATGAAAAATCGTAACCTTTTTATGTATAGTCTATGTATGGTGGCTATACACTGTCTAATGTATAGTCTATGGGATGACTGTTATTATTATTGCCGTTTGCTATTATTATTATATAATTCGACAATTACACCATCTGGTGGTCAAAAGTGGAACCATCTGATCATTACTACTACGATAAACGCAGGAAGGCTATACACAGGGTTGCGAATTCCTTAATGAGAATATTCGCAATCAAAAATTGAATTTTCAATCCGTAATTGAAATAATATTGATTAAAATTACAAAGTTAATTTTTAATTCAACAATTTGAATTGAAAAATTGAAAAATTAATTTAAATATAAACACGTGGGATTAAGAATCGAAAAACCAATTTTTAATAAGAGAAGTGAAATTGAAATTTAAAAAAGTAGTTTTTAAATTGAAACGTGGGTCTAAAATTTCAAAAATTAATTCTAATTCAGATACGTGAGATTCAAAATTAAGAAATTACTTATTAATTCAAACACATGGGATCAAAAATTGGAAATTACTTTTTAATTCAGATTCGGTACGCAATCAAATAAGTAATCAAGACAACAAATTTGACAGCACTTATAACAGGAAAGAATACTGTTTTACTTAATTTTCAAGTTTGAATATTTTTAAACTTACTGTTGATCGTCAGATATAATAGAATTTGAATTAAGAAGATCATGCATAGTTAAGACATTTGCGCATTAAATTTTTTGAATAATTTTCAGCGTAAGCAGAGAATTTAAAATTAAACCAACACCAATCCGATGTTCAGAATTAAAAATATTTTATGTAATTTTTTTATTCGAAAATAGAAAATTTAGAAACAGAATGTAATTTTCTAATCCCCTTTAGCTATGGCTAATTAAAATTTTTGATTGACTTTTCAATTATTAGATATGGAATTAGAGATTAAAAAGGAATTTTTTAATCTGGTTTTCCGAATTGAAATTTTTTATTTAATGTTTTATTTGAAAACGTAGATTTAAAAATTGAGCCATTACATTCCAACGATACTTTGCGAATTGAAAATTTGAAATTTAATTTTTAATCGAAAAATGTTGGATTAAAAATGAAAAAATTATTTTCAATTCAAAGATATTCAATTAGAAAATTCCAAAATCATTCTTAATTTTTTGTTATTGGATTATGAAATATAAAAAAAAATTTAATTGAAACACTAATGCAATTATAAATTTAATGCGCTATTTGTAACTCTGGCTATACACTATGTATAGGAATGTATTAGACTGGGCCAAAAAAATCAACTATATTTTTTTTTTTTTCAATACTGTAAAAGTATTATTCCTGATGACTAAAAAAAATTACTGTGCAAGTTTGAGCCCTTATTATTGATATTAAGAGGTGTATCGTTACGACTATTAGTTTTTTTAACAGAAATTTCATTTTTAACCCAAAACTCGTAAATCATCTATCTGACAAATTTAAGCAATGTATATTCTTGAAAGAAATTGAACTACTAGAAATATTACAACTTTTTTTTACGCAAAATTCATATTCTTGAAGAAAATTTAATGCTTTACAAAAAAGGTATTCTGACATTTTTTGCTAAATTCACTCCTTCGAACGTTATTCAGGTTATTGACTTCGTTTTGACTCAACTTCAACCTTGAATAACTTTCGAAGGAGTGAATTTAGCAAATAATGTTAGAAGACCTTTTTTGTAGAGCATTAAATTTTCTTCAAGAATATGAATCTTGCGTAGAAAAAAAATTTTAATATGTCTAGTAGTTACAAAAATCCAAAATAGAATCAAAGAATTAAAAAAACGAATCAATATTTAAGGAACAGTTACGAGAAAACGGCTCGTTTTACGGCAATTTCCTAATAGAGATTTTTGTAGGGAATTCAATTTCTTTCAAGACTATACATTGCTTAAATTTTTCAGATAGATGATTTACGAGTTTGAGGTAATACATGAAATTTCTGTTGTAACAATCGGTACACCTGAGTCACCACTCAACTGAACCTTAAGTTCAGAAATAATTTTCTTATTCTATTATTTTATAAATATTAGCCTGGAGAATTCGGAGCACACTCACCAAAAGTACAATAATACATGAGTATCCGTACATACGTATGTGTGCATGAGTTTTTTACATAAGCGTGTGTTGCATATGTGTGCATTGACCATATATGGATATCTACGACGTATTTTGAGCTTGCTCTGAATTCCCACAGAAAGGTATGCGAGTATGAGCGGTCAAGTTACAAGAAGGAGAGACGTAGATAAGAACAAGCAACTAGAAAATAGTACGTCTTTCTTCCTCTATGCACAGCTGCACCACCACGGCCGGTCCCTTACGAAGATACACTGACTCAATGTCTTCCAGATGTCCTATGTAAAGATTTCTCTGAGTCTTTCGCGGCCGCGAGTCCCTCGTCATGATAAAAGTCATCGTAAAGGCCTTAATAAATATGTCAAAACATTTTCTTGTTCTAATTCAACTCAAATTTTTACGACTTTTCTATTTAAACCGATAGGTCCCACGTCTCCCGCGGATCCTTACTATTTCTTTTTCAATGTAGAAATCTATCTCTAATTCTATTTATTTTTAATTTTTTTAATTGCATTTCTCAGAAGTGTCTAAAATATCGATAGTAAATGTCACCATATATTTTGAAGAAACATTGTTTTACAGAATCTCACGGTCTCCCGCGGATTCTTATTTTTCCCTTTCCCACCATAGAAAGCTCTTCTATTTTAAAAATTTTAATTTCATTTCTTGGAATTACCTAAAATATTGGTAATAAATGTCATTATAGAAACGTAGTCTCTAAAATTTTACATGGTTCCCCGCAGAACCTCTCCGTCCCTTTTTCTATCCTCGAAGATTTTCCATCTCAATTATGTATTATTTTTAAAATTATATTTTTCCTAGAGTATGTAATATATCGACCGTAAATGTCATTATATATTTATTACTTTATTTTTAAGCGGTCCACCGCGGACTTATTTTTCTATTTACATCCTGTTTGCTATAAAATCCCAAGAATTCCCGTAATAAAAATGTCATTTTCAGCTGTCCAAAGAAATCAAACCCTTCCATATTATTTTTCCTCTTTGTCTTTAACCCATTCTTTGTATCATCTTTGGTCCCACCTTTCTTTCAAACCTTTTCATATATAAACCCCGGATAAATAATCAAAATCAGTCATTACTTCAGCTACTAAAACCCTTGTCGGATCTATCTACGAGTAAGACTCACTGAGTCGATTTCAAAGTTCGTTCTCGTGACGCTCCACGCCTAGGCAATCGGGGGTCCTAGATCGATAATCGTAAGTCGATTCTTTTATTTAAAATATAAATTACGCAACTTAAATTTTATTCTTAAAAACTTTCCTCGTGAGGTCCTACGCCTAGGCACCTGGACTCCTAGGTTGGATACTTAGAGTAAAATCATTTGAGTTTGCATTAGAATTAACCAAACCCTTTTCACGTGACGTCCACCGCCTAGGCAATCGGAGTCCTTGTTCGGGAATAATTAATTCTATTAATAAAACCCTAATAATCATTATAAATTCACTCGAAGGCTAAGCCGGCCGTTCGGTTCAGCGTGCATAGCATCTTCGTGAAAAGATTCAAACTGTGAATCTCAATTAATTGCTATCATAAATCATTATAAAAATCTGCGTACACAGATTCAAATTGGTGAATCTGAAGTGAGTGTGTGTGCAGGTATGTCAACCCATTGGGGTAAGTTCATTATTATAATATTTTGTAAAATTTAATCTGTCAATATACTACACATGTTTTTGTATACATTTGTCTTTTCATTTACTGTCCTTTTCTCTGGCATTCGAGTGCTGGTAGTTTAAGTCATAGTAACTTTAAAGTAAGACAAAGAAAGAACACGGTCTTCTCGAGGGCCCATATTCATCGACCCAATATCCCTCTCGCTCAGAAATCCCGGACCTACCCTAACGCCACGCAGGTCATTGAACGGGATAGTCTATAGTACATCCGCTCGGTACAACTAAAAAAATAAGTTATAAACGACAAGAAATTATAACATTCTTATATCAGCCACGTGACCCAAATTCCTTGGTTGGATGACAGAATAAATATAATCTCATATTGTAACTTATGATTAATTATAAATTAATAATCGGTGCCCAATCACGCATACGTTCTCACACTAACCACGTGACGGTTCAATCGAACTCCTTGGCTGAGTTATAGAACAGGGTAATTCGGCATTACGATATTAAATAATAATTTAAAATAACCCTTTCGCCCGTCGCCTTCACTCACTTCGATCGTGACACTGTCATAAAAATAGTCGTAACGATACACCTCTTAATATCAATATTAAGGACTTAAACTTGCACAATAATTTATTTTGGTCATCAGGAATAATATTTTTACAGTATCGAAAAAAAAAAAAAAGTAATCGATTTTTTGGCCCAGTCTATTGTGTATGCTTATTCTTTACAGCATACACACTTATCGAGAGGAAAATCATAATAAAAATGTATACCCCAGTAATTATTTTCTCTATACTTCGAATAGAACTTGAAATTAATATTTTTATAATAAGGAACTTTGTTCCTATCTGGTGTCCCACGACACCGCACGATTTTTTTTATAAATTCATGATTAAACTGAAAATGTTACTAATTTTGCTCAAAAAGTCATATTAAGACTGAAAATATTTCTAATCTTTATTTTAAATTCGTAATTAGCTAGAAAATATTGCGAAATATTCTGGCGAATCAATAATTTATAAAAAATATAACGAATTTTTTCTAAAATTGATGATTAACAAAAAAAATGTGACTCATTATTACACAAAAATTAGTAATAAGTTGAAAAATATTGCTGAGTTTCTGAAAATATTAGTAATAATTATAAAATATGATTAAAAACTATAGAACTAACATATCGAAAATTTTTGTTGGGAATGAGTGTAAAAAATGGACTCAGTATTTTTCATTCATTAGTTAAATAAGAAGATATTTAATTATTACTGAGAATTAACAAAAATTTTGAATGCTATAATTATTCTCTACTTAACTTATTTGAAAATATTTATCGAATAAGTTGGGAGAAATAATTTAAATTTTTGTTTTTATGAATTTATCATTTTCTGTACTTGAATTATTATTTTTCCAACGATTGAGATTATTTAGAGTAAAAGTATATCAGTAGTTTTTGATTCTAAATTTTATATTCTTTAATTATATTCAATCTGAATTAATTAAAAAAATTCACTGACAGATTTTTAAATTGAAAACTTTGAATTTTTTCGTTTCCCAAAACTTTATTTTTTCTAAATAAATTATTATTTTTCCAATGATTGAAAATATTTAGAGTAAAAGTACGTCAGTAGTTTTTGATTCTAAATTTTATGGTTCCACTATATAGGAAAAAAATTAGCAATATTTCTACTAATTATTAACTTTCCAAAATATTTTGCAATATTTTTTGGCTAATTACCAATTTAAAATAAAAATTAGTAATATTTCCAGTTTAATTATTAATTTTGGAAAAAAACTAACAATATTTTTTTACTAATTACTTATTTTCGAAAAAATTAGCAATTTTTTTCTGCTAATTACTTATTTTCGAAAAAATTAGAAATATTTTTTTACTAATTACTTATTTTCGAAAAAATTAGTATTTTTTTTCTACTAATTTTTTAATTTTATAGAAAATTAGTAATAATTTCTGGCTAATTACTGATTTTTGAGAAAAATTAGCAATATTTTTTCGCTAATTACTAATTTAAAAAAAAAATTAGTAATATTTTTTCACTAATTACTTATTTTCGAAAAAATTATTAATATATTTTTGCTAATTTTTTAATTTTATAGAAAATTAGTAATAATTTCTGGCTAATTACTAATTTTTAAAAAAAATTAGCAATTTTTTTTCGCTAATTACTAATTTAAAAAAAAAATTAGCAATATTTTTTCGCTAATTACTAATTTAAAAAAAAATTAGTAATTTTTCTTTGCTAATTTTTTGATTTAATGAAAAATTAGTAATTTTTTTCTGCAAATTTTTTAATTTTATGAAAAATTAGTAATATTTTCTGGCTAATTACTAATTTTTGTAAAACATTAGCAATATTTTTTCGCAATTTTCTAATTTTTTTGAAAAAATTAGTAATATTATCGATATCGTTAACCAAAATATCGATACTGCCGATCACTGGTGTGTGTGTGTGTGTGTGTATGTGTGTGTGTGTGTGTGTGTGTGTGTGTGTGTGTGTGTGTGTGTGTGTGTGTGAGTGAGCGTGGATGTAAACCTCTCATATCTTTTTAATGAATGATCCGATTTACATTTTTTTTTGCGGCATTCGAAAGATTTTTTCTCAACTTAGATTTTCAGAAAATTTTAGATCATTTAGTCAAATAGTCTCTGAGATATTTAAAAACTACGAACAAAAAAAAATTTTTTTTTTCGTTTTTTTTGGATATTTCGAAAACTGTCGAATCGATCAATTCCAAAATCTAATCAGGTTTAAAACTCGATAAAAGCTTTCGATTAACGCCAAGAACGTCTAAATCGGATAATTCGTTCGAGAGATATCGTTGAAGGAATAATCAATGTAAAATCTGCATCAGCTTTTTTCATTGAATAACATGATAATTTCTGAACAACGTAACACAAAACTAATATTTTCTTGTTTATGTAAGTCATTGGAAGTGACTTCTTAAGAATCATCATGTTCGCTCGTTTCACATGTAACAACCGATACACATGAATTACTTTTAATCCCAAATACTTTATAAATTTAACCTAATTAAATTATTTTTGAATTATTTTTGCTATTCAGAGCACATTCAATCAATTCCAGAAAAAGGGGGTGTTGGACTTGCTCTGAATCAATTGAAAGTATTCTGAAATGAACAATAATTATAATATCAAAATATAATAATATAACGCATGGAGAGACGGAGAGTGAAATAGAAGTAGAACGAATGGATAGACAGATATCTGTCTTTCTCTCTCATAAGCGCATCTGCACCGCGATGGCCGGTTTACTAGGTGAAGTGCTCATCTTAATACGCCTCACTTGAGCCTTAAGTAAATTTTAATGTCCAAACTAAGTTAGCTAAAAAATTCTCCCATAGATTTAAAATTTCATTACTCGAGCACTTAATTTAACACCATCTAACATCGATGAATATTACAGTTCCCACGAATTCGCTGTTGATATTATTTACTCGAAAAATAGAGTAAAGAGCTCCTGTCATCTAAATCAAAACTTTAGTTCGTTCTGTCTCACTACTAATGGAATTAAAGAGTTCATATCCGCCCCCTAATGAATTCAACGGTTTCCCATGGACTCTGGTAGTCAATGATTTTCAACGACATAATTTTCAAAGGCCCAAATTTAAGATAAACGTTACTTAAATTTACGATTTCCTGTTATTTTCTATCATCTCCATACTATTCTACGGAGATTAGAGTTAAAATTTAAAATCTTCTCTTAAAAATTAAATTATTGCTCGTAAAAATATGTACCACTAATGTATTTAAGTAATTAATAGTAGGTCGCTAATGAATCAAACTCTTGTATTTCTGAGTCCCCTACAATTAGTAAATTTTCTAACATGATGATTTATAAAGAAAATGTTTTCAATTGTCGATCTCGTAACCACTGCCTCAGGCAGATTGCGTTAGTTCGTGCGCAGTAGTAATTCTTTTTGAGCCCGTGTTTTGTGCAAGTTGTTGATGAGGCCCGGATGACGTCGAACTTAGGACAGTTGTGTTCTCTGTGTTCTAAGTTTATTATGTCGCGTTTTAACACTTGTTGCAAATAAGTAGCTTTGAGTTCTCCTCTCGTGTAAGCTGCACGTGCGTTTCTTGCGTACCTTTTTAAGATTTTTAATACTTGATGGAGTTGTGTGTCACCTTCTGACCAGTGAATACCGTGATGTTTGGAAGTGATCCAGTCGTTTCTCTCACGTACTTTAGGTGATAACTTGTGGTATGGAAATGGTTGTTCAACTATCCAGTGACCCAGGATGTCTTCAGTGGATACCACCAAGGCAATTTCTTTTGGAATGAATTCTTCTTTATTGTCCCAAAATCCTTGGATGTCAATCACTATATCTATAATACCCTAAAAGATATTGTTCACAAGTGAAAGAAAAAGGTATTTAGGTATCTAGGCTTAGTGAACTGATTCTATAGCTGTGTCGGACGCAACGGTGTAGTGAATTTTCTATCCAATATTCTCGTAGAAAGATTTTTCGGAAGGTTTCGTGGTGACTGGCGTGGATAGCTTGGTTTAGGCCAGTGATGTCTAAGGATGATGGTAGAAATAACTTAAATGTTCCTAGAGCCTTTTGATAAGTTCGGTGTTCCTTGATAGGGTCTATGCTATATGCTTCCTCGTTAAAGGAGTCGTCGCAGAGGAGATTGTTTCGTGTTCGTAATCTTGTCCGTAGTTTTCTTGTAGCTTGCGCTGTTTTCCAGTGGTTCCGATGGATTAGGAATGATGTGAGTTCACAGAAATCCTCGAAACTTTGGCTCAAGTTTTTATGTCGTTAAATCGTTATTATACTAGCGTCTCGTTCTTCGTCAGTGTTAAGTCTATTGTTGGAGAGACCTTTGCTTATAACTTTCTTTCTTCAGAGTCTGAAAATTCCAGGTCTTCGTGGATGTTGATGCACTGTTGATAAGTTATTCCAGCCTCTAAGGTTGGCAATTTATTCCTAGTATAACAAAAAATTAATTTTCTAAATAAAATTGTTACACATCCTGCTAAAATTAGTAATATAAGTATTATTCCATGCAGGAAATAAGGGGGTAAACAGTAGTGTTTTTTGGGCAATTTAGTTGTTCGTAGTTCTCTTTTTACTTGATCCAAAGTAAAATCGTAGGACAAAAATCCGTATGAGTCGATGAGAGGTAAGGTTGTAGAAATGTCGTTCGTATGGTTGGTTAAGTTAAGTGGTTCGTAATTGTCTATTTCTGGAAATAGTTGCGTTATATTTAGTCCTATAGTAGGTTGTGGTTGGAGCGGGATCTCGAGGTCGGAATCTGCAGATCCGAATAAATTTACATAGCCGATTCTTATAGAGGCCTCTGGGCTTAGACTTAAGGTTTCGGTGCCAGATATCTTTACGTATTCTGTCGGTTTTCCTGGATTTTGGACCTGAAGTAAGCTCAGATGTGGTATTGAATAGATTCAACCCTTAATTTCTTCTAAGGATTTCCAGTATAAATAGTGAGTTTTGCTGAGTCTTATGTCGCATCTCCAGAATGAGTCGAGATCTGAGCTAGCGAGTAGGTCAGCTTCACATGCAGGATGAACGGCAGTTTCATATATTACAAAGTTTGGTTTGCAAATATATGATCCCTCCGATCTTAGACAGTGTTTGAGCTCGTTCTCTTGAATCAGTGAATAGCTCGCATGATTCGTAGATATCATCAAATAGTCAGATCGAGGTTGGATGTAAGCTGAACCCTTGGTGTTATTCCCGAAAATTTGTCGGACGGGATAAGCGTGAAGTCTGTAAAGATTGTATCTTGGTGACTGTATCAGTGGTATTTGGAGCGTCAAAATTAATTTATCGTTGAGTGATTCATATTCAATTTTCATTATCTGAGTAGCTTTTTCGTTGTAGAGGTCCTTGACAGTTATGGGGAATTGATGTTGTGGATTATTTTTAATGAATTTTTCCATAGCTTCTGAAATTCTTTTTGGACTGAGGATTCTCGGAGGGATTTTTCCAGCTAAAGCAAAATTAACTGCTTCCAAAACGTCTTCTATATGACTGTGGTAGTCTTCGAAGCAGCTTCGAGCCTGGGCACTCCAAGAACTCAGTCGCATAACGTAGTGTGAGTAAGTTACATTATTTTTAGCAATTGAACCAATTGTTTTCTTTAATGGGCTCGTGTACCGATAATAGTTACCACGGCGTAGTATTAATTGATTTAAGTCATCGTATAGGTCTGAATGAATTATTTGTCTGTTCTTTTCGAGTAGTACTGAATCTTCAGGAGAGGAAGCAAAAACAATCTTGTTGAAATTGTTGAGATAGTGTTGAAGAATGGCCAATTTGTTCTGCTCAATCAATGATGACCGATTATTTGTTTGTCCGGAACCGACCATTCGTCTTATTAACTTCATTCGCGCAGTTGATTCTCGGAGGATGCGCTCATGGTCGTCAAGTTGTATGTAGTGTCTGCAGTCGTCTTCTTCAATCGTTGATCGGCAGTTTTGGTCCAGGAGATTTATTTCCAAATCTGCTATATTAGGGAGTTGTTGCTCTAGGAAAGCTAGGTCTATCATGGTGGTTAATTTCCAGTTGACTTGGGTGAGCTGGATGTCGGCGAGATGTTCGTAGTAGAGTCCTGAACTAGGTTCCAGTGGTTTTAGATGGACAGCACTTCCTTTCGTAGTGCTTATGACGGCGATGATGATTAAGATCATCTTGTTTAAAGTTGCCATGTCGATGATGGTTTCACTAATATTATTTATTAAAAATTTTTACTGAGTACTGGGAATTTGATAAACTTAATTTTAATCTAAAAGTAGGTTGAAAGGTCGTAAGGAGCATGCATGAGGTTAGTTTGATAGCTGTTGTGTATTCTCGGGTTCAGTCTTAGGTTCGCGAGGATCCAGATCTTGAGTAAGTTATACTGGGTACCTACTGTTCTAGGAGCAGTGTAAATTACTTCTCTAGTGTGGTTGGGTGGTGCATACGGCAAGTACGGGTAAATGTTTTGAGTAGTAACAACCTTAGGATTTTCTTTCTCACTTAGCTCTACGTCATCTGGTGTAATGTCTTTACCGATCTTGGGTAGATGTAGTAGAAGGTTTGTAACGGAGTCCCAAAATGCTCCTATTAACCATACGCTCCATCCATATATAGTATGTAGCGCATAACCGTGTATTAAGGTGTCTATTGCGAATTTAATTGCCTTGAACGTAAGATATACTCCAAAGAGTGTTACACTGAAGGTACCCACAGTGTTAAAGAAGTTATAAACCTTTCCCCAAGCTTTTGCTAGGGATAGTCTTATAGCCTCTTCATCAATAAAGTTGTTGATCTTAATTGTATTATCAGCTACAGATTGTCCTGTTGCTCCTCTGGCAATAGTGTTAGATACAGCAGTTCTTTCCAAAGGAAACATCATATAGCCTTTTAATTTCACGATGTCGTTATCAGAGTAGATTCCTCCCGTCGCTAGTCCTTGAGCTGGTACATACTTCCAAGAATAGTTTGTTGAAGCTGTAAGTTGTTCCGGATTTGGTACAGAAGAGATTTTAGGATCTAATTCATACCATGAATCTTCTAGTCGATACATCGGTGCTAGTAAAGGATTGCAATCTATCTGTGTCCCAGTTTTAATTAATATGTATGTTCGTGGCAACATATAATAGGTGTCGTTACCTCTTAGTACAGGTAACTCTTGGTAACATTCTTTTGTTTCTCGTCTTTTTACATCTACTGCTATACACTTGGCAAATCTTATTACCTCACCTGAGACATGGGCAATATAGCCCGGTTTCTTCATGAATTCAAATGCAAATTCGTTAGGTGCTAGAGTAGCTATAATAAGTGCATTTTGTAAAACCTTCTTTTCTAGCTCACACTCTTGTCTGATCATATCGTTATATAGTATAATGATCGAACCGTGAAGGTGGCGTTCTAGATATACAAATTTAGTGTTTATGTATGTGAATAGATCCATGGATTGAGTATCGATTCTGTTGGCGTCGTGGAAAAATTCACTATTCTCGGAGTCGAGTATGAAGAGTCTAGGATGTTCAGTCTTGATTAGTTTGGTGGCGCAGTTTGCGATATGGCCCTTAGCTGTTAGTGCGAACGTTACGCCTCCAGTAGTCACTGAATATACTTCTTCTCCGAATTTCCTATTGACATGATCTTGTATCTTGCTAGCAGTTCCTTGATAAAGTATGGAAAACTTGCGTGAATTGCACTGATCCGGTGGTAGTAAATTCCAGAAGGTGTTTCCTCCTTCGATGTCCATGCACTTCCCATGCTGGTACTTGCATCGGACTCCGGATCGTTATATTACTTTATTTTGATCCAGATTAATAGGAGCGTAATAGTCTTGTAGGGTGAAGGTGGCATACCCGGTTACAGTGACTGCATCCCATTCGACGTAAGAATCGGAGTATGATGCCCTTTTGCAACCACCACCGGAAGTGAATGGACCTGCCAGGGTGATTGGGAATCTAGTCGTAGAGTTTTTCTGAACACCTGCAAGTGTGGTGTCTCGATATATAGAGAGTCCGCTATCGTGGACAGATTTACAAACTTCATGACTTAACTCTTGCATAAACTCCATATTATTACTCGTTTCTCCGAATAGGTGGTTAAGTATTCCACAATGGAAAATTGTACGTTGGATGAAGAGTTTGCACTAGATAATCTTTATAAATGAGAAACTACTGGATTGTAATAGTTGGACCTTGGTGTTTTTAATTACTGGTTTTGCGGTAGGCATGTTGCAGTCTTTAATGTCTAGAAGGGATAATGAAGTAACGTTTATTGACGGGGTTCCACAGTCGTATGCTACGAATCCATACGTCAATTGGACGGCTGACGTCATCCAGAGGATGAATTTTATCCACCCCATGGTGCTTGGATTTTTACTTGTTTCACCTAGAGTAATTTTATATAACTAGAACATAACGATTAGTAGGACATACGGGAAATGATAATATGTTAGTCGGATTGAGTGTCAGTGTTAGTATTAGTAGAATCTCGTGTATTACAGATTTTTAGCTTATCTATGTGTTTAAGAGAGCGTTTGCTCTTTTCATCCTCTATTATGGCCGTATTATTATCTAATAACTCGGCTATAACATATGGACCTTTATAATGCGAGTCGAATTTACCCTTTCGTGGTTCTTTTATAGCATAAACCTGATCTCCAACATTCAAAGTACTGGGGTTCAGGTGAGCATCATAGTAACGTTTAGAGCGGTGTTTGGATTTAATTAAATTAGATGCCGCGAAGTGTCTCATGTCATCCATACGGTTGACTAAGTCATATAGGTAGGTTCCGTAAGTTTCAGTTTTGTCTGGGGGTGGAAAGGAGCTGGGTATACGCGCTCTTTTACAGAACATAAGTTCGAAAAGAGTGAAATTAGTCGATTCATGTACAGCGATATTACATGAAAACATTGCATAGGGAGCAAGTTTATCCCAGTCTTCATGTTTATTTACATAATGTTGGATAAATTCTGCCAATACTATGTGACTACGCTTTAGGGATCCATTAGTTTGTGGATGGCACCCTGAGGTAGATACTTGTTTAATTTTGAAAATTTTTGCAAAGTGGTAAAACATTTTACCGAGAAATGATCTGCCTTGATCACTTAATATTACGCGAGGTGATACAAACTGAATAATAACGTGGCGAGCAAGTGCGTCTGCAATAGTCTCAGCCTTAATTTGTCCAGACGGCCTGGAAAAAAAGGTGTTTGTTGGCAACTTTTCGAGAAAATGGTCTGTTTTGTCCAGCTTAGACGCTGAACTTTTTATATTAAATTTTATTTTTTTTTTTATTATTATTAAAATTACGTGGCGACCAAATTTTATTTTTCTTTAATAGCTCTAGAGCGATAAGACATTTTAGTTGTAAAAATATTTTAAGAATTAGTAAATTTGTTTGCTCTGACGCACGTAAAAAAGTACTAGAGCAAACAATCAAATGCGTTTTCAATGACCCCTCAGGTCACCATAGCGAAAAAACCCAAGTTTATTCTTTTTAGAAAGCAATAAAAAATTATCAACGGAGACGTATTTGAAATATTTCAAAAGGAAAAAAATGAAATTTTAACAGTGACTCATTTTTGAATAAATAAAATAAACGAAAATACCTAATCTTATAAGCCCTTACATTTTTGAGTGCACTTTCAACGAAACAAATTGTAACCGCGAAAAATAAAGTAAACTCAGTGTAAACCAAAAGTATACTCCAGTCTTCACAACTTCAGGTACTGTAATCTTAAAGTTTATGTATGCCAAAACATATAGAAACATTTCCAATACACGGAAATATTATAAAAGAAATTATTGTATTCAAAATTCTATAGTCCTCTCTAGTATTCAAAACGAATTTTATCACAACCATTTTATTGTAGATTAGAGTCGGCTGACTAGCCACCTAATGTTTTAAATATTAAATTCATTGTATTCACATCATCAAAATTGTAAATTGTATAATATATAGTAGTTTAATTCGTATATTCAACATCTTTCATTTCAAACAAACCTTCTAGATAATAACTCAGTGTGATCCCGGTCTATTGGTCGAAAGACTAGGGCCGAAAATAAAAATAATAATAATTTGTCCAAATATCACAGTACAAGCTACTTTTTGGACATAACAGGTCCGATTTCGGATTTTTTTTTTTTTTTTAATACTCAGAAAAATATTTTAAACATTTGTGTGTATGTGTAAAGACTTGTTTTTTTTTTTTTTTGTTTAAAAAATAGAGTTTTAGCGTTAAGCTTTAAATTAAAATATCTCAGAAACCAACCAAAAGTAGTCGAGACATACTGCGTATGAAATTTAGAGAATTGAATAATGAACAAAATGAGCCCAACCTGATGTCTCTACGACCAATAGTTTACGAGATATTCTTTTTTTAATAAAAAAAAACGCGGTGCCGCTCAAGCGCTTATAAACAAATAGCTGTAACTCCGCGAAAAATCATTCGATTTACTTTTTTTTTTTTTTGAATTAAAGCTATTATTGTATAGTATAAGCGAAAAAATCAGCTGAGCTGAAAAAAATTTTTTCGAATTTATTCGAATTATTTTCTGTTTTTTTAAATTTTGCATTAAAAAATAGTTAAAATTAAAAAATAATTATTTTTTTGGCATATTAAAATTAGTAGTTGAGCTAGGGGAGTTCACCCCCCCCCCGATAAAACAGATTGTGGGTTCTAGTCCGGGCGAGTTACCGATGGAGGGTGACCTACCAGCGGTCGGTGTGCACTGGCGGTCGGTAAGACCTGTTTTACCGACAGCCCTCGGACTGACAGTCGGTGAACTCTGATTTGGCAGTCGGCAAGCTCGTATTAGCAGTCAGTAATCTCTGTTTTACCCACTGTAAATCATTGTTGAGCTCATTTTTCGATACTTTTAGAGCTTATGGAGGCCATTTTGCGCTCATAATATAGCTCTGCCGGTTGAATTGAGCTTGTTTTTGACTAGATGTAGCTTGACGTCTGTTCTTAGCGGGAAATTTTGAAACAAAAAAGACTTTGTGATGGCGATCAAGGCTGACGATTTCCAGTCTATCAGCTTTGAGCGTCATCACAAAGTACATTTACATCTTCATCTGGTTTTATATATTGAAACTGAGGTGTGTAAGGGTACATGCGAGAAGGTTGCGAAATGCGCGCCATCTATTGGTTTAGTTTCCCCCACTCTTTTCTTGAATATTGCGTCGTCTAACCGGTCTGGACTCGTTTTCCTTTATTTATGACGTCATCTAACAGGTTTGAACTGGTTTTCCTTTGTTCGTGACGTCATTCGACAAGTTTGAACTTGTATTATGATTTGGGGTGGGGGATACTGGTCTGAGTGCTGAGCTCGAGAACTCGCACCCAGTCAGTCTACGCTGAGAAGAGTTGAAGTGAACAGTTCGCGTGCCAGAGCCTGTATTTATGGCTGAATTAACTGAAAGTAAAATGATTTTTCTTTGCAATAATTACCCTTTTGCAGAACGTTTTGAAGATCTTATTGAAGGGTTTTTCGGTGACGTGCCTCCTCCTGAGTCTATCGGTAAATTGATTGACGATATAATTGCGTTTGCGAAGAACACGGAAATAATTTACAGTGTTCGATTAGAAGCATCGTGTATAAGCTGCCACGACAGGAGAATTTTATCTAGAAGATTATTAAAAATTACGGAAAAGTTGGTGAAACTGGAAAAGCGTATAGCAAATTAATAGTCACGATGAGTCGTTCGTCAAGGTATGTAGTAAATATTTTTCTAATAACCTGCTTTATAGTTGTTTTATTATAATAACTAATTAATTGAATTTTTTTTTTTAGACCCCATGTGTGTACGGGTGTATGCTTTCGTGATGCGCAGATCGACTTCGAGGATGTAATGGACAACGACGAGGATAACGTTAATGACTTTGATCGTCATATTGCAGAACAAGAAAGATCAAAAAAATTGGCTGAACAAAAAAACGAAATCGATTTACAAGTGAAGCATTGGAAGAAATTATTACTTAGCTTCAAAGATCGCCGCGAATACGAACAGGATTGCCATAAAACTACGTTTATGCTAACCAAGCTATTGTTTGACGCTAACAAACAGCATGGACCTAATCGTTGATTTTGTGGGTTTCGAGATGCCTGACGGCAAGTTTGTAGTGAAAGAACTGTGCGCTGCTGATATTTATGATAAAGTGGGTACATATGGACTTGCAAAATGTAAACATTGGTTGTTTGAATCAGCTTTGGATCAAGTCGATGTTGCTAAAATGCAGAAAAGTGTTGATCACTGTGGACATCAACATTCAATATCATGGATAGCTGGTTTGCTACCATATGAATTATTGAAAGAAGTTCTTGAAATTATAATCAAACATGCACGATACTTTTACGTACAAGGTGAATGGAAAAAAAATGGCTTTAAGATCTAATTGACACTGCTGTTCCAATTATTGACTTGGAAAAAATGAGATTTTTCTCTCTCTATCAGAAGAATGATTTCTTGAAACATCAATGTTCATATTATGCTTATCATTTGAAGAAATCGGATACTTCATCGCATTTCAAAATGTCCAAGAGTTCAAGAGATGGTTCTGGCATTTTTATGGAATTCAACCAACCTACGAAAAGTCAGTTCAGATCTTCAATCAATTGAAGAATTTACTGTGTATGGATAATCGTGATATAGCATGACTTGATGATACATTTATCCTCGAAAATGCAGCTCAGCAAATCGATTCCGTTTGGCACAAACTACCAGAAGAATTAAAAGAGAATGAAAAATTAATGGGCTATCAAAGGTGTCGGGATCATTATATATTCAACGATGATATCCCCGATAGCTTTGCATATCCATTTAAAAAAGATTGCTCTAACTGTAGTGCATTGTTTTAGGTTAAGAAAAACATCTATAATTTATTATGTATTTGAGGTCATGTACGGCTAGAATGTATATTTTTTTAGGTTAAAAAAAAATACTATAGTTTATTATGTATTTGAGGTTATGTACGACTAGAATGTATATTTTTTAGGTTAAGGAAAAGACTATAGTTTATTATGTATTTGAGGTTATGTACGATTAAAATGTATATAGTCTTAAGTTAAGAAAAAAGAACTACAGTTTATGTAAGACTAAAATGTATATTTTAGGTTAAGAAAAATTTCTATAGTATATTTAAGGTTATGTAAGACTTAAATGTATATTTTAGGTTATAAGCAATAAAAACACTATATATTAATATGAAAAAAAAGTTTATTTATAAATGTAAGTTTATTAATTGATACAGGTTCAATAATTATATTTAATTTATTAATTCTATGTTTAAATCGTTTCTCGATCTCTTGCTAGTTGTTCCCACTCGCCTCTTCTTGCTTGCTTGTGTGCAAATCTCCATACATACATGTAATGTACAGCTGGTGTTGGATCAAATTTAACAGTCTTCATATTAGTTTTCGTACGATGCTGCTTATAGGATTATGCTCGACTATGCTATCATGTATTATGAGGCAGTAAGTTGATGTCTGTGCAGGGAATTGATTTGCGGATTCAAATTCCAGACGAATGTCCACTGGTCCAGATTTTATCGATTCGTTTTGTTTCGAGCAATCGATAACGTACAGTGGTGCTTGTTCCAAAAATTTCTTCTTCGTTAGCAGTGGTTCAGGTTCTTTGTTGTAGTAAGAAATTTGGAAATTTATATACATGTCATACAACAGAGCATATTGATTGTTTGCAATGTTGAGGTTTAAATTTCCATAAGGATAACTCTGAGAGTTTAAAAATAATTTTATATCTCTGATGTTGCAATGATCAAATACGCTGGCATTCATAATAGCGTCATTTTTTCTTGCTGTTTGAAATCCAAGTATCACAAAACGTGGTTTTTCGAGCTGCGTAGAAGTTTTTACTGCCCAAATGTGCTTCGAAGTATTTGGCAATAGAGGATATTCGTACAGCTCCCAAGCACGGAAACTGATTGAGATAGCTGGATCACTTGTAATGTCATTCAAAGCTTCAATTTTTTGTTTATCAGCCATTGTCACATATGGTACAATCCAGTCGATTTTTTGCAGCGTAATTTTGACAGCTTCAGCATGAGCTCCAGCAGCAGGTGTGGCCACAACGTAGGCATTCAAATCAGCATTTGATCTTATTAATATTAATTCATGCTTTGCATTGATGACAACTTTATGATAATCTTCAGCAAATCCAAGCAAAAGACTCAGTGGTATAGATACATCAAAGTAGCCATTGTCATTGTGTAATTTGTTTACAGCTTCATCCACAATCCAGCCTGAGTTCTCGAGTGTATTTTGTTGAGCAGGACTCAGCGATGTGTATCCTTTCATGAGACTTGTGATACCAACATTTTTATTACGATCAATATCAATACCATTGAGCTCGTAGCGTATTTCTTCAAACATATGACAGACTGTCATGTTGACCATGTGAGTAGTTGCACTTACAGCTGTACCATCGGACTTTGTGAATTTTCCGTACACATGTAGTGTACTCTTACTTGGAAGTAGACACAAATCTTGATGCTGAACAGCAATTCTTATTTCGTCGCTGTTGTTGAATGTTGATGAAGCGTACGGGAGATGAGCATGCGCTTTATAGTGCGCAATTGACTCATCGAAAATAATTTGTCGTTGAATATTTAAGATTTTCGCCATGGTCGTGTACACGTCAAACAACAAAAATAAATTTTTATTTTCTTAATTTTCCACGTAATTTTAGTCCTAGGCTCTGTAGAAACTGAACGTTCTGATGTGTTAACGCCTTGTGAGGTACTTGGCGACTGATGTTGCTCGATTATGCTGCTATCTTTTTATAGCCAGCACCACTTTTCGTCTCATACACGATACCCATTATTTTATAGACTTTATATGTAGTCTTATGGTTATCGTCTCACCTCTGGAATTAGCCAGTTTTCCGTCTTGATCGACAATTCTCAGTCTGAGATTTTGTATTGCTTGTACGGCGATCGGTAGATAAATGACGTGAGATGGCAACTCAACAATCTTATATCCTGGTGGTACACTCGGAAAAAATTCATGAATAGTGTGAACTTTGTGCTCATTTATGTAAGCGCCTGATGTAATGTTGCACTCAACTCTCAGAGCATTGAGTGTTAATGTCTTCACTGGTAAATCTGATGAGTGAGTTTTATGTGGTGTCAGCTTTCGGTTTGTAAATCCCAATAGCCGGCCAATCGAATCTTGGGGTGTAAAATTTACAAATTGATCACATTTAATTTCACTTCTCAATTCATTATTATTGGCTCTTATGCTGATGCTGAGTCTTCGTAGTTTCTTTTGAATGTACTTTTCAATGTCGGTGATTTCGTAACTTCCTGTTGGTATTGTCAAGACTCTTTCTTCAACAGTTTCATATTTTCCAGCTTCTATACTTTCACTCATTGTATTATTTTCAGTTACTGATGAGACATTGTCATCAAACTTTGTAATTATTGCTACATTTCTTTTAGCTCTTTTTTTAACTTCCCGCTCAGAAAATCGATGATTTTCAAAAATTTCGGGAAGTTATTGTTTTCACCCCGATTTTCAAAAATCGAGTTTTCATCAGATGTTGACGTTTTGAGGTCCTAGGAAGCTATTCTGACTATTTTTAGAATGATGTCCGAGTGTCTGTATGTATGTGTGTGTGTGTGTGTGTGTGTGTGTGTGTGTATGTATGTATGTAAACTCTTTATAACTTTTTAACTAATAAACCGATTTGGATGGTTAAGGCGGCAATCGAAAGAGTTTTTTGGCCATCAACTTTTCTGAAAATTTCAGATCATTTGACTAAGTAGACTCGAAGATATTGGCCAATTACGAAAAAAAAAAATTTTTTTTTTTAGTTTTTTATTGATTTCTCGAAAACGGCTTATACGATCGACTTCAAAATCTAATTAGCTCTAGAACTCAATGAAACGCGTCGATTGCCACCTCAAACATCTAAATCGAATAATTCGTTTGAGAGTTATCGCGGGAGAAAGAAATGCTAAAAACTGTTTTTTTCAAAAATAATGGCATGCAAAAGTGTTTTCGAGCTCGACGAGCTCGAAAATGTATTTACAACGATGTTTTTGAGCTCCTTGAGCTCGAAAACAGCGGGAAGTTTTGGGGCTGGCCCGCAGGGTCAACCGATGCCCAGATTTTTTTGATTATTTTTTTCTCATTAACATTATTTTTATCATTTGTATCAATTTTTTTGATATCAATATTATCCACAGGATAAGAGACATAGAATTTATTAGCACCAACATCAATATTAGGTATTGAATTAAATGTTAATAACTCTACAAGTCCCAGGACATAATTTCTATTTGGTGATAATTCAATCGGAGGGAAGTAGATGGCCTCCAACACAGATGTAGATCCCGTTAACGTTAATGTGAATGACTCAGCCATGACTGATGTGCTCTACACAAAGTCACATCAATTTATAGTTGTCCTGTGAGAAATTTGAGACATGAGTGTCCGCATATAATTGTACCAAAATCCTGATATCTTCTGTGATTATATTTTACGCTACCAACATCGAGATACTCCATAAGATCTTGTGGTGGTTGTAAATTACCAAAACTGTCAAAGTAAACAACTTTATCATTAATTTTCTTGTATGCAACCCAATGAGTACCAGGTCCAAATTTATCATCAAGATTTATAATAGCTCATTCGTTTTTTCTCGGACCAGTTTTAGGTAAATCATTTCTCATAAAAACACCGCGAAAGTTTGGAATTTTTAGAGCTTTAGCGTATTTCAGTATGTCGATGTTTGTAAGTGGTCGATGCGGTAGCTCTACTTATTTTTTGACTTGCATCCTCGGCCTACTGGATATGGTCTCAAATATAAACCCATACCACGTCTGTGAGGCCTCAAGTATAAACCTTTACCCATAGTTATTTGCTCCATTTTCAAATTATGACGTTTGCTCTCTTCCAATCGATTTTTAGCAGCACTTTGCACATTTACAGCTTTCGCTATACCAGCAGCAACCCCAGCCAAAGCTCCTGTTGCACTCAGGCCGGCAAAAAGTGGTATTAAAAATGGTAGTACACCACCAACTTTGGATGGAACCGGTAGAATTCGTGGTAGCCGAATATTTTTTTTCCCACCAGATTTTTTAACAGCCTGACGAGCTCCTTTTAACGCTGTTTTTATTGGATCACCTCCAGGAGTCATGGAATTTTTGGCAGCTGTAATAACTTGTCTCAGTGCTACTTGTTTCTTTACACTAGACTTTCTCTTGCTAGTCTTCCTCTTCCTAGTCTTTCTCTTGCCAGTTTTTTTCTTAGTAGGCTTTCTCTTACTAGGCTTTTTCTTGCCAGCTGTTCTCTTCTTCAAACCCATTCCGAATCTTTTTTTCATCTTCATGATTTTATTGACACTCCACGCAGCAGCTTTTTCACCAATACGAGCGTCTTTTGCTTGATAACGTTGCCACGCCTTCTCAGCAAGTATTCGATCAGCCTCGTGACGTGCAGCCAAATTTTCGCGATTATACGAGTATGCGATATCGTGTTCGTTATACGCAACGTCCAGAGGATTAATTCCGGGATCACCACGAGCTAATCTTTTGGCTAGTTTTGTACCTGGTCCACAGTTCTGGTATCCAGGTATGTGTAGTTCAACTGATAGCTTATTAATTAGACTGTTTATAAAACCTCGACCACTGGTGTTTACACATGTGCTCTCCATAGTAGCAGCATCATGACTGACTTAAAATGATATAAATCCTGGTACTTATAGCTCGCTGAGTGAGTTGTTGTTGTGATCGCAAACTGACAACATGGAGTTTAGAAGTCAAGCAGCCAAGTTACCAGCAATAAATTTTGATCAAATTGTTCAAGGAACGGGGGTGAAAAAAGTTAAGAGACACGGTACTTTATTGCCAAACAGTGTAGGTGCTATATTTTGTGGTCCATCAAATTGTGGAAAAACAAATGCTCTGCTTTCACTCATCATACACCCCAATGGCTTGAGATTTGATAATATTTATCTCTACTTAAAATCTCTAAACCAACCAAAATATAAATTTTTAGAATCACTACTTAAACCAATAGAAGGTATTGAATTCTTTACATTCAATGAGCACGAAGAAGTACTGAAACCTGAAGATGCAAAACCAAACTCATTAATGATATTTGATGATGTCGCTTGTGAAAAACAAGATCATATCAGAGCATACTTTTGTATGGGTCGACATAAAGATGTTGACAGTTTTTATCTCTGTCAGACTTATACACGTATTCCTAAGCATTTGATACGTGACAATGCAAATTTTATAGTTCTCTTTCGACAAGATGAAATAAACTTGAAGCATGTGTATGATGATCATGTAAATACTGACATGTCATACAATTTATTCAAAGACTTGTGTTCTGCATGTTGGAATGATGTCGATGGTAAATACGGTTTTGTCGTGATTGACAAAGACAGTGAACTAAATAGTGGTAGATATAGAAAAGGATTCGACTCTTTTATTAGAATAAATTAAGTTGTACTTGATAAATAGTCATCAGAGATTAAGTGAACTTTAACCCATCAACATGAAGACTGAGAAGCTTTCAAAGTAGAGAGATGTTTTACATCAGATCTCTCAGGCTAGTGATGCTATCCGACGAAAGCACAGAATGCTTAAGTTGGGTAAAGACACAGCTGAGAAGGCAATGGGTGAAATGTTTAAGCCTATTGTTACACCTCTGCAGAGTCTAGTCGAGTCGTCTAAGCATAAAGTCAAACAAGAAATCAAGCAAGAAGTCAAAGAAGAATTTAAAGATGATAATCCAACGGTGAATAATGATACAGAGTTTGATGAAGCCAGTAATGATGATAGTATTATCTCTGAAGATAGAAGTGGGACTCTGGAAGGAACACAAGTATTTCCTGCTGCATCGAGTACCCCCGCTAAGCCAGTGAGTGGCGAAATAAAATCATTTTTAGCTAAAGTGTATAGAAGAAGTAAAGATATTGACATGCGATATGGTATTCGTCGACGTTTTAATGATTTTTATACTGGTGATTCTGAAATAACTTTTGACGATAATGAGATTAATGTAAAAAATAAAAATTACTCTGTGACTCCTGGTTTATTGAAATTATTATTTAAAAAATCGCCGGATGATTCAAAAGTCACGCAGAATGATAAAAATAAATATCTCGAAACTATTAAAATGACAAATACTCATAGAAAAAATTATAAACCAGATGGTAGTTTTTATAAAGACACGACAATCAAGTATAATGATTATATTGCCGATTTTCTCGATAAAAATGCAAACTTATCAAGAGGTAAAGGATTACCAAATTCTATGATTGCGAAAAAGAAAAAATCACGTATGGATTATGTCTACTGGGATGATCCAAATGAACTAGTTGACCGTCTGCGTTTACTCATGGCATCTCAAGCAGCTGGAAATCCAAGTCACACCAATGAAATCATATCAATTATCGAAGAACTACGAGAAGCAGGGATTATTTATTAGCATCTGCTGTGTCAAATTTATGCCACTTAGTTGCTGACTGTTGAAGTGAAAAGAGCAAAAAAAAAAATGAGTATCGATATATTTGGACGTTCACTACCAACTGGTGCTGTAATCAGTGGACCACCAGGACCACCTGGACGAGGATTTCAAGTAACTGTTGACGGACAGTATGATGTTGAGAGCAAGAGACTGTGTCATGCAGGTAAACCTGCTGAAGATAGCGATGCAGCAACTGTAAAATTTACACGTGATCTTGTATATCACGAGCTGTCTTTAATGTATGATAGTATAAGGAATGATCAGTCTGAGATCATTTCACATTTACACTCTCAAGTGGTAACACTCGACTCTGTTGTGAGGCTATTAAAAAAAGAAAATCAAGAACTAAAAGTTAAAATTTAACGTTTAAAGTTACAAAAAAACTTAATCAGTAGAAATACCCAGCGAATAAAAGAATTGGAAGCAAGAATTTTTGTCAACAATGGAGGAGGACAAGAAATCAGTAATAGCGTATGAGCTGCACAGACCAGCACGCAGAAATTATCAACGTCGTCACGTTGACATACGAGCACTTGATGAAACTTGGCAAGCTGACTTAGTTGAAATGATTCCTTATGCAACAGTGAACAAAGGAAACAAATATCTGCTAACTGTCATAGATATTTTTTCAAAGTATGCTTGGGCTGTACCAATTAAGAGTAAAAGTGGTAGTGATGTCACCAGTGCAATGAAATCTATATTTCAACTGGGACGTGTTCCGAAAAATCTGCACGTTGACCAAGGCAAAGAATTTTATAATAAAGAATTTCAAGAACTCATGCATCGTAAAAACATCAACATGTACTCGACATTCAGCAACTTGAAGGCATCCATATGTGACCGATTTAACAGGACACTCAAAAATAAAATGTGGCGTGAATTTTCTGCACGTGGTACCTATAAATGGATTGATATACTAGAAGACTTATTGGATACTTACAATAATACCAAACATCGGACAATTAAAATGAAACCTGCTGATGTAACTGCTGCTAATAAAAAAGAACTGCTGGAAAGAATATACAAACCTCTTCAAGCTCAGCAACAAGCACGAAAAAATAAATTCAAAGTCGGGGATAAAGTTCGAATCAGCAAGTACAAGCATGTGTTTGAGAAAGGTTACACACCCAACTGGACGACTGAAATTTTTACAATTAAGACAGTGCAGAAAACAAATTCGACAACGTATAAGCTCGTAGACTATCAGGATAAGCCAATTGAAGGTGGATTTTATGCAGAAGAACTCAGCAAAGTCAAATATCCAGATGTATATCTAGTGGAGAAAATTATAAAAAAACGCGGAAATAAATTGTACGTAAAGTGGCTCGGCTTCGATAGCTTCCACAACAGCTGGATTGAAAAATCTGATCTGTAAATAAACTTATAAAAATACACTTATATCTATAAAATAAAAAACAATTTTTTTTCATTTGTATATAAAAATGTTTTATTTATTTATTTACACACATATCCTTAAGACTAATTTTTACATACTTTTTTTACATACTTAAAAAACTAATTTTTTAAAAAAAATTTTTTATTTTTTTTTTTTTTTTACAAAAGTTTTCTTTTTTTAATTGATAAAACATTGTCATCATCTTTATCATTATCATCATCATCATTTGATGTGAATCCTCATGGCAATGTGTCGGTTGAGTTGTCCAAAAGTTGTCGTTTGTCATCTGTCCAGCTTAAGGCTATTTTGTGCTGTGCTACTGTCGTCACGTCATGTTTTGAACTTTTAATTAAGTACTGTTTTTTCGTCAAGTTAATGTGATCGTGAAGACATCTCTCGAAATCATCAAACGTGATAGTTCGTAACCTCGGACCTTTAAACCCCTTTGCTCGTTTTTTAGCGTTGCTATCATTCATAATTTTGTATGCATATAGTTTGGCCCTAAGTCCGGTGAAATGAGTCATAATTTTCCCATTATTCTCATCTTTCATCAGACCTGGGACCTTTTTGTTTGCTATCGGCATATTGTTCGAATTTTAAGGGGGGTAGTCCGACGTATCAAATTTTGAAATATCACGTTTCATGATTTCGTAGATGTCTGGTACTGTAAAGTGGTAAATTAAACTGTCAGTGTCCGTGTACATCAACTTAGATTGTTGGTTTGTGAAGTTCTGTTTAACATAGTTATAGAGGAAATCATAGATAAATATTTTTGATAAATCTAAAATCGCGAACCCAGTGTTAATGGGTTTATCAAAATATACCTGGGTTGTTTTCATTTCCACTATAACCATGTCTTTGTCAAAGATAGTAAGACTATGGAAGTTAGGTTTACAAATGAGGTCTGATGCTCCATATCGACCAGACCATCTTGTAACCAATTGAACATATTTGTGTTTCCTAACATTCTCCATAGTCTTACCGAAGACTGCGTTATTCATGAGTTTGAAGAAATTCTTCTCAAACTCATTTTGGGCAGCCTTCCTACAGTCTGTATTCTTGTCGATGTATGTCTTTAGCCATGAGGATTGATCAAATTTGAGTACGCGATGAATTTTTTTCAGCTGCATTCCTAAATCTAAACATTGTTTCAAATTTTCACAATGTATTATGTATTTATTGTTATCATACAAAGTTGTACATAATTTGGTAGACTTGCTACCTGGGGGTAAAAAGGGCTCAGGGCACAATGGTAAATCTTTGTGTAGCTCATGTAGCTCCTGAGGATAGTGCAAGTCTACTTCTAAAATATATCCTACAGTGTCATTGGTATTTACAAAATTATTTACATCATTTAAATCATTTTCATCTACCCATTCAAATGAGCCTTTAGGTAGTGGCATACTCATTGCCGCGCCATACAAATTATTGACGTCAAAATACATCAAGTATGACTCGGGTTTTTTAACGTCAAATTCATCACCCATGTACCGATTGTTGGCCTTCGCATACCTATTAGTACACTGAGACACTCCACCTCGTATACCTTTCTCGATGAAAAGTACCATTTCGGGGTCAGCCAATAGTTCCAGTTCCACATTAGTGTACTTCGTCATTGCATCAAAAGCTAATCCGGGCGCTGTATAATAGTGCAGCGGGTCTAAGTTATAATTATGTAAACAATTTTGTCTGAAATTTTCAAATACATCAGCCAAGAGTAGTACATCCGTCTTAAGATATAGATCAGAGTACTCGCCTAATGTACTGATGTTAAATTTATTCCAGACAAGTTGAGCAAATGAATAATTATCGTCAGTTATACCAGTATTGGATAATTTAGAAAAAAATGAATTTTGATCGGGCAACTGTTTGTCATTAAGCTTATCGATGTTTGTAATGTATTCATACGGGAATACAACCTTGCGAGTAACTAATTGGAATTTTTCCGGATCTGGATAATGAAGTTTTGTGATTTGTTTATTGTCATTATCAAGATAGGATGACAATTTTTCTAAACTTGATGCCATGAATCTCAATGAATCTATAAAACGTAAAGACACAGATATATCATCAATAGATTTTGTAAATCAGATATATCGCTCTTTATTAATTGGCAATAATGTGCCTTTACCTTCAAAAACAGTTGCTAATCATTTAATTAAAAAATGAGAATCATACCCAGATAAATTGTGAAAAACTACCGGTATTACATGAGATTTTGGGTTATTTAAATTGCATGAGATGGGTGCAGGTCCGCGATAGTTAGCCGTAAAATGGCAATGATCATAGCTCTTCTCTTTATCAGAGGCTATTGTTTTTTCGCAAATATGACAAACAGTTGACCGATCATGACTCGTTTGTTGCTGTTTGTCAAGTGGTTTCATGGGTACAGGATTTTTTAAATGTTGCTCAACTTCAAATGCGAAATTTTCAAGTTTATTAACAAACCACTTTACGCAATCAGATGAACGATTAATTTCAAATTTCGACAAATTATTGTCATAATTACAGTGACGATAAAATGCAATGCTGTGTAGAACGTGATTTTGAATATCATCATCCCCCTGAGGCTCTAGTGTACACTTTAAGTCTGCGTAGACAACAAACGGCACCGAGTCTTTATTGCGATAGTTTTTAAATTTTAATATTTTGTTTTCATTAGTGGGAAATTTCATACGAACTTTATTTAATTTAAAACAGTCATCATTGTAATCATTGATAGATGTTTCTGTTTTAAAGTGACTTAAACATCGATCACAGATATACAATTTGCAATGCGCCTTGAAAATTTGATTTTTTACTAATCGCGATAGATTTTTAATCAAGGCAAAATGATAAACAGGCTTATAATTTTTATAATCATTCTCATTAGACATATTCACATTAGCGTTCGCCTGCACCATTAAAAGATGAATTTTTCTTACATCAGACTTAGAATTTTTACTTAAATATAAAGGTATAATTGAACTTTTTTCATTCCCGGAGCCGTTAAATTCTGACTCAATCCCGTATACATTGATTGACAGATTATTTAACGTTTCAAACTTTGGAATATCTTTTGGGGTAATTGGAAAATCAATACCTTCATACTGAAGTACGCTGCTGTAATGAGGGTACGATGTTGTCCTCTCTGGATGTCCAGTGTGAGCTTCGTGTGTCGCTGCCACAACACACCTGAGGAAGCAGTACTCGTCGTGGTTCTCGATGTTTAAGACTGCACGTTTCATCTGGATATCTTTGGGCAGTCTAACAAAAGTAGATGCTCCAGCTTGTAGTGGAACATATCTGGACATTGTGATGACCAAGCTATGGATCTCAAGTAATCTCCACCCCGAGTCCTTTTGATTGAACTCTTCGACCTTTTTTCATAAGTTCTCGTTGACATGGTCAGCATACCAATCAGCGAGAGATGTTGTGGGTGTAATTTCCCGACTTGTAGTGTTGAAAGATTTAGTTTCATCAACGACGTCATTAATTTTTTCATTTCTAAATTTACATACAAGCTCGACGTTGATTTTCACCCCAGCAACATCACCCAACATTTCTTGGATTTTTTCGAAAACTAAGTCTCGAGAATCATTCAAAAATTCTCTCAAATCTGTGTAAGCAAGATTTGTGATACATCCAGTTCGAATGTTGTTCGAGAAAGCGTTATCGAGATCTTGCCACTTGATGAGTCGATGACGCATTCTCAAATCACCACCTGTAGCCAAGCCGCTGTGTTGAGCGAATTGATCGCCATACCAGCACAAAAGAACTATACTTGCTTGAACGCTTTTCTTAATTTGTACACTCGATTGTGGATCTGCCAAAATAGACTTGAAATATTCAATTGTCTCAACACACACCTGATAGCACCTCTGACAATGTTCTTCATTCACTGACTCTAACTGTAAATCATTGTATGATTGTGCAACAGAATTCACCAAACCGTGAAGTGCATCAACTAATCGCGCCATTTTTGAAACAATGTTTTTTTATCAATAGTTCACAAAAAATGTGCCTTTTGCACTAAAAAAAAAAAAAAAAAAAATTAATGAGTGTCAGTTGCACAAAAAATTAAAAACTAATAAGTGTCAGTTGCACAAAAAATTAAAAACTAATAAGTGTCAGTTGCACAAAAAAATTAGAACTAATAAGTGTCAGTTGCACTAAAAATAATGTCTATGCACTTCACTTAAACTAAAAAATTGTTTATAATTTTTCGTAAAAAAATTATTTAAAAAACTGTAGAGAACTTCACAGAGAACTTCACCAAAAACTTTAACACAGTAAACGTCAGAGAATATTTCAGCAGAGATTCGTACTTCATTCAGAGACTCGTATTTCTTTTTGTGGAGTATGGTCTCACGCGTCTCTTTTATAGGTGGGAAACTGCTCATCAACTGCGCAGTAGAAAGTTCCAGAACAACCTGTGACGTCATAAATGACACCGTAAAAAATAGATGTCGCCCCAAAAGTACCAACATCACCAAATAAAAAGTAGTGAAATCCCCTAGAATAACGTGTCAACATAACCTAAAACGCTAGATGGCGTGACGAATGGTATGACGTCACCTACTACGCAGTTTAAAAATCAAACAAAGAAAACAAGTTTTTTCCTGCACATGGATGAGTCATCAGTCTAAAAATAGATCTTCTCGAACCTTCTACTTCGCAGTAATAAAATCAAACAAAGAAAACAAGTTTTTTCCTCTACATGGATGAGTCATCAGTCTAAAAATAAATCTTCTCGAACTTTCTACTGCGCAGTTATAAAATTAAACAAAGAAAACAAGTTTATGCCTGCAGACGAATAAGTCATCAGTCTAAAAATAAATTTTCTGGAACTTTCTACTGCGCAGTTATAAAATTAACCAATGAAATTAAAATATAATTAACTTAAAAATAGTGTGGTGGGGGATAATAACAAATAGCTGTGCTGAATTTTTTAATTATTCAGTGATTCATTGTCTGTTGTCGAGATATGAGCTATCAAAATGGAAATGATAATAGATCTCCAAGGATTTAAAGGCTCACACAATCAGTTTATTGTAAAAGAACTTGCTTCAATTACAGTCCAACATAAAATTGATGGTGTTGAAGAAATGTCATGTACGTTATTCAAACCACCTTGTGATTGGACATTATTATCAAATCAGTGTCAACGCTTAAATACCTGGGTAACATATAATCATTATGGATCACCTGGGATGCCGGAAAAACGCAATATTTAAAGCTAAAAAAAACAATCGAACATGTCACTTATAATTACAAATATATCTATGTAAAAAGTTTTGAGAAAAAATTATGGATCGAAGATTTGATTGGAAGCGAAAAAATTGTAATTGATTTAGATGATTTTAAAGTTCCCGCGTTGAAAAATATAAAATCATTAAACAATAATTTTTGTGAATATCACTGTAAATTGAACCACAATAATTACTTGTGTGCTTTGGAAAATGTAATAATTTTAAAAAATTGGATTTTTAAGTAATTAATAAAATTAATCTTGATGTTATTCTATTTTTGTCCCCCTTTTCTTTTTATTTTTAAAGATATTAAGTAATTGTTTACATTTTTATAATTAACTATTATTTTAATTGAATTATCAAAGAATTTACATGCATTCTGGTAGTCAAACCTGATGATAAGTTGACATCGACTACTTGTTATCACATTTTGACGAAGACAAGTTGAGTTTATGACCACCATTATCGATCGATTTTAGATTTCCCGCGTTTTGAAAAACTAATTACTTGCATGCTTTTGGAAAATGTAGAAATTGATATTTAAATTAACTAATAAAATTGTCTTTGATGCATTTCAACTTTTTTTCTAACAATTATTATTTTTAAACGATATTAAGTAATTGCTTACATTTTCATAACCTAGAAAATAGTTTAACTTTTTATAAGCAATTATTATTTCAATTGAATCATCAAATAATTAACATGCATTCTGGTAGTCAATACTGATGATGAGTTGACATCTACCCACTGAAATAACTTGTTGTCACATTTTGATGACAACAAGTTGATTGAATTTACCACCACAATTAACGATCAGATGTATGAATTTTAAATTTCCCGCGCTTAAAAAAAATAATTACTTGCATTTTTGGAAAATTGCTATTTGAAAATAATTAATAAAATTTAATTTGATGCAATTCAAATTTTTTTTCTAACAATTATTATTTTTAAAAGATATTAAATCATTGTTTACATTTTTATAACCTAGAAAATAATTGTTTACATTTTATAATTAATTATTATTTTAATTGATGATAAGTTGTCATCAACATAATGTTGCAACCATGCTGAGTGTAATTAATTGATGACAATTGAACGACAACTTACGGTCATTTTCAGTCATTTATGCTAACTTGCTGACTACCAGAGTATATTTTTTACGAAGTTTGATTGTACCGCAACTAATGATACATTGATTAGTACTTTAGTGTTTTATCTTTTAAAAAACAGGTAATTATAATTTATATTTTAATTTATTTAAATAAATATCGATGTATTTCAATAAATATCGATGAATTTCAAACGGCTGGGATTTTATAGCCGATAATTCGAATACAATGTTGGTTACATTTTTTACTCATAGATGGCGGTATTTTAATCGTCTAAACTTACGCGCGCAAATTTTTTTTTTTCCACGATAAAATTTATACATTTTTAATTAATTTATGAATAAAAAAATAATGATTACGATCATACACTATGATATTAATTGATATTTTCATATTATTTTTGTAAAACATCGTTTAAATCAATTTCTTTGAAAATGTAAACAAACCAGCGTGGGCTTGTTACCCACGTGCTCATAGTGACCAACAATAAAAGATATGTCAATTTTCTGTGATTGGTCAAGAAAAATCAATTTTTCTTCTGATTGGCCCTTTAATTTTTTTTTTTGCCTTCGTTATAAGATTTTAGAGAAGTCGTGGGGTAGTGTCTTGTAAGAACCTGTCACCACAGACAAAAGGGGTGCTAAGTGCGTATATCAAATAATAACGTGACAAGTTTTCTTGTGTGAAAATTTTTTCGAAGTTTTGATTAAAAAATCAATTAAAATCCTATAAGGCTATCATTTTAAAACAAAGTAAGTAATTAAAAAAAATTATTTTTTTCATATTGATAATTAAACATGTTTTTTAATTTTTTTTAAAATTATCATGTTTAAATATTAAAATAATTAGATGGAAAATTAATGTTTTCCTTTACATAATTAGAAGAATAATTCACTTTAATAAAATTTCTTTTAAATTGATGAATACTTTATAGTTATTTTTACTGATTAATGTAAAAAAAAATTTTTTTATACAATTAATTATGTTTAAAAATTAATTTTTTCAAAAAATTATTTGATATCAACAAAAATAAGATTTTTTCTTTTTTTTTGTATATGCTTAAAAAAAAATTTTTTTTGTGTACATAATTAATTATCTGTCTAGAAAAGTAACTCTTTAAAAACTTTTTTTTGTTTTAATACTTTATGAATAAGTTTTTTATTTTGAAATAATTACGTAGAAAAAAATTAAAAAACAAAAATTCTTATTTCAAAATAACCACAAATAAAAAAAAGCACTCAACGCATATCACGTTGTATGTTGAGAAATCCTTATCCCTACTGTCCACCATACCCCTCACGCAGTTTTAAAGCGACCTTAAATGCCGCGCGCTGCAAAGAGCATGCGAAAACCAACTTCAGTTGTTTTGAATTTCCTTCACATATATACATATATATCTCTTAACCCACAACCAACCAACTTGAGTTCAGCGTTGATGTTTTTTATCCAACTTCCGGTAGCGTATGCTCGGAAGGATTTTATTTTTTTGAATTTCTTGCATGAACTTTAATTTTTTGGACCGGATTATTGTGATTTTTTTTTTTTTATTAATATCATTATTTATATTATTATTATTATTATTATTATGATTATTAATATTATTATTTATATTATTCTTATTATTATAAATAAGTAAAATTTAACTGTGTAAATAGAAATAACAATGAAAAGGCCTATAAAATAATGAGTTAGAGGATAATAACATTCAAATTTTTTTATTTTTTAGTTACAATATAAAAACGTACTTTTATGATGACCAGACAGCAAATTCAAATTTGCTATATTTACTGCCATAAAATCTTAAATAAAGATGCTGTTCTTCGACAGTGTTGATAAGGATTTTGAATGTTTCTTCGTCGGCAATATATTGGTTGTTCGTCCGTGTTGGAAAAAAGTCTGTAAATTGACCATCAAGAGCAGTATAGTCCAGTAAAATAGACCTTTAGATGCGAATTTTGAGATAAGTCGCTGCATTTTTGATATAAGTTACTTTAAAGTGTCTAAAATAAAGTGGTAAAGAAATTTTTTCAACCACCCCCCGGGTAGGGTTGAAAAAAATTCAAAAAAAGTGTTTTTTGAAAATGTTGAGAAAACGGTAAGAGCTAGAAAAAAAAGTTTCGAATAAAAGTTGTATAATTTTAAATTTTACATAAAAATGGTCCCTTGACTTTTTTGGCTATTATTAAAATTAACAGAGTTAGGGTGGCTGGAAGCTAGGGGATGATCGTTACAGCTTTAAAAAATTATAATTCCCTAAAAAATGAAGATAATTAAAAAAAATTTTTTTTGTTTTATTCACAAAATTATAAACTTCAATCTCAGAGATAAATTTCTTCTTTTTAATTTTTTATAAAAAAGTTATAACAATTCAAAATTTTAATTTTTTTTTTTAACCACTCTAATTGATGAAAATAATTTTTTTTTTTTTCATTATTTGATTTAATATGTTAAAAAAAAATTTTTGGCGTTGAAAATTTTTTTTTACCTTTTTTTTCCAAGCAGGTATGAATTTATTTACCTGGCGTCAATTTTTTTGTGGCGGCGACTTTGCTTTTACTACCGAATAGCGTACTGACCGCGCATGCGCTAGTAAACTGAATGAGCATATACTTGTGTATCGTTACACGTACTTCAACATTTATGTGTGTATGATCTTGTAAGACGTTAACGAAAGAAAGAGAGAAAAATACATAGATACACAAATCGAATGAAAGATAGAAATAATGGAAAAAAAAGGTATCCGAATTTACTTATTCATTTATTATGATCCTTATAGTCCAGAAATAGAGGCAAAATAATAATAATGTGAGGCAAATAATTACAATAGTGAGCCGCTACTCAGATACTCGGACAAATTTGTTTTTTCATTTTTTTTGTAATTTATTCTTTTTTTTTTTAAGACTTAATTAACTTTTGAAAAATCGAATCGACAATGTGGGTATCGATCGATTCCAAATTTCATGAATCGTCCAGAAAACCTATCGATGAAAAATCGATTTTTAAAAAGTTAATTAATTATTTATTATAAACAAATTTTAATTAACTTTTAAACAATCGATTCGACAATGTAGGTATCAATCGATTCCAAATTTCATGAATCGTCCAGGAAACCTAACGATGAAAAATCGATTTTTAAAAAGTTTATTGATTATTCATTATAAACAAATGTTAATTAACTTTTAAAAAATCGAATCGACAATGTAGGTATCAATTGATTCCAAATTTCATGAATCGTCCAGAAAACCTATCGATGAAAAATCGATTTTTTAAAAGTTAATTAATTATTTATTATAAACGAATGTTAATTAACTTTTAAAAAATCGAATCGACAATGTAGGTATCAATCGATTCCAAATTTCATGAATCGTCCAGAAAACCTATCGATGTAAAATCGATTTTTTAAAAGTTAATTAATTATTTATTATAAACAAATGTTAATTAACTTTTAAAAAATCGTTTCGACAATGTAGGGATCAATCGATTCCAAATTTCATGAATCGTCCAGAAAACCTATCGATGAAAAATCGATTTTTACAAAGTTAATTATTTATTTATCATAAACAAATGTTAATTAACTTCTAAAAAATCGAATCGACAATGTAGGTATCAATCGATTCCAAATTTCATGAATCGTCTAGAAAACCTATCGATGAAAAATCGATTTTTTAAAAGTTAATTAATTATTTATTATAAACAAATGTTGATTAACTTTTAAAAAATCGTTTCGACAATGTAGGTATCAATCGATTCCAAATTTCATAAATCGTCCAGAAAAACTGTCGATAAAATGTCGATTTTTAAAAAGTTTATTGATTATTTATTATAAACAAATGTTAATTAACTTTAAAAAAATCGAATCAACAATGTAGGTATCAATCGATTCCAAATTCCATGAATCGTCCAGAAAACCTAACGATGGAAAATCGATTTTTAAAAAGTTAATTAACATTTGTTTATAATGAATAATCAATAAACTTTTTAAAAATCGATTTTTCATCGTTAGGTTTCCTGGACGATTCATGAAATTTGGAATCGATCGATACCCACATTGTCGATTCGATTTTTCAAAAGTTAATTAAGTCTTAAAAAAAAAAAGAATAAATTACAAAAAAAATGAAAAAACAAATTTGTCCGAGTATCTGAGTAGCCGCTCACTATTGTAATTATTTGCCTCACATTATTATTATTTTGCCTCTATTTCTGGACTATAAGGATCATAATAAATGAATAAGTAAATTCGGATACCTTTTTTTTCCATTATTTCTATCTTTCATTCGATTTGTGTATCTATGTATTTTTCTCTCTTTCTTTCGTTAACGTCTTACAAGATCATACACACATAAATGTTGAAGTACGTGTAACGATACACAAGTATATGCTCATTCAGTTTACTAGCGCATGCGCGGTCAGTACGCTATTCGGTAGTAAAAGCAAAGTCGCCGCCACAAAAAAATTGACGCCAGGTAAATAAATTCATACCTGCTTGGAAAAAAAAGGTAAAAAAAAATTTTCAACGCCAAAAATTTTTTTTTTACATATTAAATCAAATAATGAAAAAAAAAAAAAATATTTTCATCAATTAGAGTGGTTAAAAAAAAAAAATTAAAATTTTGAATTGTTATAACTTTTTTATAAAAAATTAAAAAAAAGAAATTTATCTCTGAGATTGAAGTTTATAATTTTATGAATAAAACAAAAAAAAATTTTTTTAATTATCTTCATTTTTTAGGGAGTTATAATTTTTTAAAGCTGTAACGATCATCCCCTAGCTTCCAGCCACCCTAACTCTGTTAATTTTAATAATAGCCAAAAAAGTCAAAGGACCATTTTTATGTGAAATTTAAAATTATACAACTTTTATTCGAAACTTTTTTTTCTAGCTCTTACCGTTTTTTCAAAATTTTCAAAAAACACTTTTTTTGAATTTTTTTTCAACCCTACCCGGGGCGTGGTTGAAAAAATTTCTTTACCACTTTATTTTAGACACTTAAAAGTAACTCATATCAACAATGCAGCGACTTATCTCAAAATTCGCATTTAAAGGTCTATTTTAGTGGACTAAGTAACCACTCTGGGCCCAAACTGCGTTGGAATTTTTTTTAATTCAGTAATTTTGTACATTTTGCCAACTTCTAATTCTTTAAATTTTCTGGTTTGCAAAATGTTTTCTAAATTACTAATTTCATTAAGTTTCTTCAAATCCGTCCTAGAAAAATATATTCAATTAATTAGATAATTAATGAGTTGATTAATTCATCAATAAAGCATCAAACATTTCTGTAAATTTACAAGTAAAATGACTTACGTGATTTATAAAAAACGAACACAATAAATATTATAACAAACCTTAGTATAAACTTTTCACTGACTGTTCACTTAGATGTTTCGGCATAGACTGAGTGCTGAGAGCTCAAGAGCTTAGAAATTATTCGTCTACCCCCACTACAACTCAGAAACAAGCTCAAACTTGTCGGATGACGCAATCGATGACGTCATCTAGCAAAAAAAGAGGGGTGGGGGGTAAGCCGATAGATGGCATCCTCTCAGAATGCTTCTCATATGCCCTTGTCCACACCTCAGTTTCAATATATAAGTCTTGAAATTAATACACTTGTAAGTACACACACTAACACAACCTGTAGATGGTAGGCAGCTAGTGCCAGCTCTGGGGGTGATGCGAATTTCTCAACAACCTTTAATCTGGTAGGCTGCCCATGACCCAATCTAGTTTGTAAAAATGCGTGTATGTTACTTTTTTACGCAATCACCATCGTACATAACCTCAAAAAACATCCAAAAATAACCTCAAAAGCATATTTTAGTCGGTAAAATAGATCTTACTAACCGCTAACACAACGTTATCGACAGCCAAACCATGTTTACCGACAGGCAATATCAAAACAGACAATAAAATAGTGTATATATAAAATAGTGTGTATATATAAAACAGTACATCTACTGGCCACCGACATGTTACCCTCGGTCGGTAACTCAGCCCTGACTCGAACCCACAATCTGTTTTATCGGGGGGGGGAGGCGAACTCTCCCAGCTCAACTACTAAAATTTAACAACCATCAAAGAATCTGTGTGAAAAAAAAATTAAAAAAAAAAATTTTTTTTAAGGACAAATTAAATTTCAAAGTTTAAAAAAATATCAGCTATACGGAGACTTGGACTCAACTCCGAGTGAGTGCGCGTGCGCCATTTCCCTTAAACCGCACTCAGAGAAAAATGGGGAAAATAATAATAATGTGAGGCAAATAATAATAATAGTAAGCGGCCGCCCAGATATTCCAAATAATTCGGTTTTTTGTCTTGTTTGTAATTTATTTTTTTTTTTCAGACTTAATTAACTTTTAAAAAATCGATTCGACAATATAGGTATCAATCGATTCCAAATTTTGTGAATCGTCCAGAAAACCGAACAAAAAATAATCGATTTTCAAAAAGTTAACTAACTTTTTGTTTATAAACAAATAAGTAAATGAATTTTTAAGAAATTGATTAAACAATATAGGTATCAATTGATTCCCAATTTCATGAATCGTCCAGAAAACCTTACGAAAAATAATCGATTTTCAAAAAGTTAACTAACTTTTTGTTTATAAACAAATAAGTAAATAAATTTTTAAAAAATTGATTAAACAATGTAGGTATCAATCGATTCCAAATTTCATGAATCGATTGAATAACTTATTGTCAAAAGTCAAATTTTCAAAAAGTTAACTAACTTTTTTTTCATAAACAAATAAGTAAATAAATTTTTAAGAAATCGATTAAACAATGTAGGTATCAATCGACTCTAAATTTCATGAATCGATTGAACAACTTATTGTGAAATGTCAAATTTTCAAAAAGTTAACTAACTTTTTTTCATAAACAAAAAAGTAAATAAATTGATACCTATATTGTTTAATCAATTTTTTAAAAATTCATTTACTTATTTGTTTATAAACAAAAAGTTAGTTAACTTTTTGAAAATCGATTATTTTTCGTAAGGTTTTCTAGACGATTCATGAAATTTGTAATCGATTGATACCTATATTGTTTAATGAATGTTTTAAAAATTTATTTACTTATTTGTTTGTAAACATTAAGTTAGTTGACTTTTTGAAAATCGATTATTTTTCGTAAGGTTTTCTGGACGATTTATGAATTTTGGAATGATCGATACCTATATCGTCGAATCGATTTTTTTAAAGTTAGAAGTAAAAGGGGAATGGCGCACGCGCCCTAACTCGGAGTTGAGTTCAAGTCTCCGTATAGCTGATATTTTTTTAAACTTTGGAACTTAATTTTTACTTAAAAAAAAATTTTATTTTTTTTAATTTTTTTTTTTTCACACAGATTCTTTGATGGTTGTTAAATTTTAATATGCCAAAAAAATAATTATTTTTTAATTTTAACTATTTTTTAATGCCAAATTTGAAAAAACAGAAAATAATTCGAATAAATTCGAAAAAATTTTTTTTAGCTTAGCTGATTTTTTTGCTTATACTAGACAATAATAGCTTTAATTAAAAAAAAAAAAAACCAAAGTAAATCGAATGATTTTCCGCGGAGTTACAGCTATGTGTTTATAAGCGCTTGAGCGGCACCGCGGTTTTTTTATTAAAGAATGAATATCTCGTAAGCTATTGGTCGTAGAGACATCAGGTTGGGCTCATTTTGTTCGTTATTCAATTCCCTAAATTTCATTCGCAGTATGTCTCGAATACTTTTGCGTAGTTTCTGAGATATTTTAATTTAAAAGTCCAACGCTAAAACTCTATTTTTTAAACAAAAAAAAAGCAAGTCTTCCCACATACACACAAATGTTTAAAATATTTTTCTGAGTATTTAAAAAAAAAAATCCAAAATCGGACCATTTTCTCGAAAAGTTGCCAACAAACCCCTTTTTTTTCCAGGCCGACTGGACTAATGTTTGGTATTGGTACCGCTACGCAATACTTCGTGAGATCGTCTTGCACAGTAAAAATGTGCATATTACCTGATGTTGTTTGAGGTAATGGGCCCACTGTGTCGATTGAGACTTTGTCGAAGGGTTCTGCAGAAGTGTCTGTGATGATCATTGGTTCTTTAGTCTTGATTCGGACTAACTTTTGTTCTTGACAACTTCTGCACGTACGAATAAATTCTGTGATGTCATCTCTCATGTTTGGCCAATAAAAACGTTCACGAATTCGTCGATATGTTTTAGTGATACCTTTATGACCACCTGTTAGGCTTTCGTGATACTCCGCGATGATATCCTTGCGGACATCTTCGTCTGGTATGGTTACACTTCCATGACAAATGGTGAGTGAACATTCACAATCATCCAAACATTCTTTGAGAACGTCAGTGACAAGTGATTGGCTAGAGCTTTCGAGCATATCTCCTGGTTTTGATATTCGCAAAGTTTTCATGTTGTAGTGGTTTGATACATTTTTGACGGTTTTTAGTACATCTATCAATTCTTGTATGGAAAATGAGTCAAAGTGATTCCTTTTTAACACTGCACTAAGAATTTTATGTTTACCGTGTGGTGTTATTAGTACTTGATTAATTTTCGGTTTCTTCAATTTCAGATCCTGTGGGTATGTTTTATCTGTTTCTATCAGTAGTCGCGATGTGATGGTTGTAAGTTTAGAATCAGCAGAGTGTAAATAAAGTGTAGATCCTGGTACTTTATGTCTCTGAAATACGTCAGGTAGTGGCCCTGGTTTTTCAGAAGCTTTTGATAGTGGTACACGATTACTAGCGAGGCTCGGAAAAGCACTGTTTCTCGCATGTGGTACTGGTGGTGTTGGTTCACTTGGTGGTCCAGTATCTGGTTGTTTTCGAGGTCTACCAACTTTACGTTTCTCTGTTGAAGGCATTGGAATGTCGGCAATAGTCTTTGTACGCCTGATGAGAGGTGGTTGCGCTAGCGAGGGATTACTTGCTAATCTTCGTAATCTTACTCTCTCACCTATAGTACTGGCGTTTGCCTTTGCTGCTTTGACGGCGGATGATCGCAGTCGTTCTAGGTGTTTGGCAATCGAACTAGACTTCCTCGCAGCTGTTTCAGGTTTTCCTGTGGGGACTATTAGCAAAACAACAGGATTCCTTGATAATGCATCTGCATTTACGTTTAATCTTCCTGGTTTGTAATAGAAAACATATTCATACACTCTTAATCTCGTTCTCCATCGAACTAACCGTTGTACTGGCGGCTTGACGGAGTCGATCCACTTTAGTGGTTCGTGATCACAGACGAGAGTGAATCTTCGACCATATAAGTACGGTCTAAAATGTAAAATACCGTAAATAACTGCTAAACATTATTTTTCAGTTGTTGTGTAGTTTCGCTCTGCATTTTTGAGAAGTTTTGATAGATAAGCAATTGGTCTGTCTTCACCAATTTTTCCTTGGCTTAATACTGCACCAATAGCGAGATCTGAAGCGTCAGTAGTAAGAATAAATGGTTGAGAAAAGTCAGGATATTGCAAAACCGGAGATGTACATAATGCTTTGCGTAAATCGTCAAAACTCTCTTGTTGAGCTGAGGTCCAGTTGAATGGATTATCCTTTTTCAATAGTTCTGTCAATGGTTTTGCACGGCCTGAGAAGTTTTCAATGAAGCGACGATAATAACCAGCTAGTCCAAGAAATCGTCTGATGTTCGTAACTGTCTTTGGTCTTGGAAACTTTTCGATAGCTTCAGTTTTCTAAGGGTCTGGACGTACACCGCCATTGCCAATAATATGACCGAGGTATACAACTTCGAGATTTAAAAATTCACATTTACCTGATTGTAAGACTAAATTGGCTTGTTCTAGTCGATTGAAGAGTCTTCGGACACGTATGCCATGTTCTTCGAGTGATGATGCGAAAATAACGACGTCATCGAGATAGACAAACAGCTCAACGTCTTGTAGACCTAGAAGAACTCGGTCCATAAGTCGTTGAAAAGTAGCTGGAGCATTTTTCAGTCCAAATGGCATTCTGTTATACTCATAGTGACCATTTGGTGTACTGAATGCAGTTTTCTGCTAGTCCTTTGGATCCATTTCAATTTGATGAAAACCACTAGCTAAATCAAATACTGAAAAATATTTTGCTCCTCCTAGTCTATCGAGAATCTCAACTATATTCGGAAGAGGATAAGCATCGCCTAGGGTTTTCTCGTTTAATTGTCTAAAGTCAATTACCATACGCCAGTGCTTATTACCTTTTGAATCTGGCTTCTTTAGAACTATCCAAAGAGGTGAGTTATATGGAGAGACAAATTCAGATATTATACCATCATTCAGTAATTTATTTACTTGTCGAGCGATTTCTTCCTTATGTACAGGTGGAAAACGATACTGGCGGACTGATATAGGAATCTCATCAACTGTTGGAATCGAGTGTGTCATTATTGTTGTAGCTGGAAGATCATCTCCAGAAAGATGAAAGAGCATCGGAAATTCTCTGATAAGCTCATGCACGTGCTCTCTTTTCAATATATTTAAATGATCAAGTCGGAGTCTAGCACATATGCGCTCGAATCTATCTTGACCATCTTCCGGTATATCACTATCTTCAGAATCGTCAAAGAAATCCTCTGAACTGCCATCGCATTCAAAGGGAATAATTTCTTGTGGTGGTATGACTAATTCAATGTCGTCCTCATATGCATTTATCGCGTAGACATTGAGACAATGTGAATTGTCTTCATCGCCTCAGCCTTGCGGTTCCCAATTTTTTCCGTCTCGTTGCCGCCTAAATTCAGTACGTCATAGTGCCATGGTCACATGACTTAATTTTCACGTCATCGCATGTCCGTAAGGGTGAAGTGGGTATAGTTCAGAGGCGAGTCCCAGACCCTCAATTATCGGTCAATCACTTCGATCCTGGATCAATTAGCGTTCAGACATATTTTCTCTTATTGTCGGTTTGCGATAATTATTTTATACTTAGTATATTGCTATATTCTCTATAATTACTCTGGCAAATTTACTTGCAATATTATTCATTACTTTTTATGAATCGTTATAATAAAGATTTAATAAAGTAAATCATATTGTGCGTTACCGACGAATTATTCGCGGTATTAATTATTATAATCTAGTAAATATTAAATATTGTGTAAAACTGCGCTATTCCACGTGAGGAACCATTGTATATTCTGCAACCACGAGGACACTACGTTCATTGTAAATTGCGCAGTATTTATTGTAAGTAACTGAATATTATTACAATTGGCAATAAACTTGCATTTTATAGTTAATTTCTCTCATTCTATTTTTCACCCACACTCTTTATTTTTCTATTCTACTGGTAAGAATTATTAAATCGTCTATTAAGAATAGTATTAATAATTAAGAACTGATAAGTTTATTTTATTATAAGAAATCTATTGATAAATAATAAGCCGTGAGGTAAGTTGATGAATTTTGAAATACGTTGCCGAGTTTGAATAAGTGCGGGTCCTTGCTTTGCAAGAACCCTTGCCCATTGCTCTGTCCAAGTAAAAAAAAATTTGTTAGAGGCCAGCCTAAGCCAGGGTTCAACCCGCGAATTCTGGTGGCTGCTGGTAAAAATCGCGAAGTTAAAAAGCGATTTGTCTCAACATAACAAGTACTGTCTTTGTTCGTGACTAAGGCATTACCAATGAAAATATTTTCGCGAGTTTCGATGCGAGGTAAAAACCCAGTTTTTAGATCTGTCTCACGAAGGTTTATTGGTATTACTGTTCGAGTTCTAGCTTTTAATAAAAATACTGAGGGTTCGTCTTCGTTTCGAAACATAGTTACCGGGGGTGTATCAAATGGTTCACCTTTGGTATTTTCGAGCGGAATTGGGTTTACAGGTTCAGAATTTGCGACTATGGTATTGTGATGAAAAGATATTTCTACCTTTTCTTTAGTTAGAAAGTGTATACCGATAATTCCATCGGTTGGAATGGGTAATGGGTTCTCGAGAACGTGAAACTTCTCGGGATTTGAGAAGAAAGTAATTTCTGTGGTTCCCAAAGTATCGAGTCACTTAGTAGTGATTCCTTTTATGGATACTGAGTCCCAGGTATCAATTACTGTACGAGGGGCCAGTGCGTCTTTTCTGATGACATTTATGTCAGCGCCTGTGTCGACTAGGAAAGGAGCTCTGCCGTTTCGCAACTCAGGGGCTGTTAGAGTAACGACTGGTCCTCTACCCTAGACTTCAGACCACATTACGAATTTTCGACGGTCAGGAATCTGATTGATGATGGACGCGTTTCCGTGGGGTTCGCGCTGTTCGACGTCGCGTCGTTCCGTCGAACCGCGTTGGAGTTTAAAGGTACTTTAGGTGGCACAGGAGAGGTTGGTCTTGAATTATTTTGCTGGTTTGGTGGGTTACTGTCGTTACTGTAGTTTCCATAATTATTCCTATTATAATTGTTATAACCATTGTTACCGTATCTTTGATTGTTATTGTCGTAATTGTTACGATTATTGTAATTGTTGGAATAATTGTTGCTATAATTGTTATTAGAGCTGTTTTAATTATTATTTTGAAGAGGATAACTTTGATAATATGGTGGATTATATGGTGCTCTAGGCGGATATGCTCCGGGAGGTGGGTATTGATATGGCATAGGAGGTATATATGGGATTGGAGGGAAATAGCCCGGTGGAGGATAATATGGATAATAACTTCTGGGTGATCGGCTTCGCGAACGATAAGGTGAATTGCCACGCTCAGGATAGTTGCGTTTATCACGAGGTGGTGTTGTATCCCACACCGGCGATCTACTGGATGAATTAGATCTGTTATTATCTTCGCGAATAAATCTAAACGGTATTGTATTTCGACGCTCTTCATCTTGAAAGCTTACTGTTCGAGTTCTGTGCGGTAAATCAAGATTTGCAGATTCGGATTGCTCGTAGGCTAAATAATTAGAGTTACGGTGAGAACTACCTTTCAGGTCTTCTACGAGCCGTAATGTGATTTTATATGCCTCGTCAAGGGCATCAGGATTTCGTACACTAACTCCGTACATTAGATTGTCTGGTTGTCCGCGTTTGAATGACCCGAGTGCTAAACCATCTAGCATTTTCTTCATCGCATTTACTTCGGCTGGATTATCAAAGCTTTCGTTTAATGCAGTTATTGCATTAGCGCGAATTTTCTTTATTCGGGTATAGTAACTCAGGATTGATTGATTCTGCTTAAGCCGAGTGGCTTGAATATCCGCGCAATATTGTGGATAAGTTTTCTTAGTGGCGAAATATTCTTTAAGCGCGTCTTTAAGAGCATTCATGGTATCAATTCTCTTATCCGCGATCGCGTCTCTAGCCGTGTCCTTCAGTTTAGATTTTACTCCGTTAAAATAAGTGTTTCTGAGGTTATCTGGTACGATTGTAAGACCGTTTTCTACATCAAGTAGAAATGCTTGTAAAGGCATGTTTTTACCGTCAAAACTAGGGACTTGCATTAACGCCTGATGCAATGTCATACTTTCTCCGAGGGACGTGATCGTTTGATCCGTAATGTTCGCATGTCGGGTGATATTATTGTTACCATGTGGATCCACCCCGCCATTGTTAGGTGGCGGATTCAACCTGCCATCGCCGTTTGGGAGCGGATTTCCGTGTTCATCCATTTCGATTAATTGTATGGGGAAAAGTTATAGAAGTAATGTAGAGATAGTAAGAATGGGAATTTTGGTAAGTAGTACGAATTTAGCAAGAGAACTCTATCTGCAATAGTCGGACACAAGTAAAAATTTGCACTGGTCAAAACAAAAATTGTTTACTTAATTAATTGTTGCAAATTTGAATAGCCTTGTATTAAATTTATAATTGTTTCTTGTAAAGTGAGTAGTGTTTAAACTGTGTGTAAAAATAAAAGTGAAATAAGTTTGTTTTATGGAACTTCAGCTATTTTTCTCCCCCGAATCTGGGTGATTTATTTCCTGATTTTGTAAAATATTTGTTGGATTTTGTAAAATATTTGTTGAATTTTGTAAGGATAATGGTATTGTTACGGGAGTGTATGGTAACTCTCCTCTATGGTATATTGCAACTAGTTTTCGTAACTGGTACTTTCTTCCGGCGCGTTTACCGCGTTTCATTAGATACTTCTAGGCTGCACGCACAAGGCACTTTTCACAATTGCTCCACAGATCAATTAAAGAGTCAGATCACTACAATAAATGACCTAACGAAACATTACGAATTTTTATGGCTTCTTGAAAATGAGTTGATGAATGAATAATGAATGAATCGCCTGGAGTGCGACAAAAAGTCTGCGCAATCCCAATTGATTCGATGATAGATTGAGAATACTGCGACAAAAAGTCTGCGCAATTCTAAACAATCGATGATAGATTGAGAAGACTGCGAAAAAAAGTCTGCGCAATTCTAAACAATCGATGATAGATTGAGAAGACTGCGACAAAAAGTCTGCGCAATTCTAAACAATCGTAAATAATGAGATGAGTGATGAGTGAGTAATCGTATATCAAGATTTACCACAAATAGTCGCAATTTTCGGGTGCAAAGGTTGCAAGTTATTCGTACGCAAACTCAGCAGTATTACAAAATAAAGAATCGCCTTCTCCGTAGAAAATCACAATTTTTTTTCACTGAAATTGGCTCTAATTTTAACAATTGAATTTACCGATATTAAACTTAATTTTCGTCTAATACTTGCGTTCGAGGGTCTAGACTTGAAATTTTATAATTGAATTATAAAAATCGTTTGGATATATTAACTGGAATGAGTTTGTAATTAATAAAATCTTGTGATCTATTAGCGTGTAAATATTTTTGTATAAAAGGGCACGATGGTGCGTCTTCTATGATCGCAACTAATCTCTCGATGTGAAATTTAATTTTTGTTTGTTTATTTCTTTTAAGTGTAGTTGAGTTAGGCATAAACGTGTAAAGTGGCTAATAAAATTGTAGGCAACAATAGATTATAAGTGTTTTTTTTTTTTTTTTGAAGTACTAAAATGTTAGAGTAAGAGGTATAAATAAGAGAAAGATGATTTTTAAAAAAAAGGAAGAATCTGTTTATTCTTTTATGAAATTATAATGTTGTTTTACATGTGTGTGCTTAAATTTAAACAAATATAATTAACTTATTACTCAGCTTGAGGTGGCTTACAATCTCGCTGATCACACTCTCTCACAATTCACCACTTTGAATTTATAATCGCGGAATTGTTTTTATTTGATTCGCTGGGACCCTGCCCGTGGCTTAGGGATTTTACTCAGCAGAATTTAATGCACTTTTCGGACTCAGAGCTACTGGGGTGCCAAGCGGATACACTCCCCTATCTGTCGAGTACGACTATGAATTTGATTTTATTTAGGATTTCGATCTAGGAGTCTGGATTCCTAGGCTATAGACCGTTACGAGACCGGAGATCCTGGTGAGTCGAATCGACCTTGATTATTGCAAGATAGAAATTTAGGTATTTCGCTAAGGAGCCCGATTGCCTAAGCGGTGGATCGTCACGTGGACAACGATTAAGATTTTATCTCTGGTTCGCGGTACTAGTCGGACTTGGGCCGAAAGAACTAATCGGTACTTTTTGTTAAAATCTGTAAAACTTCGGAGAGATTACTTTCGATTGACTCGAGATCCGGCAGAGTTTGGTTCAGATTAGCGATTGACTGCTGTCGTTAGATTTTCGGCAGTTTATATACTCTAATTTTGATGGGAAAGTCATACGTTTTCTTATGCAAGCAACCGGTCCTTCTCATCATTTTAGGCAACAACATGATGAGTAAGTACATGGATCCGGTTTAGGTACCTTTCTAAAAATTAGAAAAGTCCATATATGGAAATTGAATTATATCATTTTTGGGTAAACAACGACGGATGAGTAAATGCCCTATTGGAAGTACATCGATCCGGGTATGACTTTCGAAATGTCATAGGTAACTTGGAATATGGAAATGAGATGGTCATAAAATCTTTGTATATATTTGGATTTTAATTAGAAGTCCGGTGCACACGTGCAGGTGTCCCGCTGAGTCGCAGCTAAACTTGTTTTTCGGTACTACGCCCGTACACACACATATACACACTCTCTTTTATAATTGTATTGTAAATAGATGTACGCAGGTAAGTGTGGATGCAAGATGAGTATACGGCTAGTGACGCTGTTGGGTTTTAGAATAGGCTCTGCCCTAGAGAGAGCGAGACAGGTATATTATCTTATCTATCGATCTTTGTCTGTTCTTACTCATCGTGCATACACTTACATAGGTACCTGCGAAAGGTGAAAGGATTTTAGTGAGAAGGGTTGGGGTGTAGTTTGGTAAACCTTGCTTAATAGAAAACAAAATAAATGGTTAAATCGCGATAAGTATATATCGATTGTTACATACTATAACTTTGAAAGATTTCTTACTTTCTTTGACACTTGCCTCTGAACACTCATCTGGTTTACCTTTGACCGTACTTTTTTTATTGAAACTTTGCAATTACTCATTACCAAAAAATATTCCCACCTATTTCCCTACGTCATAAGGTTTTTCACCATTGATAAGCCGAATTTTTCTTCCAACGAGAGAGATTCTTTTTTTTGAACTTGAAGTAACTTAACAGAATTGCTGAGTGAGTAGTAGAGTATTACCACTCAAGAGAGCTGGTCACGTATTTTGTTCATACACCTAATTTATTCGTACACGTACATTTTACTCACACCTTGATTCATACACCTATTTTGTTCTTACACCGGTAAACTATATCGTTTGTAATCATAGTGCCTCTACTCAAAGTCCATATTGTATTAACTAACCTAATTTTTTGAAAAGAAAACAGTGTAATTTTAAATAGTGCTAAGTTTGTCTTATTAAATAAATATTCAGCCACATATTTAATCCGGATCCTATTGTAGTACTTATTTCAACTGCCAACTCTCTATTTTTTAGAAACATAAAAGATTGTTTAAGAAAAATTGTTTAACGCAATTTAGAGTAGTTATTCTTACATTTTGTATAATTCTGACATTTAATTAAATCAGATCATGAATTATTTGATGTTTATTATAGTTGAGAGAATAAAAATTATGGGAATTATTGACTATTATTTACAGTTCGCTGTGTTTGATAAATATATAAAAAAAATTTCGAAAATTTATCAATTAAATGTTGTATTGTTTTTATGTGCGTTTTTTTTTTGTTTAATGTGGTCTTACGTCTTTGTCATTTTCATGCATATCTGTATGTTCCTTCTTTATTTATGTTCTCTTACCTACAGTTCGTAGTGGGCTTTCTGTGTTTAGCGGGGGTGCTAAAGTCATTAGTATGAGTTTCTATTGGTTACGTTTTATCTCTGTCCTCGAGTTGATTTCCTGCGTAAGTTTTTGAATGGCACTGTCGCGCAATACATTGTCGAGGAAAAGAGAGAGAGGATTTAGTCGTTGATGTCTAGTTAAGTTTGTGCGCCTATGAGTCCCTTAGTTTCTAAGGGATTCGTAAGTGGGGTGTTTTGGTCATTGGGACTGTATAAAAATGCCACGCAGGTTCCACGCTCTATCAGTCTCGTCTTTTTTGTACTATCAGCACGTCGTGTAAGTGCCAAAAATAATTTTTTAACAGTTTATTCATTACTTTGAAGGGGAATTATTATTTCGACACTCGTGGGGTGAGTTTAAACAGTTATTTATTATTTTTATTTCTCTATTTATTCATTTATTTAACTTTTATTTATTTACTTATTTATTTTTTTTTATATTTTTATTATTGTTATTATTATTTTATTTATCGATGTATGTAGCGACCACGTCACTACTTATATTATTTGATATTCGTAATTGCGAATAAGTCCGTCAATCATCAATCGTCATCGATCGCCGAATATTTCCCCCACGCGGATACGATATTCGATAGCAACAGTTCACACAAGTACACGGTACAGGACACGCGTACAATTAAAGAGATACACAGCAACTAGCTAATACACATATAACGTAACTAGCATTATTTTGTATTATATAATTTTAATAAAACTTATTATTTATTATTTTGTTAATACTAATAATTGAAGTCAGATAATTTATTTATCGTAGTGATTAAATTCCAAGAACCTCATCCCAGTCACTACATTGGTGACTGCCCGACGTGATTTTCAAGAGGACACCATTTCGTGCACACATTCCACGTGGCAAATAGCACGCTGAGTGTAAAATACTTCGTCTACGCTGAAAGCTAATCGCGACATATTAACTCCCCGAGTTTTTTACAGCAGTGAAGTGCGTGAAGTAAGTGTTGTTTAAGCCTTTTATCACGGCTGGTGCATTGCGGGACATTTGGGACATATGCCGCACTGGTTTATAATTTGAAGGACACCATCGTGGTGCAAATTAAATTGTGATAAAATGGTTTGCGCAGCTCGAGGCTCAGTTTGTGATCCACGGCATAGCAACTGAGAAAGAGAAATTCAACCACGCGCTTTCTTTCATTGACACAGAGTATGCATGTGAGGTTGAGACCCTCGTCATTAACCCACCAACGACAACGCCATATGTCAAGTTGAAAGCCACGCTCATTGCGTGCTATTCAAAGTCAGAAGAAGCCAAACTACGCCAGTTTCTAGATGGCGAAGCGATCAGTGACCGATCACCTTCGCATTTCTTACGCCATCTTAAATCGCTTGCACCAACCATTGATGACGCTGTTCTAAAAGAAAGATGGCTGGCAAACTTGCCGAAGACGACACAAGAGCTTCTAGATATCTCTTCAACTACCGCCACCATTGACCAGTTAGCCAAAACAGCCGACAAGCTACACGAGATGTTTCCGGTGACTCACACCGCTGCCGTAGCTTCATCATCATCTTCTCAGGAGACGATGGCACTGCAAAGACAAGTCAGCGAATTATCTCGACATGTAGCAGCACTGACGACAGCTTTCAACAAGAACCGCAGCAGATCTCCTGCTCGAAAACCAAATCAACGCTCCCGAAGTAATTCGAAGCCACGCAAGCTTGATAAAATAGGCATCTGTTATTATCACACAGGGTTTAGTAAAACCGCGTACTAATGTACGCCAGACTGTAAGTTCTCGGGAAACGTAAACGAGAGTCACTAGCGGCAGAAAGCGACTCTCTCGCATCTTCAAACCGCCTCTTCGTCGTCGATCTAACCACGAACACTCAATACCTCGTAGATTCTGGTTCAGATCTCTCTCTTTATCCATACGAGTGGATGGAATGCAAGCCTACGCCAGTAGGTTACCAACTTCACGCAGCGAATGGAGCGTTAATTGAAACATACAGGTGTATCTGTCTGTCACTAAACCTTGGTTTACGTCGAGAATTTACGTGGAGATTCATCATCGCTGACGTCACGAAACCAATAATTGGCGCCGATTTTTTAAGTCATTTTAACTTGTTAATCGACCTCAAACATAAACAACTACGTGACGGCTCCACTGGTCTCCAAACATGCGTAGATTCAATACGCTCAGATGCAAAGTGCATTAAATTGATTGAAGGTGATACAGTTTACCATAAACTGTTATCGAGCTACCCCGCTATAACTCACCCTGAAGGAATAACTTCAAGGAAAAAGCATTCCACGGTGCACTATATTAAAACGACATCGGGACCTCCAGTATCGTGTAAAGCGCGACGTTTTGCGCCCAATAAATTAAAAATTGCTCAAGAGGAATTTCGCACCATGTGGTGACTATCGACCACTCAATGCGCGTACGATACACAATAACTACCTGGTCAGACGACTCGACGATTTTACCACAACGCTGCATGGTAAAAAGATATTTTCAGTTCTAGATTTAGTTAGAGCCTTTAACCAAATTCCCGTCACCGAAGACATCGAGAAGACAGCCATCATCACTCCTTTTGGCTTGTTCGAATTCCCATACATGACGTTTGGACTTCGAAGTGCCGCACAAACTTTTCAAAGTATCATCCATGAGGCCTCACGAGATTTACTATTAGTCTTTCCGTACATCGAAGACGTGCTAGTAGCTTCAGAGAACGAAGAGCAACACCTCGAGCACTTAAAAATTTTACTTCAGCGCTTACAAGACTACGGACTTGTCATCAACGCAGCGAAATCGGTGTTGGGCCAGCATGAGGTAAAATTTTTAGATCATCACATCAGCAATAAAGGTATCAAGCCGTTGCCCGACAGGGTAGACGCAATTACTAACCTTAAATTTCCTAGTACGATTTCTGTATTACGTGGTTTACTAGGTTCCGTAAATTTCTACAGGAAATTTATCAGAAACGCTGCAGAAATTCACGCACCGCTGAATTAACAGCTCGAGGGACCCAAAGTGAAAGGATCAACGCTGATCGTCGATCGACCAGAACTTCGACAGGCCTATGACAATGCGAAGCAGGCATTAGCCAACGCTGTAATGCTTGCGCATCCAAACGATGACGCAACTTGGGCTATTTTCTCAGATGCATCAAATACAGCCATTGGTGCAGTTCTACAACAACAAGTTAACGGAGAATGGCAACCACTTGCTTTCTTCAGCAGAAAACTACAGCTATCTATTCAAAAATAATCGACGTACGATCGTTAACTTCACGCCATCTACGAAGCTGTCCTACACTTCCGTCATGTTTTTGAAGGTAAACAAGTTGCAATCTACACCGATCATAAACCATTGCTCTTTGCTTTCCAGCAACGTACTGAACGAGCATCACCGTGGCAATTTCGTCGCACTCTCTGGTACGCCCTGGCACCAGAGCATCTCAGAAACTAGTGAGCAAACGCTACGTCTGGCCATCAATCCAGAAAGATTGTCGAGAATGGACCAAAGCTTGCATCAACTGCCAGCTAAGCAAGATCCATCGTAATGTATCTTCACCTCTTGCTCGTTTTGAATTACTGACACAACGTTTTGAGTAAATCCACATCGATTTGGTCTCTCTACCAGTATGTCGGGGCTACAACAAGTGCCTGACGATCGTCGACAGATTTACCCGGTTTTCCGAAGCCATAGCACTTAAAAATGGAGACACAGATACTATCGCACAGGTATGACAACGGGCTGACAATCGTACGCTTCCGTGAGGGCTTTCAAAAGCTCTTTGATTTGTTCAATTGCGTGAATCTGCAGCTAGATGTAAGTCTCTTGTTATCTTTTTTTTTTGTTTTGTTGTCTTTTTTTCTTTATCAATTTTTTTTTTGTAATCTTCTTATTATTATTATTATTAACTAATCGTTACTATAATTATGTATATTTTTCTTATCCCTAATTTTAATAATAATTTGTTTTTATTTGTTTTTCAGTCGTCATACTATCCGTCGTTAGAGGGGACCGTTAGCGTTCAAGCAATGAAGTGTCGTCGTTGGGACAGGCGGGCAGCCCGGAACTCTTGGTTCTATGATCGCCTTTTGATGCCTGCTGAAGTCATTCAAAGCGATGACTTCGATTTCCTAGGCATCTGCTGGATGCACGAGCATCGCTTGGGTACTGACAGTGCTGCCGAAGACTGGTGTCATCCGGCGTGGGGTGTGGAAGCCGGATTAATGTCCGTGTATTCCATCGAATACTTTTAAAAAAAAATTTTTTTTTTTTATATTTTTGAATTTATTATTTGTAAGTGTGCGTGTGTGTTTTTATTTATTTTTTTTTTTTTTTGATATATTTTTTTTTATTGTTCGGAGAGGAGAAAAAAACTTGTATTATTTTTTTTGTATTTGGGTTAAACGGGTTATGGGTTAATAAACGGGTGGGCTGAAGTTCACTATTAAAATTAAAAAAAAATGATTTATAATTTCTATGTTCAAGAGTCCTTTACCTTATTCCTCCAACATTATTTTAATTTTTCCATAAATTTATTTTAATTATTTTTTAAGTTAAGAAGAGAGAAAAAAAAATTTTAGTCTATTTTAAGTCAAAATAAATTTTATTACATTTTAAGTATATTTTAAGTCAAAGATAAATTTAGTACGATATAAGTATATTTTAAGTAAAAAAAATTTAGTACGATCTAAGTATTTTTTTAACTTCCCGCTTAGAAAATCGATGATTTTCAAAAATTTTGGGAAGTTATTGTTTTCACCCCGATTTTCGAAAATCGAGTTTTGTTCAGATGTCGACGTTTTGAGGTCCGAGGAATCTATTCTGACTACTTTCAGAATGATGTCCAAGTGTCTGGACGTGTGTGTGTGTTTGTGTGTGTGTGTTTGTGTGTGTGTTTGTGTGTGTGTGTTTGTGTGTGTGTTTGTGTGTGTGTGTTTGTGTGTGTGTGTGTGTGCGTGTGTGTGTGCGTGTGTGTGCGTGTGTGTGTGCGTGTGTGTGTGTGTATGTGTGCATGTATGTATGTAAACTCTTTATATCTTTTTAACTAATAAACCAATTTGGATGGTCAAGGCGGCAATCGAAAGAGCTTCTTGGCCATCCATTTTTCTGAAAATTTCAGATCATTCGATTAAGTAGACTCAAAGATATTGGTCAATTACGAAAAAAAAAAATTTTTAATTTTAGTTTTTTATTGATTTCTCAGAAACGACTCATACGATCGACTTCAAAATCGAATCAGCTCTAGAACTTAATAGAATACATCGATTGCCACCTCAAACATCAAAGTTGGATGATTCGTTCGAGAGTTATCGCGGGAGAAATGGTCAGAAACAGTTTTTTGCGAATATCTTCGAAGAAACTTAACTAAACAATTTCAAAATCTGATAAGCCTGCAGGGTCAACCGACAGACCGATTTTTTTTTTATATTTTAATTGAAGTTTTTTTTTTTTTTTTTTTTTTTTTTATTAATAAAAAAAAATTATTTCGAATTTATTTTTAAGCAGAAAAAAAATTATTCTAAGCTCATTTTTATCTGCTCTATAGTCTTTTTTTTCTTCTTTTTTTTTTTTTTTGTTTCGTTTTAGGCGAAAAAGTTTCACTTTGCTGGTGTGGGTGTCCTTGTTTTAGTTATGGTTTGGCCGTCTTTCGTATCATCGTCTATGTTTGTCTCATTAGCAGGTATGGATGCGTTTGTAATGGTGATGCTTTCGCCATCTTTCGTTTTATCGCCGTCTTTGTCTGTCTCAGTAACGGGTATAGGTGTCTTGGATGGGGAGGCTAATTGTTTGTCCTTGTCTTTGTTATCGGGTATTATTGTAGTGAGTTCAAGAGTCTCTGATTTATTTCGTTTTCTTTGTGGTTGTCCGTTTTTAATATGAAGTTAATAATTTGTTAATGCGTTTTAGATCGCTCCGAATACCGGACTCCAGCCAAATACTTTATGGAGTGCGAGCGCATGTATAAACGTGTCTGCTGCAAATTTAATTGTTTTTTTCTTTTATTAATATCCCCCAAAACGATGCACTGTATGTTCCTATACCACTAATTATGCTGTGGAATTTATTCCACCATTTTTCCAGAGTGCGTTTCATTGCCTCTTCGTCAATAACTCTATTTATCGTAATTCCCTGATTTACTATTTCCTGACCTGTCGCGCCTCTAGCTATAGTATTTAAAACTGCACTTTTCTCTACGGGAAACATCATTGACTCTCGTAACCTTTCTAAATCGCTATCGGGATAAATTCCGCTTGATGCTGAATGAGATGGAGAGGTGTAACTCCAAGACATTTGGGTTTTGGGAGCTATTTCGTGAGGAGAAACGGCTCGTGCTAATTGGGGTAAAATTTGATACCATGCATTATTTATATTATACATTGCAGGTGCGAAGGAGCTGCAATCTAACTGATTTCCGGTTTTGACAAGTAAATGAGTCCGCGGGAGCATAAAGAATTTTTCGTCGCCTCGAGTTACCGGTAGTTCCTGGTAACATTCGTCCGTCTTACGTGTTTGTACCTCGACAGGTACACATTTTATTAATCTAATATCTTCACCTGCTATATTTGCCATGTAGCAAGGTTCTTTCATAAAGTGGAATGTAAATTCTGCTAGTGCTAAAGCGGCTAACGCTAAAGAATTATGTAAAATTAATTTTTCTAGTTTGCACTGTTGTCTAATGACGTCATTGTACATAGTGACTATTTCTTTTCTTAAGTGCTTTTCCAGGTATACGACATTTGAGTTTACATAGGCAGACATATCCATGTCCGTAAGTGTAAGTGTTGTCTTCTCGATGAAGAAATTACTGTCTGGGCTGTCAACGATGAAAAGTTTGGGGTCTTTAGTCTTAATTAATTTATGTCCACACGATGGAATAAAGCCTCTTACTGAGAGCGCAAATGTTATTTGATTTGTGGGTACCGTTAAAATTTTTTCAGTGTAATTTTTAATATAATTATCTTTAATTTTTAAGGCATTGCCTTCATATATAACTCGAAATCGGTCGAGTTCACATGCATCTCTTCTTATTATTTCCCAGTATGTATTTCCTTCCTCGATATCCATACAATTTTCCGTACTATACGCGCATTTGATACCTGACCGAAAGGTTATCTCATTTTTCATAAAATGTACTAGGGCTAAATAATCTTGTACTGTTATAAAAACCTGACCTTGAACCACTACGTCCTCCCATGTTCCGTAGTGATCAGAAAATTGACCTCTTACACAATTTCCCTTGTTGTCTGCGCTACCTGTTAGTGTAATTGCTCTAGTAATTGTACTGTTAGCGGGGATTTCTGTGATTACTGTATTGTACATGTGATGTGTTCTTGTTTTGTGTATATTACAGTAATTTATAGATCTTTGTATTTATACTTTACAATGTATGACCATAATGTGTGAATGTTCTACTGTTTGTATTAGTTGTATTTTTGTTTTTGTCGCTAGTGTTATGGTGATTAGAATATCACATTTTTGAATATCTACCAATGAAAGGGTTGTCATATTAGCTGCTGGAGCTCTACAGTCGTACGCGATGAAGCCGTTACTCTGATTGATGATTGAGGTCATTATCCTCATGAAGAAAATATATATCGTATCGCTCGACATCTTTACCTGAAAAATTTATTTAGGTAAGACCTTTTTGTCTGTGGTGCGATAAACAGAGAAAGAGAAAAGCGAGAGAAAGAAGAACTTAAACTACTTATAAGCTATTTTAGCTCTGTCACAATGGATGAGTTTTCTTTTTCCAGGTTAATATTCAATTTCTATATCGTTTTTATCTGGGAAAATTTCAGTAATTTTATAAGGACCTAAATAATTGTCATCAAATTTACCATCTCTCTGATTCTTTACTAAAAATATATTTTGACCTATTTTAAACTTTACAGGATTTATTTTCTTATCGTATCGTACTTTAGATTTTAATTTTGAATTTTCTAAATTTTCTCTTGCTTCTTTTCTCGATTCTAACAATCGAATTGCAAGTTCTTTAACGTTATCTGCGTAAGTAGGAATATCATCTAAGTATGAAAATTCTGATGGTAATCGCGATTCTTTACCAAAAACTAATTTATATAGGGTAAACTTTGTACCTTCGTGTACACTCGTATTATAAGCAAAAGTTGCATAAGGCAACCATTTATCCCAATCATTATTATTTGTAAAATATTTGATATAATCTGTTAAGACTTGATGACTTCATTCTAATGAACCATAAGATTACGGGTGAAAAGTTGTCGTTTTTATTTCTTTCATTTTGAAAATTTTAGCTACACAACCCATAACTTTACCTATAAATGCTTGACCTTGGTCTGTTAAAATTACTTTTGGGCAACCGTGTTTTAATATAAAATTCTCGACGAATGCTATCGCGATATCTTTACCCGTGAAAAAATTTTCTGATATGGCCTGATATGGCTTGATTTCGGCGGTTCATATCAGGCCTGATATGGAAATTGGCCATATCAGAAAATATATGTACAGATAAGATTTGATATGTTCTGATATGGACATATCAGACTATATATAGTGAGATTAACATTGTTATCTCGGGAACTAAATTTATAGATAATTTTATAAAATTGTGTATAACTTTGTAAAGTTATATATGCAATAATTGTCATGAAAAAAAAAAAAAAAAAAAAAGAAAAAAAAATCCATCCAGGTCATGGGTTCGAACCCGAGTACTTCTGATTCAAAGTCTGATCTATTAATCACTTTGCCAAATCATGAACTTGAAATGTAAGGTTGATTATATCTATTTGGATAAAATTGAAACTAAGAAAATTATAGACATCAGATAAATGATTGATTTGGTTACTTGTATTATATTCAATTGTTATTGTTTATAGAGTAACGAGACTATTAACGGTATACCCACCAGTAACGGGGCGAGAACTACTTCTTTTGGTAAAAGAAAAAAAAAAAAAGTTCAAGATTTTTAAACTGATAAGTTTTAAAAAGTATACATAAAAATTTAATAATAATTAAACTTTTTTCAATTTAAAATCTCAATTTTTTATATTTAAATTCATTACGAAAATTTGAAATTCTCTCAGAGATTTAAAAATTGATCTTGTTAGCTTATTGGAAAAATTTTTCAACAAAGTTTGTGCACTTTATACAATTTATAAATGCGGTAAATTAAAATATTTAACAGACTTCATAAGATTTTATGAATCATTATAAAATCGGTTGTTCCGAACAATGTTACGTTATTTGGTCATTTCTAAATTATTTTACCAAACGTATGTATACGGAAAACTCGAAAAAACTAGTATACGTGCCCATATCAGGGCATATCAAGCCATATCAAACCTGATCAAGATTTTTTTTGACAAGCATATTGAAATATATATACCCTTATCAAGTTATATTAGGTCATATCAAGACATATAAAAAAAATTATATACAAGCATATCAAGTCAGATCAAGACATATCAAATCTGATATCGACATATCAAGTTGATATGGACATATCAAGTTGATATGGCTTGATATGGCCAATTTTTATATCAGACTATATCAAAATATATTAAAAATTATATATGGGCATATCAGATCATATCAGGTCAGATATGAATATATCAAATTTTTTGATATGGCCATATCAGGTCATATAAGGCTTGATCAGAAAATTTTTTCACGGGTAGCCGTCATGGACACTAAAGGTATTGCAAAACAATATTCTGAAAGATCGTCTTGCATCATTAAAATATATGAATAACCGTTTGCTTATGTTTTATTAGGTACTACTATATCTACTGCTAATTTATCTCAAATTTCTGCGGATGGATCTGTTATTACCATCGGTTGTTTTGTTTTTATTCTTACTAATTTCTTTTTCTGACAACTTATACATTATCTAACAAAATCTTCGACATGTTTTTCAATATTCCCCGAAAAATATCTTTGTCTAATTCTATTGTAAGTTTGAGTTACACCTTTATGACCTGCCATTGGGGTCTCATGGTTTTCAGCTATTATCTTTTGTCTCTCTTCTACTAGAGGTATTATTATCAGATCTCTACAAAAAATTATTTTAATATCGGTTCCTTTAAATGTTTTAGCTATAATATTTTTAATTTTTGACCATACAGTTTTGGATAAATTACTTCGACCTTGAGAAATACTAATTGATTTTAATTTTGTTTTTTCCATATATAATTTTAAAAGCTTTACCATAATCTTTTTCGGTGGGTGCATCTGTACTGGTATTTTGAGTAACTACCGCAAGTACTTTTCTTTTCGATGTTCCCATTTTAATTACCTGCCCTACTTCATAACTAGCTAATGGACTCAATTTCAAATATCCTGATTCTAATAATTGTTTTCCCATTTCATTTGGGACAGTACTATCTGCATTAATAAAACATAAATAACTATTTTTTACATTTCTAAATTATCTCTCGTCTCTATTATATTATCATTACTAAAGTCGTTCGACATTACTGAAACTACGGATGAATCATCGTCAGAATCTATTTGTTCATTATTTGGATTATTATTTTCTACGATAATCACATTTTCTATTTGTTCTCGATTACTATCTGAATTTAATTCTGTTAAATTTTATTGAAAATTTGTTATATTGTTAGATGAATTTATTTGTTCGATTTGATCAAGGTTATCATCATTATATGAATGTATTTGTTCGATTTGATCCAGATTTCCGTCATTAAATGAATCTATTTTTTCTCGTTGATCGAAATTTTGGTCATTAAATGAATTTATTCGTTCGACTGAACTCAAATTTTGATCAACGGGTGAATTTATGTGTTCACGGTTTTGTGGTTCTCTATCAGGAAAAGAATTTTGAAGATTGATCGGTTCTACAGTCTCATTTATCATACTTAAATTATTGTTTAGCAGTTTATCATTTGCATTTTGTTGGCGGTTAATTGCTTTGAGTGTAACCATTATTTTCCGCAATTGGGGTAGAAAATTATTTTTATTATTTTTAGGTTTTTTTGTTTGTATCTTGAAACTTTCTGAAAGTTTTTGTATTTTGTATGGAATGTGTTTTTGTGTATAAGTATTAGGGTGCTTCGTTTGAAACGACTATTTTTTTTTTTCACTCCCATCCCGAAATTTTATTGGAAGTACCCCAAAAAAAATTCTTTGAGAGTTTGAGCCCTTAAAATTAAAATGAAGTACTCGACCACAGCGTGTGAAGATTTCCCATTTAAAATACACGTAAACTTTGGTTTTTATTTTTTAAACTTCTATAACTCCGCGGAATTTTATGATGTCATCTCGCCCAAAGTTGGGATTTTCTCAGAAATAAATGTACTACTAAAGTGTCCGTTATCGCGAAGTCGTAACTCATACGGGTGGGGTAGTACGGACCGCTAAACCGAATTTTTTCATAGAATTCTTGTTTTTTCTCTCATTATTTCATAAACAACAAGACCTACAGAAAAAATGCAAACGACAATTTTCTAGGAAATTTAATTGTCTACAAAAAAGGTCCTTAGCACCGAATCAGTCAGATTGATATTTTCTGAGATATTAGTCAAATAAAAAATCAATATTTTCTAAGATTTGATTTGACATTTTATGGGAATTCGATGCTGCTCAAACTTCAATAATTAATATCTTAGAAAATATCAATCTGAGTGATTCGGTACTAGAGACCTTTTTTGTAGGCAAATCAATTTCCTATAAAATCATTTTGTACAATTTTTCTGTAGGTCTTGTTGCTTATGAGATAATTAGAAAAAAACAAGAATTCTATGAAAAAGTTCGGTTTAGCGGTTCGTACTACCCCACGCGTATGAGTTACGACTTCGCGACACTGGGCACTTTTGTAGTACATTTAATTTTGAGAAAATCCCGACTTTGGGCGAGATGATATCATAAAATGCCGCAGAGTTATAGAAGTTTCAAAAATAAAAACCAAAGTTTACGGGTAATTTAAATGGGAAATCTTCACACGCTGTGGTCGAGTACTTAATATTAATTTTGAGGGCTTAAACTTTCAGGGAAGTTTTTTTGGAGTACTTCCTACAAAATTTCGGGATGGGAGCGAAAAAAAAAAAATAGTCGTTTCAAACGAAGCACCCTAATAAGTATGTTTATCATTGTCCGTGCAACACGAACACGTTTTGGGCTTACGCTGTCTTTTTGACCTGCGTAGGTGCGGTTCGCTATCAGAGGGATTATTTATCGTTTGACTATTTGTTATTACACATTGTTTTCCTATGGCTTTACTAGGACTTTGTTATCGTGGTTCGTCATTATTTGTTTTAGAATTATTTTTTATTTTTACATTTTCTACATTATTCCTATCAGATTTTATTCCTATCAGTGCTTACAATAGTCGGCGGTATTACGTTTTCATCGGAGGACGTTCGTATGTCCATCGGTCGTGCGAGTGAGTCATTAAAAGTAGTTTTATCAATTTCCATATCTACATGAATATTGGATTCGTTATAAGGATCGGCATGAACTAAAGCTTCTACATTTAAAATTTTCGGGTGGTCACCACCTTCTTCTGATGACCATGAAATCGCGTCTCCCATATTTTTAGAATTATTAATTTTTCTTATAGGACTCCGTATGGGAGTCGGGCATAATTTAATTGGACTTTTTGTGGCATTTCGTGTTGGCGTTCTTGGGGTAATAGGAATAGTTTCTATAAGCGATTCAGTGTCAATGTCGTTTGAGTTCTTGACTCTTCTACTTCACTTTTTTTGACCGAATTTTCATTATCAACCGCTTGAGTTTTTGGCTCGAGAATTTGAATTACCGAATTTATTTTATTACTTGGAGTAATTTACTCTGAACTTGAAATATTATTTTTGTTAAAATTTGTAGATACTTTATTTTTATCATTATTCGAGCTTATTGACTCTGAATTAGTTTTGTATTTAGGTTTTTTTTTAAAGACTTTACCATCGTCTGAAGGATCTGAAATCCTCAACCTAGCGATTTCGGGTTTTCCAGGTCGCCATTCAATTTTAATTGGATAAACTTCGCGGTTTTCAATTATTGGGTTACGCGATAAAGCGTCTGCGTCTGTGTTTATTTTTTCCGCCTTATATAACACGGTATATTCGAACTCTTTTAGCCGTTCTCTCCATCTCATTACACGCGATGTTGGGTCATTCATATTATTTACCCATACAAGCGGTCTGTGATCGGTGACAAGAGTAAACTCTCTGCCATAGAGATACGGTCTAAATGTTTTCATACCGAATAAAGCTAAGACCATTTCTTTTTCGGTGGTCGAGTAATTTTTTTCGTGTTTATTAAGTACACGAGAGGCTTCTGCATTATTTGTATCTTCGCCAATTTTGCCTTGTGAGAGGATTGCTCCAACTGCATAGTTAGATGCATCAGTCGTTAAGTTAAACGGTTTCGAAAAATCGGGGTAAAACAATATCGGAGCTGTATATAGTTTGTTCCGCAAGGTTTCAAAAGCTACCTGATGTTCAGACGTCCATGTAAATCTTGCGCTTTTACTTGTAAGGTCAGATAGGCACTTAACGATTTTTGCGAAATCCTTAATAAATCGCCGATAATAACCGGCAAGTCCCAGAAATTCTCTCACTTGTGTTGTATTTACGGGTGTTTGGAAACATTTGATCGCTTTGATTTTATCGGAATCAGGCTTGACACCGTCGGCAGATATAAGATGGCCTATATACATTGCTCCTTTTTTTAAGAATTCACATTTATCGGCTTGAAGAGTTAAGTTTGCGCGATGTGAACCTTCGGTTAATTTTTCGAATTTAATATTATGTTCTTCTAGAGAACGTGCGTAAATGACTATATCGTCTAAGTAAACAAAGAGATCTGCTCCTTGTAATCCGCGTAACACTGAATCCATTAACTTTCGGAACGTTGCCGGAGCATCTTTAAGTCCAAATGGCATTCTCTTAAACTTATAATGACCATGAGGAATTGTAAATGCTGTTTTATGTTTATCTTTTGGATGCATTTTAATTTGGTGAAATCCAGATCTGAAATCGAAAATTGAAAAATAAATTGCGCCACCCAGTTGATCAAGAATATCATTTATCAACGGTAATGGGTATGCATCTTTATTAGTTTTTTCATTTAATTTACGATAATCAATTACTAACCACCATCTTTTATTGCCTTTTGAATCAGCCTTTTTAGGTACTATCCATAGAGGGGAATTATAGGGGAAGGTCGAAGGTTCTATTATGTCCATCAACATTAATTTTGTGATTTGTTTTTGAATTTCGTCTTTTTGTGCAGGTGGATGACTCTATTGTCGAGTATTTACCGGTACGTCATCGTTAGTAGGTATATTGTGTGCCACTGTCTCTGTAGCACGCAATGATTCTCCTGGAATGTGGAACAGGTCAGCGTATTTTTCTACAAGAGAAACTATCGTTTTACACTCTTCCTCATTCAAATGTCCTAAACGCAAGAGTTTTAACACTTGGTCAACACGATTTTCCCAGGCCCTGGTACTGTTATCGTATTTATCTGTGTCGTCTTGCGTCAAGCTAGTATCCTCATCTTCACTTGTCCCGAAAGGGTACAGAGGAATTACGGGTACTTTCACTTTAGTTTCCTTATTAAGAGTATTTATTGCGTACAAATAAGCGATACCATTATTATTTCTAACTAAAGCTTCGCCCGCGTAAATACCATTTTCAAATTTGATAGGAGGTGTATAACCCTCTCTGAGTTTACTATCGACTCGAAAAAACATTGCTATTTTCGTTCGAGCTTTTAAAAAGAAATATTCTTCCTCGGTAAATGATAATTCTAAATTATTTAAATTTCTAAAAATTATAGTATTTTCTACTAAATTAATTATTTCGCCATGTTCACGTAAAAATTCCATACCTAGTATTTCACTATAGTCTAAAGGAAATTCATCTGGGATGACATGAAAGTATGTAGTTTCATTAAAAATTTGTATTTAAATTCTACCTAAAGTTATAGCTTCAGATACGCCATTTAGTTTAAAACAATAAGAATCATCAATTAGATTTTCATATTTTACTTCGCCGTATTTTATTAAATTTAAACTCCATCCCGTATCCATTAATATTTTTCCGTAACTCGATATTATATCTTTAGATTTAAGCATGATAGACGTAGGTTTATAGTCTATTGACATAGCACCTACGACATAAGTTCGCGTTGGTATTCTTAATTTTTGCTCGAAATTTGGCGCTGAGTTGCTACGTTTCCCATCGGAGCACCGTCTCGAGGGAACGCTTGGTCGTTTCCCAGACTTGTACTCGGTTTTAAATTAAATGCATCGCGTTTTCCTTCGTTATAAATTTTTTTTCAACAATTAGTCATTAAATGACCATTCATTTTACTGTAATTACATTAAAGAATATTTTTGTCTATAACTCGATTAGATTCAATGCTTTTTCTTTGCAATAAATTTCGACATTTTTCAATACTATGATTATTTCTTTTGCAAAAATTACAAAATTTATTATTTTGATTAAAATTTCTTTGATTTTGATGTCTATTTGGTTCCGATTTTAGTGCGTAGTTTGATTATTCTTTTGATATTGATTTCGATTTTTATGATAATTATGTGTATTAAGAATGTTGTGAGTAAAGTCAGTATCATTTTGAAAACTTTGTTTAGTGTGTAGAGTAGAACGTGGTGGTAATCTGTACGTTCTTTTCGAGAATCATATACATTGAAAAAATTGTCAACATTTCTCATTTGTTGTAGCTGTTTTTCGACTTTTTCGGCTGATTTTGTCGCAGAGTCAAGGTCCGAATATTTATCTTCTTGTAAAAAAATAGCAAATTTCGGATGTAAGCCCGATATAAATGAACGAATAGCAGTTTGTTTAGCTAGCGTTACTTTTTCTGTCTTATTTTCCCCGTCGGTATATTCAATTTCTGACAATGTGTTTTGCAAGTGTTGGCTAATTCTATAGTTAAAATCCCTAACGCGGTCGTGTGGGCGTTGTTGAAAGTTATTAAATTCTCTCATCAATAGTGAGATTTCTTTACTTTGTCTAAAGTGTAAATTTAGAAATGAAATAAAGTCGTCAATGTTTGTCGGGTCTACAGTACTAACTCTTTTTAATGGTTCGCCTTTACATTTGGTCTGTAATAATTTTACTAAAAATTCTTCGTCAATATCGTCTTTAAAAATTTTTTTAGCATTTATACATGCTTTTGCAAATGATTCTACTGGATAACCGTTTTTTGTACCGCCAAAGTCAGGGATGGTTTTTAGAAAGTCTTTATAATCAGTTTTATTAATATTACTATTATTTTGAGTTCTGTTAGAATTTGATGTGAATTGTGAATTTAAATTTGTGATGTCTAATTTATTCATTTTTTTCTTTACGCGTCGCACTAATTCGGTTTCGAATTGTTCATTAAACGGATTTTTTACACATTCATGATCTGATCTTAATTTTTGGATTTCATTTACTAATGGTCCTATTGTATCTTCTGCCTCAGTGAGGGAAGTTTCCATAAGTTCTAATTTAGACGTTTTTATGAACTTATATTTTTAAATATATGTAACGCAAGAAAAATTACAAAATTGAATGATATCGATAAGTTGACTTCCCGTGAAAAACGAATCATACATGGCCATGCATGGCCATATATGGTTCATGCATGGAGCATACATGGCCATGCATGGAGCATACATGGTCATACATGAATCATGCAAGGCCATGTATGGCCATGCATGGACATGTATGACTATATATGGCCATGCATGGACATGTATGGCAGTGATTAATTTAACGTACATGGTCATGCATGGCCGTATATGGTTCATGCATGGGGCATACATGGTCATACATGAATCATACAAGGCCATGTATGGACATGTATGACTATATATGTCAGTGATTAATTGAACATACATGGCCATGCATGGAGCATACATGGTCATACATAGTCATACATGAATCATACAAGGCCATGTATGGCCATGCATGGACATGTGTGACTATATATGTCAGTGATTAATTGAACATATATGGCCATGCATAGCTGTATATGGTTCATACATGGCCATACATGAAGCATGTATGGCCATACATGGGCATACGAACTTTTTTAATACAGTCATTCATGGCCATATATGAATCATACAAGGCCATGTATGGCCATGCATGGTCATACATAGTCATGGATGACTATATATTAGACTGCTTTTTTTAGCGACTATTTTTTTTTTCGCTCTCATCCCGAAATTTTGTTGGAAATACCCTCCAAAAAATTCCCTGAGAGTTTAAGCCCTTGATATTAATATAAAGTACTTTCCCAGAGCAGGCGAAGATTTCCCATTCAAAATACACGTAAACTTGGATTTTTATGTTTTAAACTTCTGTAACTCTGTGGCATTTTATGACATCATCTTGCCCAAAGTCGGGATTTTCTCAGAATTTAATGCTCTTCAAAAGTACCCATTAAATTTTTTCATAGAATTATTGTTTCATCTCTCATTATCTCATAAACAACAAGACCTACAGAAAAAATATGGAGAACAATTCTATAGAAAATTCAATTTTCTACAAAAAAGGTCCTTAGGACTAAATCACTACGATCGATATTTCTTGAGATATTAATTATTGAAGTTCACGGAGCATTGAATTCCCATAAAATGTCGAATCAAATCTTAGAAAATACTGATTTTTTATATGACTGATATCTCAGAAAATATCGATCTGAGTGATTCGGTGCTAGGGACCTATTTTGTAGGAAATTAAATTTCCTATAAAATTGTCATTTACATTTTTTTTGTAGGTCTTGTTGTTTATGAGATGATGAAAGAAAAAAAATCAAAAAAGTTCGTATGCCTATGTATGGCCATATATGCTCCATGTATGGCCATATATGCTTCATGTATGACCATGTATGAACCATATACGGCCATGCATGGCCATATATGTCCAACTAATCACTGACATATATAGCCATACATGACCATGCATGACCATACATGGCCTTGTATGATTCATATATGGCCATTAGGGTGGGTCAAAAAAATCGAATAATTTATTTTTGACTTTATACTCTGAAAAATCGGTTCGTAGACACCTAAAAAGAATTTTCTCCAAGTATGAGCTCTTAATTATAACGGAAAGGTCCTCCGCTTTGCGGGTTTCTATTTTTTTTGAACCATCAGATAAAGAAGTTTATATCTCGCTTCCAACTGCTTGGAAAAATATTCCGTGACATAGACTTTGTAAGAAATTGAATGCTCTACAAAAAAGGTCTCTTATGATTTTTTCAAAAACCCAACCGATTAAAAGATATTCATAGTTGAAGTTTGGCTATTTTAAGGAAAATATTCGTTTTTATTATGAATTTTATGAGTCGATGAAAAAAAATTATTTCGAATTGCGGAACTCATGATTTTGTAGGAAATTTAGTGCTCTACAAAAATTGTCTCTTATGATTTTTCGATTAAGTGAAGCCGTTACGAGATATCCATCGTCAAACATTAACAAATATCAATATTTCCAGTTTTTGATCAATAATTCGATAAATTTCAATTTAAATTATTAGTTTCAGGAAAATTTTCATAAATTTGAGTTTCGATCGATAAAGAAATGTTATAAAAAATTTTTTTAATATTGTTTTCAGTTTTGAGCTTGTTCGATTGTATTAAAACAAGAAATTAGAGCTTTTTTTTCGACAGATAGCCAATGATTATGATTAAAAAACGAAGAACAATTCCAGTACTTATTGCAAGTTGTCAAAGAACATCAAAAAACATACCCAAATTGTAATAAGGGAAATTATTTATAGGAATAGCGTACTGTTATGTTACAAATATTGACAATTATATTGCAATTGATAATTCAATAAAAAAAGTTAAATACTGGTTGTTTTATACTCGATTCAATACTTTTCATATTAAATTTGACAAAGGAATGTGTCATTGACTTTAAATTGAACTAATCATTGGCTATATGTCGATAAAATGCTCTAATTTTTTGTTTTAATACAATCAAACAAGCTCATGACTGAAAACAATATTAAAAAAATTTTTTATAACATTTCTTTATCGATCGAAACTCAAATTTATGAAAATTTTCCTGAAACTAATATTTTAAATGGAAATTTATCGAATTATTGATCAAAAACTGAAAATATTGATATTTGTTAATGTTTGACGATGGATATCTCGTAACGGCTTCACTTAATCGAAAAATCATTAGAGACCATTTTTATAGAGCAGTAAATTTCCTACAAAATCATAAGTTCCGCAATTCGAAATAATTTTTTTCATCGACTTATAAAATTCATAATAAAAACGAATATTTTCCTTAAAATAGCCAAACTTCAACTATGAATATCTTTTAGTCAGTTGGGTTTTTGTAAAAATCATAAGAGACCTTTTTTGTAGAGCATTCAATTTTTTACAAAGTCTATATCACGGAATATTTTTCCAAGTAGTAGGAAGCGAGATATAAATTTTTTTATCTGATGGTTCGAAAAAAATAGAAACCCGCAAAGCGGAGGACCTTCCCGTTATGATTAAGAGCTCATACTTGGAGAAAATTCTTTTTAGGTGTCTACGAACCTATTTTTCAGAGTATAAAGTCAAAAATAAATTATTCGATTTTTTTGACCCACCCTAATGGCCATGCATGGCCATGTATGATTCATTTTTCACGGATATAAAAAATTTGAGCTGACTATTACAATTACTTATAAACAGGATGTTGTAGTGAAAAAAAATAGAAAATTTTTTTAATATCACTAACAGCATATTGATGATTATATTTTGCTTTTTCGAAAGTGATTATATCCTTTCAATCTTACGTAGCACAAGTAAACTTCGTTGTAACTGTCGGTCGCATAGCTTAGTCGACAAAGCGTCGGTCTCTCGTACGGAAGGTCCCGGGTTCGAATCCTACTAAAGCGGGTGGTGTTATTAATAAGTCTAGCGTTTTTTCTCTGAATTAAAAATTTCCAATTCGATAAGGAATTCAATTATTCGCATATCTGATAATCTCTGCGTCGCCAAAATAATTAAAAAAAAAAAAAAAATTAAAAAAATTTTTTTTTTTCTAGTTAAAATGTCTATACCTAGTCATATCAAGTCATGTATGGCCGTATCAAGCTATGTATAGTCATACATGGCCATGCATGGTCATATATGGCCATACATGGCCATGTCTGGCCAATTTACATACATGGCCATGCATGGAGCATTCATGCATGGCCATGTATGATTCATTTTTCACGGGTTACTACTTAAAAGATTGTAAAAATAAACTATGGTCGATGCGAAGATCTACGTTGCCGTCAGAAGGTCGATGGTGAAGGTCAGCAGGTATGCACGATGTAGATGTCTTAGCACTTTATGATGTTGAACTGCGTCCGTCGGGCATCGTAAATGATGTTGGTAAATTTGATTTGTTTAAAAAAATTTTTTGATTCTTCATATACTTCACTCACTTGAATTTTATCATGATTTTTATTTTTTTCATTCACAAAATTTTTACTTTTTTTTTCTTGATATGCCTGACTTTTATGAATATATATATATATATATATATATATATTTTTTTATTTATTTATTATTTTATGAGAGAAAAATAAAGTTAAATTTCGATTCTTGGATATTGAAAAAAATTTCGGGATATTTAATTCAAATTTTCGATATCGTTAATTAAAATTTTTTTTTTTCCTTATAATTTTATTTTAATTATTTACGAACTTTTAATTTCATTTATTCGAATTTTTATTATTATTTATCTTACTCACTTTGATAACTTGATGTCAATTTTCTTGTGAAGAAAAAAAATTTCGGATTTTTGCGATTTTGCCCGTCTATTCGGGGGCTGTTCAAATCCATCGCTGCCACCAATTTTTAATTATATATAAGTTGTTACGTCCTGGTTGATGTTTTGGCGCTGGCGTCGTTAAGTGGTCGATTTAAATTGGACGTAATGAAAACTTACATATAATTATAAGTAATAATCAAGTATGGGCTGAACAGCCACCAATTGGTAGTTGCAGTAAACTGGTTGTTTGATTATATATATTATTTTACATATTTAAATCCAATTCATTCAATTATAAGGATATAATTTTGAGTGATGTGGAAATATACAGTTGAATTAATTTATAAATTGTTAATGTACTCTTAACAATAACTTCGAGAGCGTGAGAACGAAGTTGAGCTTTTATTATTGAGCCTGACTGCTCTCGATGATTCTATTTTTCAAACTGACTTCTCTTGATCGAGAACAACTAGAGTTACTCTTATCAATACGTTTGGGCATCAGACCCGTGCATCGATTCATATGGAGGGGTCATTCGAGATAACGCATGTTCTCGAATGATCCATTTTAATATTTATTGAAAATACTTAATCCTCACGATCTCTCCGCTTTTGTTGCTAACAAAAGAGTCACTTATCTATTAACAAAAGTTATCTTAAACAAAATAGATGTTTGTGCAGCTGCACGTCTCGAGAATTTACTTAAGGCGTCAGCGCTTATTTAGATATCATAAAATATAGAAAAATAACTTTATCAACTATTACTTATACCCTTAACTTTCAAATATCTTAAATAATATTAGTCTATTATAATATTATATTATTTTATATAATTAATTAAATACTATAGAAATTACTTGGTTATCGATATTTGATATGATTAGATAGATTTCTGGTCGGTAATTAGAGAAGTAAATGCTCACGTCATCTGACGTATAGGCTGGGACATAATTCATGTCCGGCGGTCTACTCCGAGGTGAACTAAACGGTGAAGATATGAAGTTCAAGTGATTCCAAACATACTTAAATTTTTTTCAGCGGAGTAAAGTTTACTCAAAGTTTATTTCGTGGTTTCAAAATGTTCCAGCTGAAAATTCCAGTCGTTCTGATACTCGAAGGCTGTGGAATTGATGGGATACGAGAACCAAGGGCTACTCTGCACTATTATTATGTTTTTTATGGAGATAAACATCACTCACAATTTTTTATTCAACCTTTACTATTTTCGATATATATAAATATATATATATGTATATATATATATATATATATATCTATATATGTATATATATATATATATATATATATATATATATATATATATATATATATATATATATATATATATATATAAACATATATATTGTGACGTTATTTTTTGTACGAGGCTTGGATTAAGGTTAACGTCACAAGCACCAACTGATTGTATTATATTTTCGAGCATGGTAACTCAAGACTTATAGTTTCGCTTACAGTAATTAACGATTTTGCTACAGATTTTTGATTTTAGTTATAGTTTAAGAATAAAATATAGAGTAACGTCTGCCTACAGATACAGCTGTTAATAAGAAAAATATATAGTAAAGATTTAGAATCAGAATTGTGGAAATTTAATATGGAATATGGGTTGAGATTAAAGTTTGAGATAATGATAAAGTTTGAATTTTAGTTTACAGTTTGGCTGTATTGAGTATGTGGACAAGTCAGTGTTACCTGGAGCGGGACTTGAATCAGTCACCCGGTATCATCTGATGATAGAACCTAGTTCTATCCCTATGAGACTTCCATGCGGATTGCATAGGTCTAGCTGAAATGCTAGCGCTCCAAAATACGGACTATGGATTAAGTACATGAGATCAGTCTTTTTTGTTATTATGATTGGCAGGACTCAGCGATAATTTAGTGACCATTATCGCTGTGGAAGCCGCTATTTCTGGTCATTTTTGGAGTTTTGGGTTTAGTTGGTAGGCCTCAGTGGACAGTTTTGACCAGTGTGCTGCTGAGGGTAACCGCCGGTCACTTAAATTTTGGAATTTGGTCTGCGATCTCAACTGAAGCCAAGTCCAGGAGAGCAACCACATTGGGATATCCATGCTCAATAGAGTGCGCCTTAAGTTATTGCCTGTTGAGTATTTGATATTGAGTTGGAGTTATGGAGTGAAGTGTAGAGTTGGTAACAATAGCAACAATGTTTTAGCTTGGGGAGTAGGGATTCGAGGATTCGACTCTGGTCGCTCGAAGCGAGCAGACGTATGCAGAAATGGCGCTACAGTATCATGGCATTGCGGAAAGCTACCGATTCAGATTATTGTTACAGAAGTATTATTAAAACAGTGTAAGACGTTACTTGATATTTTATTCATCAGTAATCAGGTATGAACTAATTATTATAATTATTAATAATTAATTGAGTTCGAGTCAGAGTCTTGAGATATCATACTACTGTTAATTAAAGAGAATATTTAAGATCTGAAAGAATTATGAGAATATTGTTACAGTCTAGAGTCAAGTTCATAATTTAATGCTAATATTATGTTATAAAAGTAATTATAAGAAACACGTTTAGTTATTGGACGAATTGTCGTCTGATTAACGTCAATATAAGACCCATGTATGTTATTTTTACCATTTGATCAAAGTAAATGTTCCAGAGTATTGGATCCATCATTATTGGTCTGGTTCACCGAATACGAATCGAGTATCGGCTGGCTCCAGTTACTTAATTAATCAATTCATTTGTTTGTAAGGTTTTGATATGCATCAATTAGATGACAATTTACTTCTGATAAGATCAATGTTATTATCAATATTAGATTCAGTATTTTGTAATAGAGAAGAATTATTTGTACGAAGCTACGGTATTTTGTTTATTGTTAAATCAAGATTTGAGATTATTTTTGTTAAATAAAAATTGCAAATCCACTGATAATCTACCTGAATTTGGAATAATGTAACCCGGACCACTCCCTCTCTCCATAAACCTACACACTGAGCGACACTATGGCATACCGTAACTCTGTTTTTGTTTTTGCTTATAAGTTCTGAGCATTTTGTTAAGTTTTAGTTTTAGTTTTAATCAGTTTGCGTGGTTTCGGAATAATTCCACAGATCAAAAATTTATCTAATTTTCATGATTTACTGGTTTAGTGATTCCAGTGATAAAAATTACTTGGCGCCCTATTCGTATTGAGACTGGAGGCTAAGAGCAGAGAACGAAGTTATGACGCAAAGATGTATCGCATAGCGTATATAATTTTTGCGTTATAATATATATATATATATATATATATATATATATATATATATATATATATATATATATATATATATATATATATATATATATAAATATATATATATATGTATATATACATATATATTGTGACGTTACGTTGCCAAGGAGGTAGAGTTGAAGAGAGAGTGAGCGTAAGTCTGTGTGATAGAGAAAGATAGAGTTAGTATGTGTGTTGATTTAAGTATAGGAGATAGTGAGTAGAGGGTATGGAGTATGGGTGCGGTGGAGTAAGTGTGTTGAGAGTACAAGTATGGGTACAATACGTCATATGCTTTGGAGAGTCTGTGTGGTTGAGCGTGGATTTAACGGGGGACGTCTAGCTGTGTCGCGGATAGTGGCCAAGATACCGTGCCTCCTGACCAGTGATGACGACTAGGCCTAGTCCGAGCCCTCAGGGGTGACGTGATGATCACGGAGGTGCGACTGAGATGTCGCCACCCCTTCGTGTTGATACTCGGAGTTAGCTGGTGTATGTGTATGTTTATTTGGGGATGGCAGGCCTCGCTTGCAATGCTCGAGGAAGCCAAAGATTTGCTCACTTCGGATATCACGGGAAGTGACCCTGTGGGAAGACCCGTAAGTCCACGGCTTGTATGTGGTGGTGGAAGAATGGATGGAGTAGCGAGAATGTTAGAGTGACTGGAAGTAGTAGAGTGTAGAAGTAAATAGAGTAGGAGACGAGAGAAGAGCAGTTGAGAACTGATGGTTGTGTCAGAGTTGGAATTTGGAGTCACTCGAGTACGAGTCGACTTGATAGTCAAGTTTGGAGTCTTCGAGCGAGAGGTTGTGAGTCGGAGAGCCCCAAAGGTAGGCCTCGATCACACCCTTGGCTGATGTCGTTTGGAGCTTATGGCTCTGCTTGTTGAGTTTTTGGAGCCGTTGGTCGTAATCTTGTCATCTTGAATTACCGCATTATTCATTCTATTTTACTATTTATCTAGAATTGTGTTAAGTTTTGTGATTCGTCGTCTACGAGAGGTTTCCGATGTCATTCCCAGGTATTTATTTGTCTGATAGACCGATAGTATTCGACCGTAGGCCACGTGGGCCCTTCGCGTCACTTTCGCGTCATCTTTACGATATTTTATTTAGTTTTTATTTTCATTATTCTGTTTAATTGCATTTTCATTAATCAGCTTCTTCCACGTAAAAAGAACCGTGACCCTCTCTTCACAACCTAGCATACTGAGCGCACTAGGACATGCCTCTACCATCGTTCAGTTCACTTATTTCCAAAGGATTCAGATATTAGGCTTTAAGTTACGTTTAGACCGGTTGGCGATACCGGGGAAGTAAAAGTCGGCCGGCACCCGTCAGGATGTGGAGGAAATGAGAGGATTGATCGCTGGGCAAAGTGTAACGTAGCCCGATTTTGAGTATTTTGAGTTCGAGTTTGAGTAAAATTTATTAAGTAAAAGTTATGTGTAATTTTGTTGAGTTTAATCAAGTTATTAAGTAAAACATACGTTACAATATATGTATATATATATTGGCGTTCAATCGACTGGTCGCAACTTTAGTTCCATATCAGTTGTTACGTCCAAAATGTAGCTTGTACTGTAATATTTGGACAAATTTGATTATTATTATTTTCGGCCCTAGTCTTTCGACCAACAGACCGGGATCACACTGAGTAATTATCTGGAAGGTTTGTTTGAAATGAAGATGTTGAATACACGAATTAAACTAATATATATTATACAATTTACAATTTTGATGATGTGAATACAATAAATTTGATATTAAAAACATTAGGTGGCTAGTCAGCCGACTCTAATTTACAATAAAATGGTTACGATAAAATTCGTTTCAAATACTTAGAGAGGACTGCAGAATTCTGAATACAATAATTTCTTTTATAATATTTCCGTGGATTGAAAATGTTTCTATATGTTTTGACATTCATAAACGTGTTACGTCCTGGTTGATGTTTTGGCGCTGGCGTAGTTGAGCGGTCGATTTAAATTGGACGTCATAAGAACTTACATATAATTATAAATAATTATTAAGTATGGGTTGAACAGCCACCATTTGGTGGTTGCAATAAACTGGTTATTTGATTATATATATTATTTTATATATCTAAATCCGAATTATTCAATTATAAGGATATAATTTTGATTGATGTGAAAATATACAGTTGAATTAATTTATAAATTGTTAATGTACTCTTAACAATAACTTCGAGAGGGTGAGAACGAAGTTGAGTATTTAAGGTTGAGCCTGACTGCTCTCAAAGATTCTATATTTCAGACTGATTTCTCTTGGTCGAGAAAAACTAGAGTAAGTCTCTTATCAATACGAGGCGCTTGGGCATCAGGCCCGCGCATCGTTCGATATAGAGGGGTGGATCGAGATAAGCAATACTCTCGAATGATCCATTCTCCGTTCTCACGCTTTCTCCGTTTTTGTTATTAACAAATGAGTCACTTATCTATGAACAAAAGTTCATTATCTTAGAACAAAATAGATGTTTGTGCAGCTGCACGTCTCAAGGATTTACTCGTGGCGTCAGCGTTTATTTGTACATAACAAATATTAAGAGAAAAATAACTTTATCAATATGTTCTAAATATTCTTAATAATATTATACTATTTTATATTCTATTACTTTATATTATTATATTATATTATTATATTAAATTATTATATTAAATTATGTTCTATAATATAGGGTGACTTATCAATTATGCCACTTATCAATATACATCTTAATTAATTAGTTAGGTCTCAGATCGGTCTCTCAATAATTAGTATTTAAAAATAATCAGAGACATCTGCCGAGCAGGCTGGGACGTAACGACTCCCCACCCGGTAGACAAGCGCCCCGCTTGTTTTGGGCCTTAGCTCTTGTTGGAAATGTAGTTTATTTTCTTTATTGTTTATCTGTAACTCTATTTTACCCATCTTCGAGTTTAAGGAATCTAAGTACCGACCTGTGACCTATGACTCGACGCCTGCCTTTTTAGTGGCGACATTAAAAATCCATTTTCCCTCTAATCCGTCTGTTTGTACACCATAGTAAACGTTTTTATGGATTTTTAATAGCGATGTTCTTTTTTTTTCTAATCCTATTTGTTTGAAGATTAAGATAAATTGTGCGTCACGTATGCCGCATCTGTGGCCAGAAAATTATCTAAAAAAAATTTATATTTTTTTGTAACAAAAAAAAATTTTAATATATTTCTTAAATTATTTACAGTTTTTTTTTCTTTTTTAATTAATTTTTTTTTTCTTTATTATTTTTTTATTATTTTTTTATGATTTTTCTCCCTTTTTTTTGTTAAATTACTTTAAAGTAGACTATATACGTATATATATATAAAAAAAAATTTTACGAATAAAACGAATTACTAAAATTTCCTTGTAAAATTATTAATTTTTTCTTTTTTCAAAAAAAACTTTAATATATAATGTTTGTAAGAAGTGTATGCTAAAGAGAAAAGAAATATTTTAAAATCTTAAACTATTGATTCTAATGATTTTCTTCCGGTCATTTTGTTGTAATTATTATTAGTTATTTATTTATTTATTTATTTATTAATATTATGGTTCTAGAGTAAATTCTTTCAGAACTGGCAATAATACAATACCTTATGTGATACATACATTATTATTCATTATAAATTTTATCAATAATTTTGAAGTATATTATTTGAAATACACAATTTGAAGATCAGATATACATAATGTAAAATATTCTATATTGTCTCTTGACACATTAGATATTTGAAGTTTTGTTGTCTTAAAAATATTTAGCATTATAAAATATTTATTATGATTTTTATTTCTTTTAACTCTTCAAAAATATATTATTTTATCGTAGTATATAAAAGTTCTTTCATTTTTTTCTTTTCTTTCTATTATTTAGTTTTTTTTCTTTTTTTTTTCTTAAAATTTATATACAATTCCATTAAAATTATCTATTAAATAACATATAAAGAAAAACTTAATCTACAAATTCTTAATTTTATATTAAAATTCTATTTGAGTCTATATACTGTTAAAAAAAAATTATTTTCCCTTCTGTCTTCTTTTTTATTATTTTTAATTTTTCGTGAAAATTTTATAGTTAGAAGGATTATTTTTTTAAAATTTCTTAGCATTATTACTCGATTCCAATTAATAGCAGATATTATTGGTACTATTATTCTTATTAAAAGTTTGTGTATATAAAGTAAATTCATTCATTAATTATAAAAGTTATTAGCATGGTGTTTTTTTTTTTTTTTTTTTTTTTTTTTTTTTTTTTTTTTAAACAACCAAAAAAAAATCATGGTTTAAAAATTTATTTATTGTTTAAAAAAAAGTTGTGGTTGGTTCGCTTGTGTTACCTTGCGTGGGCGTGTTGTAAGTTTAAGGAGGGCAATTTTTTCGGTGTTGGGGGCCTTTTCTGCGAGTCTCATTTGTCTATCCTCTTATTGGGGAGTGATTTTAGTGTCTGAGTGGGGTCCCGTGAGCGTTTTTGGGGGTCCTATTATAAAAGTTCGTGTTTGTGCATAATCCGTATTTTCAAAAAAAACTAGTGTCCTGTTTGCGCGTCGTTTTCACGAGTGGTTTAATCAACATGGTGCATCAAATTCAAGTTAGCTATTGCGTGGACCCGTTTTCCGTAAGTTTATATTGTAATATCTTGTATATATTTTTCTTTTCTGTTTTTTTTTTTTTTTTTTTTTTTTATTTTTTATATTTTATTCATTTACTTATTTATTTTTTTTCTCTTATAGAATTTGGATGTCGGGTTGTGGCATTTCTTTATCGGCGTCTTGTTATGGATAGCATCGGTTTCCGGGTATGGGCGACCGTGGAAACTGAGTCGTCGATCCATGGAAGGACTACATCAGTTTTTCCAACGGGTTTTCGACTTATACAATTATATTTGTATGGCGAATGATGTGAGTACCAACCTTATTTATTTTGTTTCCCGATTTTTTTTTTTTTTTATTAGTTTATACATACTCGCATATACACGCATACTCACACACATATATACATACATTTCCGCACGTATGTATACATAAATGCTTTCCTTTGTTATTTATATAATTATTAACTAACTTTTTTTTTTTTTTTTTTTTTTTTTTTTTATAGCCTGAGTATCGTCCGGATATCCAGGGTATGATATCCGTCGAGTGTATGTACCGTCGTCGGATGCAGCGGCGAGCTGATCGTAACGATTGGTTCCATCAGCGGCTTTTGCGACCAGCTGACGTCACGGAAAGTGATGATTTCGACTTCCTTGGGATCCGTTGGATGCACGAGGGCCGCTGGGGGGAAGACCATCCCGCTGCAGACTGGTGCCACCCGGCGTGGACTTCTTTTCCGGGGCTGGAGGAGTTCTATGATCAGGAGTAGGGGCAGCGATACCGCCGAGGGGATACAGGAGAAAAAAAATAAAACTAATTGATTAATTTTTATATAAAAAAAAAACCAATGTATACCACTGTTTCTCCCCTGTGTGTTTTTTCCTAAATAAATGGCGGCCTTAAGGACCGTCGGATGAAAATAAAATTTGTTTTATTTTTAGTTTTTAATTTACTTGTTTATTTATTTATATTTTATTTATTTGGTAATTTAAAATTTGTTTTCCTGGAATTTATCTTAGTAATTTAAACAATTTGAAAGAAAAGTTGTCTCGGCTCCTTTTCGTAATCTTTTATGGTGTTTGCTTGGATATTCTTGTAAATTTAGAATGAAGGTTAGAAGTAGGGTAGGTAAAGATAGGTGGTAGAAAAAAAATTCCGATTCTAATGCGCTATTTTTGCTCTGTCGCAATGAATTATATTTCTTTTTCCCGGTTTATATTCGATTTCTATGTCATTTTTATCAGGAAATATTTCTGTAACTTTATACGGACCTAAATAATTATCATCAAATTTACCATCTCTCTGATTCTTTACTAAGAATATATTTTGACCTATTTTGAAATTTACTGGATTAATTTTTTTATCATACCGTACTTTGGATCTTTGCTTTGAATTTTCTAAATTTTGTCTTGCTTCTTTTCGTGATTCTAATAATCTAGTTGCGAGTTCCTTAACAAAATCTGCGTATGTAGGAATCTCGTCTAGATAGGAAAATTCTGATGGTAATCGTGCTTCTTTACCAAAAACTAATTTTTACGGCGTGAATTTCGTACCTTCATGTACACTTGTGTTGTAAGCAAAAGTGGCATGAGGTAACCATTTATCCCAATCATCGTGACTTGTAAAATGTTTAATATAGTCAGTTAAAACTTGATGGCTTCTCTCGAGAGAACCATTTGATTGAGGATGAAAAGCTGTTGTCTTAATTTGTTTCATTTTGAAAATTTTGGCTACGCAACCCATTACTTTGCCTATAAAAGCTTGCCCTTGGTCTGTTAAAATTACTTTCGGGCAACCGTGTTTTAATATAAAATTCTCGACTAATGCTATCGCGATATCTTTAGCCGTCATTGACACTAAAGGTATTGCAAAACAATATTTTGAAAGATCGTCTTGCATCGTTAAAATATATGAATATCCGTTAGCTGAAGTTTTATTCGGTACTACTATATCTAATGCTAATTTATCCCATACTTCTGCAGATGTGTCTGTAATGACCATCGGCTGTTTTGTTTTTATCCTAACTAATTTCTTTTTCTGGCAACTAATACATTTCCTAACGAAATCTTCAACATGCTTTTTGATATTATCCCAAAAATATTTTTGTCTAATTCTATTATAAGTTTTAGTTACTCCTTTATGTCCTGCTATTGAAGTTTCGTGATTTTTGGCTATTATTTTTTCTCTTTCCTCTACTGGAAGTATTATTATTTCATCTTTACAAATAATTATTTTTAAATCACTACCTTTAAAAATTTTAGCAATAATATTTTTAATTTTTGTCCAAATTGTTTTTGATAAATTGCTTCTACCCTGAGAAATACTAACTGATTTTATTTTTGATTTTTCCATATATAACTTAAAATTTTTGAAAGTTTTACAATAATCTTTTTCCGTTGGTGTATCTCGACTATCACGTTGAGTTACTAACGCAAGTACTTTCTTTTTAGATGTTCCCATTTTAATTACTTGACCTGTTTTATAATTAGTTAAAGGGCTTAATTTTAAATATCCTGACACTAAAAATTGTTTTCCGATTTCGCTTGGTACGGTACCATCGGCGTTAATAAAACATAAATAACAATTTTTCTGCATTTCTAAGTTATCTCTTGTTTCGTGTACATTCTCGTTACTGTAGTCGTTTGAAGTGTTTGAAATTATAGACATATTACCGTCAGAGTCTATTTCCTCGTTAGATAAATTTTCGTTTGCTATTATGATCGCATTGTCGTTTGATTTGTTTTGATTTCTGTCTGAATTTAATTGTATTGAATTTTGTTGTATGTCTATTTCATTATCAGATGAGTTTATCTGTTCGATTTGGTCAAAATTTTGGTCATTAAATGAATTTATTCGTTCTATCTGTTCGAAATTTTGGTCGTCAGCTGAATTTATCTGTTGATCGAAGTTCAGGTCGTTGAATGAATTTATTCGTTCGGGCGATTTTGAATTTCGATCAACAGGTGAATTTAGTGTAGGGTTTTGTGATTCTCTGCGAGATGTAGTTTGTTGTGAATTTACTGGGCTTGTATTTTCGTTTATTATTCACAATCTATTATTAGTTCGTTTATTATTTAAATTTTGTTGACGTTTAATTGCTTTTAGAGTAACCATTATGTCTGGTAATTTGGGTTGTGAATTTTTATTATTTGGCTTTTTCGTTTTATTTTTAAAATTTTTCGCAAGGTGTTGTATTTTATTTGGAATCTGTTTTTGTGTATGTGTATGTTCGTCGTAGTCTGTACAGCATGAACATGTTTTGATTTTACGTTTTCTAGTCGATCTACGTAGTTCCGGTGCAATTTTATTAGTATGTGTTTGTCCTGCATCAGTACCATGAGGTCTATTCTTGTCTGCGTCTGTTAAATTTGGGTTTATTTTTGTAGTATTTGTTTTTGTCTTTTCTGTATTTTTATTGGCTATTTTTTTCTGTGTTATTGTGTTAGATTTTATGGTTGTTGTTTCGTCAGGTGATTCTACTGTCATGGGTTCAATTACAAAAGAATTTTCTCCTATGTCGTTAATTGACATGTTTATGTTATTTTCTGGTTCGTTATGAATTACCGCAGAGACGTCCATAATTTTTGGATTATCGCCTCCTTCGTCAGAAGACCAAGGGATTGCACCTCCCATGTCTTTTTTATTCACGGATTCGGGTTTGATTGGAGTTCTTGGAGTGATAGGGATTGTTTCGATAGGTGATTCAGTACTAATGTCATTTGAATTTTCTGAATATATTTTTGAATAAGTCATTTCTGTCTCGTCAGTGTTTGATTCGTCGTCAGAAGTTTCTGGAATAATTATTTTTTCAATTTTCTTATTTTGTTTATTTATTTTTCTACGTGAACGTATTGTAGGAGAGGGTGTAAACTCCGCCATTTTAGTTGTCCTTTTGATTTGAGAAGGATTAAATTTATTTTTATTAATTTTTGCATTTTTCTTATCTATCTGTATTTTTGGATTTGGATGTGTAGATGTAGCTTGTGTTCGTACGTTGGGTGATAAAGTTAATGGAGTATTCGTGGTTTTACCACTTTCAGGTCTCTGTGGGTTTGGAGACTGAGGTGATGGTGTTAAATTACGTGAATTTTTATGTTTTGGAGAGTTTACAGAATTATTAGAAATATAAGACAAACCGAAATCTGTCATATCAGATTCGTCACTTAAATACGAAGGGTTGTTTTTAATGAGTTCTTTCTCAGAGTTACAGCATCATACATGTCTCCTGATGACAACGATCCGTCAGAATAATCAGGAAGAGTAATTGATTTATCTGGTTCTGGATTTGATACAACTTTGCATTTAGAATTTTTATTTAATTTTGCATTTTCGTTAGATTTACGTATGCGATTTGAATTTTCGTTAGAATTTAATTTATTTTTATTATTTTCATTTTGATTTTTAGAATTGAAGTTTTTATTTATCGAATTTGAAATTAGTTCTTGAGGATTATTTGTTTCCAAGTTTGTAAATATTTTATTATTTTTATTTTTACTTAAATCATCTTCGCTTAGTGATTCAGTACTCGAAAATTTTTTATATGGATTATATCGTCTGAGCTCAGATTTTTTCTTTTTTAAATTTTTATTTTTACCGATATATCCGTTTTTATTATTTTTAACTAACCGTTGGTCGATAGGGTGATCAGTCCTATTGCCATCGCTAGCGGGTTTGACGACTGGGTCTGTAGTATTGTTACCGACTGGCCCAACCGCTTGAGTTTTTCGCTCAAGAATTTGACGTTTTTCGACCGAATCTTGTAGACCGACCACTTGAGTGTTTTGCTCAAGATTTTGAATTTTCGAATTTATTTTTCTAACTCCGTCGACTGAGTTAGTCGCATTTTTATTTTTATCGCGAATTATTTTATTACTTGGAGTAATTTCCTCTGAACTTGAATTATTATTTCTGTTAAAATTTGTAGGTAATTTATTTTTATCATTATTCGAGCTAATTGACTCTGAATTAGTTTTGTATTTAGGTTTCTTTTTTAAGACTTTATCATCGTCTGAAGGATCTGAAGTCCTCAACCTAGCGATTCCGGGTTTTCCAGGTCGCCATTTAATTTTAATGGGATAAACTTCGCGGTTTTCAATTATTGGGTTACGCGATAAAGCGTCCGCGTTTGTGTTCATTTTTCCCGCCTTATATAACACGGTATATTCGAACTCTTTAAGCCGTTCTCTCCATCTCATTACACGCGATGTTGGGTCATTCATATTATTTACCCACACCAGCGGTCTGTGATCGGTGACAAGAGTAAACTCTCTGCCATAGAGATACGGTCTAAATGTTTTCATACCAAATAAAGCTGCGACCATTTCTTTTTCGGTGGTCGAATAATTTTTTTCGTGTTTGTTGAGCACACGAGAAGCTGCTGCAACAATTGTGTCCTCGCCAATTTTGCCTTGTGAGAGAATTGCTCCAACTGCATAGCCCGAAGCATCGGTCGTTAAAATAAAAGGTTTCGAAAAATCTGGATACTGCAATATCGGAGCTGTACATAGTTTATCGCGCAAGGTTTCAAAAGCTACCTGATGTTCAGGCGCCCATGAAAATCTTGCGTTTTTGCTTGTAAGATCAGATAAGCACTTAGAGATCCTTGCGAAATCCTTGATAAATCGCCGATAGTAACCAGCAAGTCCAAGAAATTCTCTCACTTGTGTTGTACTTCCGGGTGTTTTAAAACACTTAATCGCTTTTATTTTGTCGGGATCAGGCTTGACACCGTCGGCAGATATAAGATGGCCTAAATAAATTACTTCTTTTTTTAGGAATTCACATTTATCGGCTTGTAGAGTTAAATTCGCACTTCGCAAACGCTCAGCTAATTTTTCGAATTTAGTGTTATGTTCTTCTAGAGAACGTGCGTGAATGACTATATCGTCTAAGTAAACAAAGAGATCTGCTCCTTGTAACCCGCGTAACACCAAATCCATTAACCTTTAGAACGTTGCTGGAGCATTTTTAAGTCCAAATGGCATTCTATTAAATTGGTAATGACTATGAGGAGTTGTAAATGCTGTTTTGTGCTTATCTTTAGGATCTACTTTTAATTGATGAAAACCCGATTTTAAATCAAATACTGAAAAATAAATCGCACCACCTAATTGATCAAGAATATCATTTATCAACGGTAGTGGATATGCGTCTTTAATAGTTTTTTCATTTAATTTACGATAATCAATAACTAAACGCCATCTTTTATTGCCTTTTGAATCAGCCTTTTTAGGTACAATCCATAAGGGGGAATTATATGGTGAGGTCGAAGGTTCAATAATATCCATTAACATTAGTTCTGTTATCTGTTTTTCTATTTTGTCTTTCTGTGCTGGAGGGTGTCTGTATTGTCGAGTATTTACGGGAACGTCATCGGTAGTGGGTATAGTATGAGTCGCAGTATCTGTAGCGCGTAGTGGTTCTCCCGGAATGTGGAATAGGTCAGCGTATTTTTCTACTAGAGAAACTATTGCTTTACGCTCTTCCTCATTCAGATGTTCTAAACGCAAAAGTCTGAGCACCTCTTCAGTACGATTTCCTCGCGTCCGAGTACTATTATCGTATCTATTCGTGTCGTCTTGAGTCAAAGTAGTATCCTCGTCTTCGCTTGTCCCGAATGGGTACAGAGGAATTACGGGTACTTTTACTTTTACATCTTTGTCAAGAGTATTTATTGCGTACAAATAAGCGACTCCGTTATTATTACTCACTAAGGCTTCGCCCGCGTAAATACCGTTTTCAAATTCGATACGAGGTGTATAACCCTCGTTAAGTTTACTATCTACTCGAACAAACATTGCCGTTTTTGTTCGAGCTTTTAAAACGAAATATTCTCCTTCTGTTAATGATATTTGTAAATTATTTAAATATTTAAATGTTACCGTATTGTCTACTAAATTTATTATTCCGCCGTGTTCTCGTAAAAATTCCATGCCAAGTATGCCCGTATAATCTAAAGGAAATTCATCTGGTATTACATGAAAATAAGTATCTTTATTAAAAATTTCTATCTTTATTCTACCCAAAGTGATAGCTTCAGAGACACCATTTAATTTATAACAATATGATTCATCGATTAATTTTTTATATTTTACTTCCCCGTATTTTATTAAATTTAAATTACATCCGGTGTCTACTAAAATTTTCCCATAGCTAGATATTATATCTTTGGATCTGAACATAATTGACGTAGGTTTATAATCAATTGACATGGCACCCACGGAATAAGTTTCTGTCGGTATTCTTAGTTTTTGTTTAAATTTTGGCGCTGAATTGCTACGTTTCCCATCGGAGCGCCGACTTGAGGGAACGCTTGACCGTTTCCCGTACTTGTACTCGGTTTTGCATTGAAACCGTCGCGTTTTCCTTCATTATAAATTTTTTTACGACAATTATTTACTGAATGACCGTTCATTTTACAATAATCACATTGAAGAATATTTTTGTTTAAAATTTGATTAGATTCAATATTCTTTCTTTGAGTTAAAATTCTACATTCTTCGATATTATGATTGTTTCTTTTGCAAAAATTACAAAACTTATTTGGGTTGTTTCGATTTTGATTATTAATCTGTTTCGATTTTTCACGACTGTTTCTGTTATAATTTTTATTAAATTGCTGATAAGGATTCAAATTTCGAATTTGGTGATTATTTTGGTTAATTGTGTTGTGTGGGTTTGGATCTTGGATTGCGAAACAATTTTTATTTGAATTATTATCGAATGGTTTGAAAAGTTCATTTATATTTTTCATTTGCTGTAATTTTTGTTCCGCTTTAATTGCTGCTGTAGCGGCTGTAGCAAGATCCGCAAATTCGTCATTGTGTAAAAATAAAGCAAGTCTTGGTTCTAAACCCGAAATAAATGCTTGTACCGCGGTTTCTTTAGCTAAAACTATTTTTTCATCTTTACTATTACCGCCTGTATCCGCGATTTCTGAGCAAGTGTCCTGTAAATGTTTATTCACCCTATAGTAAAAGTCCATTACGCGTTCGCTCGATTTTTGCTCTAAGTCATTAAATTCTTTTAACCAAACTGAAACTTGTTTGCTTAATCTAAAATTTAAATTTAAAAATGCAATAAATTCGTCTATTGTTTTTACGTTTGACCCGCTTACTCTAATTGAAGGTTCGCCTTTACATTTTGATTTTAATATTCTAACGAGCGCGTCCTCGTTTATTTCTCTTAGATATTCTTTCACGTCTTTGCATGCCTGTATGAATGATTCTACTGGATAACTTATACCATCAAAATCTGGTATAGTTTTGAAAAATTCTTTGTAATCGAATTTGTTATTTGTAGTTAAATTATTCGTTGAATTAAGATTGGGAGGCAATTGGTGTGAAGTACCCACGGGTGGATTTCTTTCGAAATGTATTTTTAATTGTTGAGCAATAGCTGCTTGACAATTTTCTTCAAATTTATTTTTCATTTCATGTTTTTCTGCTAGTAATTGTTGAATTTGAGTTTTTAACGCTGTAACTTCATTTTGGGTTTCCATAAGGGAAACTTCCATTTCTTGGAAACTCATTTTTATTTATATAAATATTTCGAAAGACAGAGAAAAAAAAATTTTAACAATATAATTGACTTACTACTTAGTTGTTTACAGGTTTGAATTTCAGATGAATCGGTAGTTGTAGTTGATATGGAGATCTTCGTTGCCGTCGGAGGGTTGATGGAAACACGTTGAGTAGAAGTATGCGATGACTGTAGATTTCTCAGCTGTAGTTGTTGAACTGCGTCCGTCGGGCGTCGTGAATGATATTGGTAGTTTTAATTTATTTTAAATTTTAATTCTTCATTAACTTCACTCACTTGAATTTTATTATGACTTTTATTTTTAATACACAAATTTTACTTTTTTTTCTTGATATGACCAATTTTTATAAATTTATATTTTTTTTTTTCTTTATTTATTATTTTATTTGAGAGCAGAGAAAAAAAAATTTAATTTCAGATCTTGAGTAATAAAAAAAAATTTTTTGAATTTTTAATTTAAATGTTCGACGTAAAATTTTTGTTATTTTATTTTAATTATTTTTGAATTTTTAATTTCATTTATTTAGATTTTTATTATTATTTATTTCACTCACTTAAATTCTCACTTAAATTTTCACTTTTGTTTCACAATTTTGCTTCTTGTTTTTATTATGTAGAAAAAAAAATTTCCGATGTCGACAAAAAAAATTGGTAATATTTTTTTTTTGTGTTGCTCAATTTCACTTTGAGAACTTGATGTTAATTTTGTAAAAAAAAAAATTTTCGGATTTTTGAGATTTTACCAGTCTATTCGTGGGCTGTTCGAATCCGTCGCTGCCACCAATTTTAATTATATAATAAGTTGTTACGTCCTGGTTGATGTTCTGGCGCTGGCGTAGTTGAGCGGTCGATTTAAATTGGACGTAATAAGAACTTACATATAATTATAAATAATTATTAAGTATGGGTTGAACAGCCACCATTTGGTGGTTGCAATAAACTGGTTATTTGATTATATATATTATTTTATATATCTAAATCCGAATTATTCAATTATAAGGATATAATTTTGATTGATGTGAAAATATACAGTTGAATTAATTTATAAATTGTTAATGTACTCTTAACAATAACTTCGAGAGGGTGAGAACGAAGTTGAGTATTTAAGGTTGAGCCTGACTGCTCTCAAAGATTCTATATTTCAGACTGATTTCTCTTGGTCGAGAAAAACTAGAGTAAGTCTCTTATCAATACGAGGCGCTTGGGCATCAGGCCCGCGCATCGTTCGATATAGAGGGGTGGATCGAGATAAGCAATACTCTCGAATGATCCATTCTCCGTTCTCACGCTTTCTCCGTTTTTGTTATTAACAAATGAGTCACTTATCTATGAACAAAAGTTATCTTAGAACAAAATAGATGTTTGTGCAGCTGCACGTCTCGAGGATTTACTCGAGGCGTCAGCGTTTATTTGTACATAACAAATATTAAGAGAAAAATAACTTTATCAATATGTTCTAAATATTCTAAATAATATTATACTATTTTATATTCTATTACTTTATATTATTATATTATATTATTATATTAAATTATTATATTAAATTATGTTCTATAATATAGGGTGACTTATCAATTATGCCACTTATCAATATACATCTTAATTAATTAGTTAGGTCTCAGATCGGTCTCTCAATAATTAGTATTTAAAAATAATCAGAGACATCTGCCGAGCAGGCTGGGACGTAACAAACGTAAAGATTACAGTACCTGAAAATGTAAAGACTGGAGTATACTTTTGGTTTACACTGAGTTTACTATATTATTCGCGGTTACAATTTGTTTTGTTACTATTAAACACTAACAATATAAATAATAGAATAGAGTGTGAAAACACTTGTACCATTAAATCCAAATATGAAGTGTGAGAACACTTGTACGTTTAAATAGAAAACAAAGTGTGAAAACACTTGCAAGTAAAAACTAGCACGGAACTAGTGTAAGTATGAGAACACTTGTACTTGAATTTTCTGATCCTTACTGATCCAGGACTGAAAACTGTGACTTAACTGAGAAATTGAGACACTGCCGTAAAAACTGCGAGATTAAGAGTGATTGATGTGTGTCAACACCTTTTATAATTTTCCGTCAGGTTTTAATTGATGTATTGTTTGGGGGAAAACTGTGTCCAATCGGAACACAGTTTCTTGGGTCCTTTCCCTTTCCCTAGGATTTTCCGCTAGGAAAGCCGCAAAGGCACACCTCGATGCAGGCCTATGTGTCTGCGCATCCACACATACACCTACATGCACAATATTTTACGCATATTTTAATTTATTTACACTAGTCTCAAAAATTAAAGAATAGATAAAAAATTCGAAATTTTCGGGTTATTTTCAACATGCTGTAACTCGGTAAAAAATGATCGTAGAGTAAAAATAAAAAAAGCAAATTGTAGCCTTAAGTTTCTAGTTATCACATCTGGACCTCAAATATTTTTGTCATGCTCGGTTCCGGAGTAATCTTAAGAAAACTGACGAAAAAAAAATTTTCAAAATTTTGGCTCGTCTTTCAACAAGTCTATGGGCTTCAATAAATTTTTTTGAATAATCTGACCTTATGATTCTTTTAGAAAATTTTATGCCCTTCATTTTGGCGGGCTCAAAAAGTCTCTACGTCAAGTTGGCGCCGAGTTATCATTGATCAAAGCAAAAAAGTCCATTTTGGCTTTGACAATCAATAACTCCAAACGTATCAATCGTTCAGAGAATAGAAGTAGGGTTTGGAAAACTGAAGAACATTCTCTATAAGACAAAATTAGTTGCTTTTGATAAAAAAATTTTTTTTGAAGCGATAATGTTTATTAAAAAATAGGTCTAAATTCGCATATTTAAGGATATTCGGAAATCTTGCTATAACTTTGGATATAATGGATGAACAAAGGATATCGTCATTTTTTTTCCAACCTCAAAGTGTCCTGAAAAAACCCTGAAAATTTCAAAGCGCTGCAATTTTTCTTTCTTAGTGTCCCGAAGGTTTGAATTTATCGATTTTGCCGAAAATCTCCATAATTGGTAGTTTCTCGGTTTTTGGTCATTTTTTCGATTTCCAAATGTTTTTTTCACCAGTAATCTTGATTTCTTTAATCAAAAAGATTGATTATCGAAAAGAATCGAAAAAAAAAACTTTTTAAAAAAATTTTTTTTTTTTCAAAATTTTTTTTTTCAAAAATTTTTTCTCCAAAATTTTTTTTTCCGTTGTATTCACAATTATTTATCATTGTCAAACGAAATTCCTCAATTTTTTTTTACTGTCGGTATGTGTGTAAGAAGCGTAAATACGACCGTGCAATCTCCACGTGGTAAGTTTGGGAAACGCTAATGTCGGCGGCAAAAAAAAATTGAGGAATTTCGTTTGACAATAATAAATCATTGCGAATACAACGGAAAAAAAAATTTTTGAAAAAAAAAATTTTGAAAAAAAAAAATTTTTTTAAAAAGTTTTTTTTCCGATTCTTTCCGATATTCAATCTTTTTGATTAAAAACATCAAGATTTCTGGTAAAAAAACATTTGGAAATCGAAAAAATGACCAAAAACCGAGAAACTACCAATTATGGAGATTTTCGGCAAAATCGATAAATTTAAAGCTTCGGGACACTAAGAAAGAAAAATTGCAGCGCTTTGAAATTTTCAGGGTTTTTTCAGGACACTTTGAGGTTAAAAAAAAAATGACAATATCCTTTGTTCATCCATTATATCCAAAGTTATAGCAAGATTTCCGAATATCCTTAAAAATGCGAATTTAGACCTATTCTTTAATAAACATTATCGCCTCAAAAAAAATTTTTTATCAAAAGCAACTAATTTTGTCTTATAGAGAATGTTCTTCAGTTTTCCAAACCCCACTTCTATTCTCTGTACGACCAATACGTATGGAGTTATTGATTGTCAAAGCCAAAATGGACTTTTTTGCTTTGATCAATGATAACTCGGCGCCAACTTGACGTAGAGACTTTTTGAGCCCGCCAAATTGAAGGGCATAAAATTTCCTAATAGAATCATAAGGTCAGATTATTCAAAAAAATTTATTGAAGCCCATAGACTTGTTGAAAGACGAGCCAAAATTTTGAAAATTTTTTTTTCGTCAGTTTTCTTAAGATTACTCCGGAACCGAGCATGATAAAAATATTTGAGGTCCAGATATGAAAACTAGAAACTTGAGGCTACAATTTGCTTTTTTATTTTTACTCTACAATCATTTTTTACCGAGTAGCAGCATGTTGAAAATCACCCAAAAATTTCGAATTTTTCTTCTATCCTTTAATTTTTGGGACTAGTGTATTATAATAGACATTCATATCTTATTTTATAAATTTTCCTTTTGATAATTTTACTTTTATTTATTTACATGAATTTTACTTATTTAAATCTTATAAATTTACTTCTTTATTTATATAAAATTCTATATTTATTCGCATGAATCTTATCTTATGTAAATTCTATTAATTGCTTTATTTATTCATGTAAAATTTCATATCTATTTCATAGTCTTTACTTTTTTGAATTTTAGTAATTTATTTAATCATTTATATAAAATTTTGTATTTATTCCTAAAATTTTATGTATTTGAATTTTATTAATTAGTTTAAAAGTTTTATATTTATTCTTACAATTTTTAGCTATTCGAATTTAATTTATATCTATATTTATTCTTAGTATTTTTATCTATTTGAATTTTAGTTTATATAAAATTTTTATATTAATTCTTACTATTTTTATTTATTTGACTTCAATGAATTAATTCAATTATTTATACGAATTTTTATCAGATATTTTGTTAGTTAAAAATTATTTTAAATAGTAATTTTGTATTAAATTCTCTCAATGACTATTTCGTCATTTAAAAACAATTTTGTCTATTTGTTCTATGATCCCGAGATGTCTCGTTGAAAGTGCACTCAAAAACGTAAGGGCTTATAAGATTAGGTATTTTCGTTTATTTTATTTATTCAAAAATGAGTCACTTAAAATTTCATTTTTTTTCCTCTTTAAATATATCAAATACGTCTCCTTTGATAATTTTTTTTAATTGCTTTTTAAAGAGAATAAACTTGGGCCTTTTCGTTATAGTGACCTGAGGGGTCATTAAAAATGCATTCGATTGTTTGCTCTAGTCTTTTTTTACGTGCGTCAGAGCAAACATGTTCACTAATCTTAAAATATTTTTACAACGAAAATGTCTTATTGCTCTAGAGTTATTGAAGAAAAATAAAATTTGGTCGCCACGTAATTTAATAATAAAAAAAAATAAAATTTAATATAAAAAGTTCAGCGTCTAAGCTGGACGTACCACAGTAGTTTAACATATATAAGTAACGTTAAAGAAAGAAAGATCAAAATACTTTTTTGCTAGTTACTTGCTAGTTGTTATTATGACATGTTCTGAAGCTAAACTCATAGATTCTCAAAGATTTATAATGTTTTTTTTTGATTCCCCGCTAAGAAAATTGCAAATTTTCAAAAATTCGGGAAGTTATTGGTTTCAGTCCAATTTGTGAAAATTGAAATTCCAACAGATGTCGACGTTTCGAGGTTCTAGAAAGCTATTCTGACTAAATTCAAGATGATGCCCGAGTGTATGTATGTATATATGTACGTACGTACGTATGTATGTATGTAAGTATCTATAACTTTTGAACGGATGAATCGATTTTGATCGTCAAGGCGTCATTCGACGCGGTTTGACAATATCTCGAAGCTGAGAAAAAATTGAGCTCAATCGGTAGAGCTTGTTCGTAGATATTCCAAAAATAAACTTTTTTAAAAAATTCTTTTTTCGGATAACTTTTTACGAGCTCGATGGATTGATTTCAAAATCAACTCGGCTCTGAAAATTTATAAGCCGCGTCGAATGCCACCTCGACCATCAAATCGGTTTATTCTTTCAAGAGATACCGTTGTCAAAAGAATTAAAGAAAAATTTTTCTTTAGTATTTTGGGAATTTCTCAAAAACGACTTGATATATAAATTTTAAAGTCTGATCAGTTAAAGAACTCAATAAATCGCGTCGATTGTCACCTTAAACGTCTCAATCGGTTTATTCGTTCGAGAGATATTGTTGTAGAAAAAATAATATAAAACGTTATTTTTCGAAAACAAAGGCATACAAAAGTATCTTTGTAAAAGCTAGAAGAGCTCGAAATCGTATCCATGACCATTTTTCGAGGTCAAGGAGCTTGAAATGGGCGGGAAGTTTTAGGGCTGGCCCACAGGGTCAACCGACAGACCGATTTTCTGGTTGATACGATTAATATCAAAAAGTTAACAATAATTCTTGAAAAATATAATGAAAGCTTTCATGTTCCATAAAACTTGTTATGTCCGACCGATCGAACATGTTTTTTTTTGTTAAATCATAATTTATTTTTTGGGAAATAATATTCTAGAATACTTTCCATCTGATACTAAAATTATTCCTTTGTCGATTTTCAAGAAATTTCAAGGTCTGGGTGCAGCTGGTACGTTATCAGGTGGAATTTCAGCAGATCTACATGACTAGTAATAAAAAAAAAAAATCTAAGGAAACAATACTCAAATATTGGAAAATATCAATGGTTTAAAAGTGAGAATATGCCATACACAAAATAACAGACAATAGAAAGTTTTAATCCTCACCAAGGCCAGAGTGGCAGTTGACGCACTTTCTTATCGCAACTGCACTCTAAAATAAGACTCAGAATAAACAGTTCGATTGTAATGTATTTTTAATGTGGTTCCTAAATTGAAAACCATTTAAAAATAAATTAAAATGTCTAGACAAGTGAATGTTTAAATAAATAAAGAATAAAAGGTTTTCAGTTAAATGGTAAAGATTGATAAGTTTAAATATTGTTGAAAGCGAAATATTTTCGAAATCAAATAAATAAAATGAAGTATTAAAATGTTACGATTTAGAAAAATAATAAAATATGAACTTCAAATAAATAAAATATAGCATTAAAATGTTAAGATTTAAAATAATAATAAAAATATAAATTTCAAATAAATAAATAAACCATTAAAAATTCTAAATAAAATATTAACATTCAAATAAAAAAAAATAAGAGAGGATAAAAATATGATAACTTAAGTTAAATAAAATAGAACATTAAAATTTCGTAAAATATTAGAATTAAATTGCAAACAAAATAATTAATACACAAAATAATAAAACCATATAAAAAATTTATTTGATAAAAAAATATACATAAACTAATGCGTCATAAGGTAGAGGGGATGGAAAACGGACCTAATGTCGACGCTGGAGGGGGACCCATGTGGAGGGAGTGTGCACCCGAAACATCGGTACCCAAGGGAAGTGGGAAAAATAAGGGCCGCATGATTGGCCTAGTTTTTCTTTTGGGGAGACACCGCCCCACTCCCTCCGATTTCCAAAAGGGTCGATTTTCCATTTTCCAACATTTTTGAGTAGAGTTAGTCCGATGGAAGTAACAACGGTGAATAGTTGCAGTTCTTGGTTGTACTCAGAATTATTTTTGAAAATTGGATATTAAACATCTTATTGTTCTTGTTTTATAAATTTAAACCAAATAATTGAAAGTAAAATCTAAATAAATTTAAGTAAATTTTAAAACAAATAATTGGAAGTGGAATTTAAATCATTCGAGTGAATTTAAACAAATAAATTAAAATAGATTGATGTAAGAAAAGATTATCCAACGCCGAATCGAGTAAGTCAGACCAAAATTCATTTATATTGAGTTTACTTTTTTTTTTAATTGTATGTTTTTTTTTTTTTTAATATTTCTTTTATATCATTATCACGTGTGTTTTTTTTTTTGTTTCAATAAAAAGGGATAAACTGGATTACTGTTTTAATCCGTATTCCTCAATTAAAGTTGCCTATCCCTGTCTATTGGTTTAAAAACCAGGACAAAAACGGGCAGTATTTTCATTACGTAAACCGTTTTTATGATAATTATTAAAGATAAATTGAAGTTAGAGTCGGCTGGAAGCCACCTACTACTAATAATAATAATTTTTTTAAGCGGATCCAAATTCGTGTAGTTTATTTGCCACCGAGTAATAAAAACAATAAATTTACAGTCAAGTTTACGTAACAAACTTAATGTCGAAAGCCAAAAATTGTAACAATTTTTGTGTTTTCTGGTTATTAATAATTTTATAAACATTAAATTATCATCTATTAATATTCTAAGCTATATTAAATTGTAAACAGTAATTATTTAACTGACAGTACTATCCTAAGCCCCTAAGTTAATATTTATTGCGTCATTTTAATATAATTTTTAGGCTACGTCGAATGTAATAGAAACTCAAGAGACCAATGGTAGAAGACAGCCATTAAACGATATTAGCAATGGAAAAAAATGTAGCTATGAAAAAACTCCGCCTCAAGCATCTTCGACTGCAACTTTGATATCAAACTCAATTCTCGAAGAAACAGAAGAGCGATTAATGAATCGAGAGAGAAAGTACGTTAAATGACAGGACTAGCTTGGAAAAGACGGATAAACGAAACACTTACTAATATTTAGGAAGAACTTGAAGAATAAAAAAAAATGAAAAATGACAATCAAAATGAAAATAATAATAATGAAGCTACAGTCAACAACGTCGATTTAGAGGAAACGATCGTGATTGAAAATAGAGAACAGGTAAATCATTATCTTCACAGTATACGGGTTTGAATGTGAGTGAGGATTTTCAAAATTTAAGAATAATCGATGTTAAGTTACCGGTGGGTAATAAGACCTAGTTAAGACAGATTTTGAATAGAGTCGAAAATATTGCATTTAATTATCGAAATACATCATTAATTTTTATTTCAATACATTAGCCATAAAATGTAATAAAGTAATGATAATTTTTACCATGAACAAACAAAAATTATACTTTTACAAAAACTATACGAATAGGCCTTATTTTACTTCGGTAGGGTAATAAGGCCTATAGGTTAAAAAAACCGGAATAGTTCAACTATACTTAATGAAATTCGTGTCAGAGATGAATCATCAGTTAAATTTAGCTACAATACTTTTTAAGAATCAGATGACTAGATTGTTTTGCTCAACAGCCCTTAAAATTATCAGTATTCTTTTTAAGAGTCAGAAGACTGGATTATTTTTTATAATTTCTTCTGCACTACGATAGCATATGATGGATGATGAAATATAGAAGGCAGGAAACAAGGTATCGGGACTCTATAACTTTGTCGTAACATCTCTATGAAATTCCCTTCTTTTAGAATAGCTTCTAGCGGAGGCGGTTATTTTGAATATTATTTCTGTAACAGGCCCTATTAACCGACGGGCCTTATTACTCGTGAGTACCTTATTTGAGAGTCATTTACGATTAACCTCGTTGATCCATACTCAATCATAATAAATAAAATATAAGTAGTTATCACATCAATAATATAATAAAAAAAAACTTATTTCTTTTTATATTACTGTAGATAACGACGATTGATGGTGTAACATTTACAAGTACACAATTTGTAAATGTTGTCAAACAAGAAACAATAAAAAAATGTCTTTGTTGCTCGGTGCCGGTGGTTTAGACTCCTTAAATAATAAAATAAAAATCGGTCTATCGGTTGACCCTGCGGGCCAGCTTCAAAACTTCCTGCTGTTTTTAAGCTCCTCCAGCTCGAAAACATCGCCGTAAATATATATTTTGAAGAAACCCTTGTGGATCCAAATTACGGTAAATTACTGTAAATTGCGGCGAATTGCTGGGAACTACGGCATGAAAAATTAACACTCTAATTATATAAAATCAAAATACTTACTGAAGCCAGACGAAGAAGAAATAGATTTGAAAAATGAGAGTCTTTGAAGGATTTCTGAGATTACATACATTTTGAGCACGATTTTTAATACCACTATGCTTAGCTTCCTCACGCATACACCAGTAATGCATCATAGGACCAGACCACAAAATATATTCCGAGTAGTGAGATAAATGATGGAATTCATTAATTTGATTAATATTTGGAAACAATCTTTGGAAAGTTATTCGAAAGTTATTAATTAGTTCTTGTAAAAGCGGAATAAGAGTTCATGTTATTTTAGATGCAAATATTCATTCTATTATTTGCAATAGAGTAAGAAGAAGATTTATGTGCTCATCACCATCAGGAACTTTACCGGAGACTAAAAATGGAAAAGCACGCATCAAACACCATACCTGCATTGCCTTTTGACTTAATGAATGCTCGTTTCTGCGAAGCATAGCTTCTGTAAAATTAGCTGAAGGTTTATTAGCTCTTTTAATATAGCCATCCGAAAATGATGAATCCGCTGCATTAAAATAAGTGATGCTAAATTTATGCTGGACCAATTTAAATTGATTTAGAAGTAGCTTAATAATCATCGGACCTATGCCACACAATATGTCGTACATCGGATCGAAAACCGTGTTCCAAATGACATGAAAATAACGATATTCATGTAAGCAGCAATCTCCTCGCATCCCTGTCGCAGTTTTAGACTCAGCTGAAAAATTCGAGTTTTTTAACAATCCTAAATGTTCATTATGAATATTAATGTTCTTATCCAGGCCTAAATGAAGAGATCCTGCATGTAAATCATTTCTAGCGTACATGCACATTCGACGAAATCTATTTGATGATGGTCCAAGTCAGCTAAACACATCATGAACTGCAAGACCATCACCAATAAAAGCAGCTATAGATCCACGTAGTACATAATCACGATCTCCAATATTTATTGACACACCTGTATCATTCTCTAGCTTCTTTAAATCACGTAAAAATGGTGCAAGTATAGCATCAAATCCATACTTCTTCCTATTAGCATCGTGACATAAACATAAAACGTGTGCTGAATTAAACTCTGAATTCACATATGGAGGGGGGGGGGGGAGGCCAAATTCTGTATAGTATAATAAAAAGTTTCAAATTTGTGAACACCAGTTTTTGACTCCAATGGCCCAACTATTTCTAATTCATCATAATAAATTTTATAACGTAGTGCATGAGGATATCGCAAAAGAAATGGATGATGTTTCTTTCAATCGAAATAGCACGTCGAGCTTGTGAATTTGACATTACTAATTCTTTGGCAGCTATGATAGGTACACATTGAAACGTTTCCAGAATATTTTTAGGTTTATCTGTATAAGTTTTTTGATCAAACACTTTCTACCCTCTAACGAAGAGGTATTTCTTCAGGCTCTACATATTTACTGCACTCTTTTAATGCAATCGAATTGCTGATTAAAATTCTCCAATCCATCAAATGGATTTTGGAAATCAAATTCATTTAATAAATCTTTCACTTCAATGTCATCAAGTAATTGTCTGTCTTCAAAGTATCTGTGCACCTTATTTTTTAAAAAATGGCAGGTATCCTGCAAAATCTCTTCACATTCATTCAAAACGTGTGTCATAGTTGTTCCAGTAACCGATCATTTACTTGAAAATCTTCCAATCATCCTAACGATATTAGTACGCAAATTAAAATTATCATTATTGTCGTGCTTAGGAATAGAATCATCTTTGATGTCTTGGTTTTCTTCAGGTAAATCAACATTATCATGATAAGAAGCATTACCATCTCTACCATCTATATCATTTACGACGTCATCAGCCTCATCATCTGCTCTATCTACTACACGTAAATGATTTTCTCTTATATGTTTTCTCAAAGAATAAAAATTGAGAAAACTACGATGGCAATATCCTGACCACATTCGAAACCGTTATTCCCTACACCACGAGTTATTGTCATGCCATGGGTTAAGATAAAATGGTGTGATAAACCATTTAATGAACCCGGAGTTCGGTCACTGCAAATGAAACAGTTTAACCTTTCCATTTTTTTTTTAATATAGTACGATCAAAGAATCAGATAAATTACAATTAACAAGCATCGATGTTTACTTGATTAGATTGTAGTATACACGTTTAAGCTGAAACAACCCGGGGAAAATAATTTAGATCTGCCAAGATATAATTATATCTGACCAGATAAAATTATATCTTGGCAGATCTATCTATATCTGATCAGATCTAATATTCAGACATGATGAGATCTCATTATATCTGACCAACCACTGGTTATATCCGGTCGGATCTAATCAGATATAATTAGATCTGGGTTAGATTTAATATCAGACATGATTATATCTGGCCAGATCTGCGTATATCTCCTGAGATCTGACGAGATATAACTATATCTGAACTAAATCGAACATTTCATATGATCAGATCTTATTATATCTGCTCAGATATAACCACGTATACGTCTTACTTTTATAGATAATTGTTTATGTCTGGTCAAATCTGCGTATATCTCGTAAGATCTGATCAGATATAACTACATTTGAATTAAATACATTTTAAATAATCAGATCTCATAATTTTTGCTCAGATATAATCATGTATACGTCTTATTTTTATGGATAATTGATTTTGTCTGGTCAGATCTGCGTATATCTCGTAAGATCTGATCAGATATAACTTCATCTAAACTAAATACAACACTTAAGATAATCAAATCTTATTATATCTGCTCAGATATAATCATGTATACATTGTATTATTATTGAAAATTGTTCATATGTAGTTATTTACACTCACGCGACCACATACGTGGGTCATCGCAGTGGATTGCATCAAAGACTTTGAATCGGAAGGACGCAGGTTCGAGCCCAGCAATGACCGGGATTTTTTAATTAATTATAATCATTTGTATATTCTCTAAGTAATGTTCCTAATATAGCAGATTACATTTCGGAATGAATTGAAATTATCTTTTTTTTTTCGCAATTTAATATTTTCTTTTTAGTAGGGATCACTGGGGAAAAAGGTTCAGATCTGACCACATATAATTATATCTGATCAGATCTGGCCAGATCTCGCCAGATAGAGACAATTTAAAGACCTGGCCAGGTCTATTTTGACAAATCTGATCAGATATAATTATATGTGGTCAGATCTAAACCTTTTTCCCCGGGAACAACGATCAAGAATGATTGATTATAATAATTTTATTATTTGAAATTAATTTATTTAGAACAAACTGTCAATAACACCTTCAAAATTATTTAACACTGAGACATCATCTATTATAGATTTTAATTTCTCTTGCAGCTCTTTAACTAATAAATTAGAATAATTTTCCATTACAAATAGATTTAAATATTTATCTGAAAATAATTATAATATTTATTTCAAAACATAAAATAATTTTGAAGACAATGGCAGGTTATGCATTACCTAACAAGTAAATCAACTACATACACAAATACATGTCCAATTAAGAAAGATAAATAAGTTTCATTAATGTATAAATTAACTTTTATTTTTTAAAATATTTTAAACTTACCGTAATTATGATTAAATTTTAATTTAATGTAATATAAACAACAAATCTTTGAGTGTAACTAGGAATCAACCTCTTCGCTCTCTAACGAACGAGCTTTCAAGTAGATGGCACTTTTTACTGCCGTATGTGATATCCTATCACGGTTCGTACGAGCTATTAAAGCGACACCGCGTAGAGTACGTAATAAACGCAATCACGCAAGATTATTTAAAATGTATTCTTATTTAATAATATAATAGACACTACTTTATTTTAGTTGTAGTTTATTATACTTTTGGGAATTTCCAAAAGTATTTATTTAAGCTAGGTCTGGTCACTTAAGTCATTTCTTATTCTTCGAGATCATAAAATTGTAAGATCTCGGGAAAACCCACGGTCTTGGGAAACTTATTTTCCCAAGTCTGTCTTTTTCTTTGAAAGATAGAATTTGTTTTAGACGTAAGCTTTTTATTTTTTGTAAACGTAAAATATTTATAAATATTGTAACTATAGTACCTAAGATAGAAATAGTTAAGCCGATTAGAAACCCCAATAAAACTTAGAAATCTCTAACGTCGACAAAAAGGCAAGTCCGGAGCCATAAAACATCGCACCCTGGGAAAACCCTTAACCAAGCTGGATAACCGCACAGCTGCAGAGTGAACGAAGCCAGTGGTCAAGAGGAGACCCGATTCTGCCGCTCACGTGAAGTCAGATGGACCAGCCCCTGGGACGGGCCGAACCCCCACTCAAGCTGCCAGCGCGGACTTGCCATAATTTTAAGTTATTAGAATTCAGATACATTTTGTACGTCGAATCGACAAGCCGTAATTTGGTAACTTGGTCGACAGAATATCGATTTCTTGAATTTTAGTTATTTATTAATGTTTTTCATTAAGAAGAACCCTCAACATAATTTAATTCAATTTATTTCTTATTCATGTTATTATTAAATACACCACGTCCTCGAAGTTGAATATTTTAATACTCCGGGTTGAATCGACCCCGTCGATAAAAATTTAAACTCAAAAATAAATCTCTAGCCAACCGCTAGGAGGAGGCGATATCAAATTGGTGACAGTACGGTGGGATTCACTGACTTGGGTGAGGGGAAATTTAATTATTAATACTCGAAAATAATACAGACTGGTGATTGTGATAGTGAATGAGTGAACTGTTTATTTATTTATGAAATAAATAAAGACTTATATTAGTGAAACGAATTCTGTAATAGTAAATTTTAACCTCACGAAAATAATAATTATTTTAAATTTTGAACTTACTCAATTTGCAGGTGAAATTGATTTCAAAAATCAAATATACTTCAACTCACAATGTGAATCATTCATTATTGAAATAACAGAGTGTGATAATTATCATAACTTGTGAAATATAATTCAGTTGTGTTATCATAGCCACGACTCTCTTAAGGGTTTTTGTGCGTTTCCCTTTAAGCGACGTGTGTATGCCGGAGTTGACTGATTGCAGCATCGCACACGCAAATATCTGACAATCACCGGCATTAAGAACGAGGAAATATTTCTCCCTCTGTTCAGAACCGAGAACTCAAAATTTGGATCCAATTATCTACAAGCAAGAGTTCATCGATATCCAATTATCTACAAGCAGGAGTTCATCGATATTCAGTTATCTACAAGCAGGAGTTCATCGATTTCCAACTACCATCTACAAGCCGAAATCATCAGCAGTCAGCTTCAGTCATCGCACCTCAGGACCCAGTTGCAGCCACTACACCTGGACTTAATTTTTAATGCAGCGTTAATAAGTAGAAATTAATATTGTAAAATTATAATTACGTACATTTTATATTTTAATGAATTTTTTTGAGTGACCAGCCATAAGATTAGAGTCTAATTCATATTAGTACAATTTAAGTACTTTTGTTTAACACTTGATTATTATTATTGCTATTATTTATCATTTTACCATCTTCTATTATTTTATAGTTTATTTTTAATCATCTTATTGATACTTAATTTTATAAATTTGGATTTTCGGGGATAAATATTTACTATGTACCGAACGCGCAATACACAGACCCGTAGAGTCGCTAGCTGACGTGCTAGCAATCCTATAAACGTTGCACCTGGTAGAGTTACGCGTGGGCGAAGAAATAATAATAATAATAATATCGAACCACTTGTTCCGATCCTTGTCAACCAACCCAATAATAACATTAATAATGATAATGATGGCAATAATGGTAATAATCATAATAATAACGAATTGGTACCAGTTGTAACGACACTAACACCATCGTTTTCGGGAACTTTACCCTCTCTACTCTCACCCACCATAACACCGCGTAATTCTCCATCTACAAGTAACAATACCAGCTCAGTCGAACCTATTAATCACTCATATATGAATTTAAAACTCGCTATTGATTTGGTACCGCGATTCGATGGCAGGAACGACGGGAAAACGTGCTCTCTATCGCGATTCATTAGCGAATGAAAACTCGCGAATGCATGAGTTTATCCTAACGACCGATTAAATTTACTAGCTCTGATTCGGAACAAAATAGAGGGACATGCAGACCAATTAATTTCAAACCAGGGCAATTTGGATACTCTCGAGGATCTTTTAAGCCATTTAAAAGATTCTTCCGCGAGATCTTTTGATGTCGATCAAGCTCACGATGAATTAAAAAGACTTCGGCAGAACGAAAACGAACCAGTCGAGATTTACGGTGCTAGAGTTAGCGAAATTTTGAGCCGCGCTTTAGAAGCAGCGAAAGAGAGCGAAAAAGTATCAATTGGATATAATCCGATCGAATTAATTGGAGTTAGCGTGTTACTTAATCATACGACAATAACGGGATTCACTACCAGACTAAGAGCTCCTATGATTAACGCATTGGTTACTAAAGATAAGCCGGACACATTGAGTAAAGCCATAAGTTTAGCAGCAGCACTTAAGAGATCCGTAGAAAGTAAAAACGCGTTATTCGGAGCTACAGATAAATATCGTGACACAAAACCGCCTCGGAATGCTGCAATCCACACACTAACGGAACGAACAATTTTGACTTATTATGAGTGCGGGAACCCTGGTCACCTTCGATACGACTGCGCCGAACACACCCAAAACCGCTACGAACGACATGATTCAAAACGCACTTACGGGCGCAGCGGATATAGATATAATCAGCAGGATGGAGGTGGGTACAAAGGGAAAAGTTACAAACGCGCTCGCCATTCCGACTATGAAAGCCATAGAAATAATAATTTAAACTCGAAAGATGCTCAGCGGAAGGACGCGTCGCGGAGCACCGAAATAGTAGCGCGTTCAGGACCTTCCGGATTAAATACGATCTAAATTCAAACAACCTTTCCAGCTTGCCCATAGTATCCTTCACTGACCAAATCCTGAATAACGGCACTGCTGACCTCTTAGTGGATACCGGAGCACAATTAAATTTACTTAAGAACAGCGCAATCTCCCCGGGAACACCTCTAACAAAAACAGAATTTATAATTTAACTGGCATCGGTTCGGTAATGGTGCGTACCCGTGGTGAAATTGTAACACGAATTCGTGATATTAATATTCAGTTGCAAGTGGTCGACGATTTTTTCCCTATTAATCAAACAGGTATCTTGGGTGTATCATTTCTTCGTAAACAAGATGCCGTATTATTCTTTAAAACTAATCTTTCGGGCAACTTAGTGCTTGGCAACAAGCAAATTAATCTTATTTAAGCTCGGTCCTTCGAGTTACCTCCTAGAACAAAAAGCGTACTAACGATCCCAATCAACGGTCATTCTCCAAAAGCCGGATATATCAGATTTATCGACGCTGGTTCAGGCATATTCCTAGGTGAAGTCTTGGCGACACCTAAAGATGGTTCTGTAAAAATCTTTATTATTAACTCTACTACTGGGCATGTTAATCTTACAATTTCACCGATTGATCTCGAGGAATTTGAAACTTTACCTCCCTTACCTCGTTCAGCTCGCACGGCAGCTCCTGTTGAAGAAACAGATCAGTCGAGAGCAAAAAGGCTAACTTCCATATTTAATTCAATAGATTTGCAAGGGTTAAATGACTCTGAGAAAAGTAGTATACTAGAAATTATCAACAAAAATCCATTTCAATTTCACTCACCAGGTGATAAACTAAAATCCATGACCGTCCTTAAACATAAAATTATTACCACTGACGAATCTCCTATCAACACTAAGCGATACCGATTTCCACAAATACATAAACAGGAAATTCAGAAATAGGTGGACGATCTGCTTAAAGTTAATATTATTTAAAATTCCGAATCGCCATACAATTTACCAGTTTGGATTGTACCGAAAAAACCTGACTCTTCTGGTAAACCTCGTTGGCGTATGGTTATAGATTATCGGGGATTAAATGAGGAGACTATAAGTGACGCTTATCCTCTTCCCAATATTACTGATATCCTTGATCAGCTTGGAGGAACCAAATATTTTAATATCCTTGACCTCGCTTCTGGGTTCCATCAAATTGAAATGGACCAAAATTCGAAACACAAAACTGCTTTCTCAACACCTTATGGGCACTACACATTTAATCGTTTGCCCTTCGGGTTAAAAAATGCACCTGCGACGTTTCAACGTCTCCTGGATCGCATTCTCTCTGGCCTCCAAGGTATTGAACTGTTCGTATTCATCATGGATGTCATTGTCATATATGCTAATTCTCTCGAAGAGCACTCATGGAAGTTAAAAACGTTATTGGCCAGGTTGCAAGGTGCTGGACTGGCCCTATCTCCAGAAAAATGCCATTTTCTTCATAAGGAAATAGGATATCTAGGTCATGTGATCACCAGTGAAGGCGTAAAACCTGACCCCCAGAAAATACGAGCAGTAAAAGAATTTTCTATCCCTACCACAAGTAAGAAAATTAAATCATTTTTGGGTCTCATTGGATATTATAGACGTTTTATAAAAGACTTCACTAAAATAGCAAAACCGCTAACTTAATTATTAAAAAAGAGCAGCACTTTCATATGGAATGAACCAGAACAGAAATCCTTTGAAGCTCTTCGAGATACAATTTGTTCAGAGCCATTACTACAATATCCAGACTTCTCTCAACCTTTTGCTGTCACGACGGATGCTTCTAATTACGCATCGAGTGCTGTGTTGAGTCAATGACCCATTGGCAAAGACTTTCCCGTTTCTTATGCCTCCAGAACTGTATCTAAATCCAAAACAAATCATTCTACGACAGAGAAAGGGCTATTAGCTGTACTATTAGCTGTCCAAACCTTCAGACCCTATCGTTATGGGCGAAAATTTACTTTGGTTACTGATCACCGACCTCTCCTCTAGCTAAAAGGAACTAAAGATCCTACATCTAAACTTATGCGATGGCGTATCAAACTAAACGAGTATACTTACGATATGGTTCACAAACCTGGGAAAATAAACTCTAACGCTGATGCCCTCTCTCGAAATCCTGTCCTTGAAACGTCAGAGAGTCAACAAATAAAAGAAAATAATAAAGAAAACAATTACTTTAGAGGTCTGGAATCAGTATACGTCTGCGCTGACAAGCTACAGATTGTAGATCTCGACTCAAGTCAAAAGCCTAGCATTATCATTGAAAATTCTAGCGATCATGATGCTGTAAATGTAGAGTCTTTAGTTGGTTCAGTGTTCCAAATTTTTGGAGAACTTGAGGACAGTAACTATTTTAACGGGACTCCAACGAACTCGACCAAGGCTGAAGCTAGTAAAGCTCTTGATAATGTAAGGCGTGGTTCTCGGGTTGACTCTGAGCGTAGGCAGAGCAACGCTGTATTTTTTGCTCATGATACGCTGCAGGTATCATTGAGCGACAGGTCTTCACAACCTGGTGACCTTAGAAAGGAATCGTTAGACTCGGGAAACCAACGTGAAGACGGAAGTTTACTCTCCAACGGTTTGATTTTGAGACGTCAAGTGCCCGTGAGTGAGAACCCGTTAGCCAAAAGACGGCATCCATCTATAAAATGTAAAATAGAGGAGTTGGAAGTCAACAAAATAGATCCTGGTGAAGAAAGACATCCAAAAACTGCTAAAATTGATAAAGTTATTAATAAAATTCAGTCGGACGACCCTGAGCCCGACTTATACTCACTAATAATCCTTCCTATATCACCACCACGAGAGATAAGTTGTCTATGAGAAGAGACCATCTTGTCCACTTTACTTCTTCTGACGGTACTTTCCTCTCTGAATCTAGTAAAAAACTTCTTAAACAAAATAAATTTTCAATCAGAGAAATCACTCGTAATGCAGGAGACCTAGGATACGCTCTCGCTTCTAAATTGAATGACTTTTATATATTTCACCTCATCATAAAAAGAACAGCAAAAGATGTTATCCACCCCAAACACCTCGACCAAGCTGTAGTATCTTTAAGGAGGTTCATCGGTAGCAGTAGTTCGCAACTTTTAGAAAGATTTCTCCCGTGTAAAACATTCTAACTACAATAAGAAGTGGTTGAGATACAGTACACTTTTGCGCATCCTCTTATATGCGCAGAAGTATAAAAATGATCCCATTGCGTCTTTTCTCAGACTTGGCTACGTTGCATAATTTCAATATTCGTTGCATAATTTCAATAATTTCAAGATTATACATAGTTGGAGACAACAAATAATAAATAATAAATAACAATGACTTCGCGACTAAATTTAAAAAATTCTAAATTTAAAAAATAATTTGTAATTATTTAAATCTGTTGGGCTTCCACTGTGTTTTGAATTTCCCACGCACTGCAACGTTGCCAAGTCACTATCTCTCACTCGTCAGGTTATGGGAGAAAGCTTGAAAATCATTAAAAGTAACAAACTTTAAAAATTGATTACAAAAAAATGAATACCGCTCGTTTATGTTTTTATTGAAAAAAATTACTTGTTATAAATTGAATTAATAATTTTCAGCTTTTAAAAAAATTTTGTAAGAAAAGTATGATTGTTATTTAATAAAATGCTCACTCTAACTACGGTCAAAATAGGGAATGCATGTTAAATGTACGATTTTTAATTGTTAATATTTTGAGATTTAGTACCGCAAGGACTATTTTAAAAAATTTCTACGTATACAGGACACTTAAAAGTATTTGTATTTAAAAATTGAAAGATATTGTAAGAAAAGTGATTATCCGATGAACCTCCTTAAAACACCTTCTTGAACATCTGAACCTAAAGAGTATCAGTATTTCTGAAACGAGAAATGGTTCCAATAAAAATCAATGGACTCTAGTTATTAAAGCTATAAAAAGGAATTTTCTTAATGTTGGTTATGCTTTTACTCTTTGTACAGGTGATATCCATTTTCCACCAGAGCATAAACGTCCGAATATCATACGGGAATATCATGAATCCGCAGTAGGAGGTCACCCTGGAGTTGTAAAACTGTATAATCGAATTAGACAGGAATTCTACTGGAGCAATATGAAGGCTCAGGTGGGAGAGTTGGTCCATACTTGCATCAGTTGTCAAAAAAATAAACTAGTGCGAGTAAAGGTCAAACAGCCCATGAGAATAACGGATACCCCTCGCGACGCTTTTGATAAAATTCACATGGACATTGTAGGTCCTTTACCGATTACGAAACACGGCAATAAATACTTACTTACAATTCAAGATAATCTCACAAAATAATTAGATGTGATACCTGTACCCACCATAGATTCCGTTACCGTCGCTCTCGCATTCGCTAACAATTTTATTTGTCGATTTGGCTGTCCAAAAGCTATTCATACTGACCAAGGTTCCAATTTCACTAGCTAAGTAATGAAAACTTTTGTAAAATTTTTGAAATCCAGCAAATAAAATCCACAGCTTTCCACCCGCAGTCCCTCGGGTCGCTAGAACGCGCTCATCATGTCTTTGTTGAGTATTTCAAACACTATTGTACCTCACAGGATTGGGACGAGTGGATTAAATTTGCCATGTTCTCGTATAATACCTCTGTCCACGAGTCAACAGGTTTCACCCCACACGAGCTTATCTTCGGTAAAAAGGCTTGTATACCCACGGAATTTATTAACGAAGAAGTCCCCCGTACATATATCCAATATTTTGAGGATTTATTTTCTAGACTTTCTGGTTGTCAAGCGAAAGCAGCAGCAAACCTCGATAGAGCCAAAAATCGATGTAAAATTTATTATGATAAAAGACTGAATCCAAAGAATTTTCGTGTCAACGACCTTGTCCTTCTCTTTAAAGAACTTCGTCTATCTAAATTTGATCCTCAATGGGATGGGCCATATAAAATTATCGAAATATTATACGATTTAAATGCTAAAAAAGCACTAAAAGGTAACAAAACTAAAATAGTACACACTAATAAGTTAAAATTAGCTCACATCCGCCTAGATTCCCCTCCTGATAATTCTGTGACTCCAGAATAACATTTCCAATCGTAGATTAATTGTATTAACGATATGGAAGCGATAAATTCCATTGTGTAAAGTTTAAGATAAATAAGCTATAATATATATGTTCAACCACCTGTTTGTATTGTAAACAAATGTAAGCTACACTATAATTAAAATAAAATAAGTTACTGAAAGAATTTGAATTCTAGAATTTGACATTAATACTTGTTGATATACAATTTAAATCGTACGGAACCGTTTTAGTATCATCAAGTAAGACCTTTATTTAATTATATTCATAAGTAATTTATTCTTTGAAACAATTTGAAAAGCTGTTGCCATGAGCAACAACTTTTTAAATAAGGGGGGGGGGTGATATCCTATCACGGTTTGTAGGAACGATTAAAGCGATACCGCGTAGAGTACGAGATAAACGCAATCGCGCGGGATTATTTAAAATGTATCCTAATTTAATAATATAATATACACTGCTTTATTTTAGTTGTAATTTATTATACTTTTAGGAATTTCCAAACCATTCATTTAAGGTAAGTCTGGTCACTTAAGTTACTCCTTATTCTTTGAGATCATAAAATTGTAAGATCTCGGGAAAACCCACGGTCTTGGGAAACTTATTTTCCCAAGTCTGTCTTTTTCTTTGAAAGATAGAATTTGTTTTAGACGTAAGCTTTTTATTTTTTGTAAACGTAAAATATTTATAAATATTGTAACTATAGTACCTAAGATAGAAATAGTTAAGCCGATTAGAGACCCCAATAAAACTTAGGAATCTCTAATGTCGACAAAAAGGCAAGTCCGGAGCCATAAAACATCGCTCCCTGAGAAAACCCTTAACCACGCTGGATAACCGCACAGCTGCAGAGTGAACAAAGCCAGTGGTCAAGAGGAGACCCGATTCTGCCGCTCACGTGAAGTCAGATGGACCAGCCCCTGGGACGGGCCGAACCCCCACTCAAGCTGCCAGCGCGGACTTGCCATAATTTTAAGTTATTAGAATTCAGATACATTTTGTACGTCGAATCGACAAGCCGTAATTTGGTAACTTGGTCGACAGAATATCGATTTCTTGAATTTTAGTTATTTATTAATCTTTTTCATTTAGAAGAACCCTCAACATAGTTTAATTCAATTTATTTCTTATTTAGGTTATTATTAAATACACCGCGTCCTCGGAGTTAAATATTTTAATATTCCCAGGCGAATCGACCCCGTCGATGAAAATTTAAAATCAAAAATAAATCTTTAGCCAACCGCTAAGAGGAGGCGATAACACGAGAAGGAAATTCACTGATTAGTCAGTAAACTGATTCAAAGCTACTGATCTTCAGTAAATTTTGTAACTACTGAAAAAATTAATAACTTTTTTACTGATTTAGTTTGAGAGATTTAGACCTTATAGTTGTTATTGAGGATTTTGAGCACTACAATAGAGTAACTTTCTGGGCAGCAAATGAAACATCAAAGGAGTTGAAGCTTTAGAGGACTAAACTAGAATATGTTTTTTGACGTGGATATGCGCTTGTTAATTTTGGAAAATTTTTGAACGGCTCAACTGAGAAAAATGCGTTATGAACGTCTGAAAAAAAAACTATAGCAATTTGTCGAAGTATTTTTATTTTATAATTTATATTTAAAATAAGAATTAGAAAATTATTAGATGTCAGGTATCTTTTCAGTATCATTATTATTGAACCTTAATAAATGTATAATTGAAAATATTTATAAAGCTTAATTGATGAAACTTCATGTCAGTATTGTTAAAAAAAAAATTAAAAATCAAACCGATTTTAGATTTCAGTGGGTGCATACACTGGCAATAACATAACTATTGTCATCGACTCAGATACGGAAACAGATGAAAGTTGTTCAAAATAAATTTAATGCAAATCTAATTATTTGAAATTAATTCAAATTTTAATTAATTAAATATTTTTATTTTAGAACCGAGCATAAAAAATGAGCAGATTGAGCCTTCATCTTCTACTTTAGATATTGCTAGATCTTTATCGTCACATAAACAATTAGACACCCCTCGTGCCTCAACGTCAAGTGAAGACAATTCTATTGCTCCAACATCCCATCAATTAAGCAATTTTCAAGCCTCAACATCAAGGAACAGTCACGATATCACATCATGGCAGTTTGAATTAACTGATTTGTTTGGTGTCGAGGGTTATGATCATTTTGGTATTAATAATTAACAAGGTAAAAGACCTATAGTACTCGATTATGTAGTACATGAGTGATCGGGTACTGGGTGTCCTACTTTCCTCTTAAAAATAATAAAATTTTATTATATTTGGTAAAGTAGAACTACCCAACGATGAAAAGAAAGACGAGCCGTGGATCCATAAATCAACAGTTGGAATGGTATTCGACGACAGAGAATCGCCTAAAGACGTCAACCCATGTCTTCATTGTCTAACAAACGAACCCAGAGCAGTATTTGTGCCATATGGACACTTGTGTATTTGGTTATCCTGCAAATATAAGTTAGAACATACTACTAACAGAGTGTGCCCACTTTGTAACGGACTATACGAAGATCCAATAATAGTTTATCGGAATTCAACTTTTTAAATACTTAAGTAAATATTTAAATTTTTGATTTTTTTGATAAATTTTATTAATGACATTTGATAAATTGTTTTCAGTTAAGTAAAAGATCTGATACCCGATCAGGGAACTATAGTACCCGATCACTCTATATACTTATACGTCTATATTGAGTAATATACTAGTATCACTACTTGCATTATTTAATCGTTTTGACTTAACTTCAACCTTAAATATCTTTTGAAGGAACGAATTTAGCAAAAAGCATTAAGAAACCTTCTTTGTAGAGCATTAAATTTCCTTTGAAGCTATGTACCTTGACTAGGAAAAACTTTAATATTTCCAGTCAGATAAACTGCCCAATGAATGACCGGCTTGTTGTAGTGACAGATATTTTGACTAATAAAAACAATAATTAACTTAGAAACTCAGTCAAACTATTATAATTGCATTGCGACATCATTTATCTTTTGATATTCATCGTGATTATTTATTTATTTCATCATAGTTTTTATAAAATTACATATAATCAGCGTAAAATGTTAGGACCCAGTAAATGACTGAATTTGTCCATTGAATGACCGAGCGTAATTCAGTAAATGACCGACGAATTCAGTTCTGACGAAGTTAATTTTCCTAGAAACTTTTATTGTATCCGACAGATAAATTATGTAACTGGGCTGCGTTGGTCTACGACGTGAGAGTGCGGCTCTCTCGCTGTCTCTGTCTGGTTTTGGTCTTTCTCTCTCCCTCTCATCACAGCCTGATTGCTGAGTTCGGCTGAGTTAGGCGCTAGACCATAGGGGATGATCTCGCGCAGCAGGTGACCGTGAATTGGTCATTTGCGCATAATTAGGTAGGGGTCATCAGAGGTTGGGACCTAAGGCAGTTGAATCTGAATCGTCACTTAAGTGCAAGTGATCGACTGAATAGTCACGCTGCAGTAAAATTCATTAATAAATTTGAGAAATCTAAAGTTTAATTTGTTCGTACGATTTTTTATTTTCACTGAAAATTGGTTTAGAAAACCACTGGTTAAAGTTTATTCCAAGTGCTGTGAAACTTCTTTCATCGCCACCGCCCCAGGAACCTGAGGAGTCAACCCTGGAAAGGAAAAAGAGATCGACGAGTTGTGCGAAGATGAACCGACGGCCCATTCCATCTGTACGTCGTCATTAAAATAATCCAGATAAGAATTATAATAATTTTTTTATATTTGATACTTTTTCTCTCTTCAACGCGACAATTATTTAATATTTAATATTTAATTCAATTACAATTAAATTTCTAAGAAAAGGGGATATTTGTATATATATGGGTTTTGGTTAAATAAAACTTTATTTTATATAATTAATTTGAATCTATTATCAGCTATTTCTTTTATCACCAACGTCGTCTAGAATAAGTTGTATTTCAGCCGCGTGTCCGGTCAGAACGAGTCGACCCACCTCTGAGATCTATTTCCCGCCTTCCAGAACCAACAAATAAAATAATTATAATGCATATTTATATTTAATAATTTATTATTAATTAATTATTTATTCGGGAAATTTTAGTAACTGTGGTTCGTGGCTATCGGACACGAGACAGCCAGGGCCCACCGTTATATTTGGCGCCCAACTCGGTTTCCTCGTTCAAAAAATTCTAGACCTGGTGATAAAGAAAATTTAAATTTGAAAAATTTTGAAAAAAATTAAATTAATTATATTTATACCGTTGAAGAGAGAAATACTGGTATTATAAATTGTTATATTGAGTTGATACTGTGATACATTGTATATATTGGTTGCCCAAAATTATTTAAACTAAATTTATAAAAATAATAATAATTTTTAAAATTATAACTGGCTAAATAGCGGGTAAAATACTTAAATATCGTGTGAAAAAAATTAAAATTGAAATCGTGATAGTGAAAAATCGATAAATTTCGGTGGTCTCGTGAAGACCAAGCATGGTCATCGGCTTACGCGTTGGTCGCACGTCTTACTCGTAGTACAAACAATAGGTACGATATTAAGCTTAGAGATACAAACTTAGCAAAATCACTTGTAGTTTCTTTGTAAATTCTCTGTGGAAAAAAGTTAAAATAAACTAAGTAAATTAAGTAAAGCAAAAAATAAAATTTCGATAAACCAACAGTGACAGTCAATTTATGTTAATAAGAGAATAAAATAAAAGAAAAAATTAGTAGGGAAATCATAGATGATTTCATTTATTCTAAAGCTGGTTTAAAATAAACCATTATTAAAATTATAAAGTAAGTCGTAAATAAAATTTAGTAAGCAGATGAGTCATACTAAATAAAATAGTTCAACAAAAGTATTAATTTGCTCATTAGACTGAAGTCCAAGCATATATTTAAAACTAATCGTTTGAAAAAATTTAAGTATAAATAAAAGTATCAGAAAGCAGGTAAATTAAAATAAAATTTGCGGCTTAAAATCTTAGCATACAAAGAATTTCTTGTGAAATTTCAAAACCAGATAACAATAAATTGTGGTTTTATTTAATTAATTTATTTATTTTATTTATTTGTTTATTTTATTTATTTATTTAATATATTTATATTATTTATTTGTTTATTTTATTTATTTATTTAATATATTTATATTATTTATTTATTTATTTAATTATTTATTTTATTCACAAGAAAGTAGATATCTTAAAAACTGTCACTGTTAGGGATTAAGGAAGTTAGTTGTCGTCACTTAGTGACAATAATAAATATTAATTCCAATAAGAAACAAATATATATCTTAAGCCTTCGGAATTTTGTTTGGCATTATTTATTTGAAATTTAGTTATTATTGTGGCTCGCAAGCTGATTATAGCATACCAGCTATCAGCAAGATTAGAATAAAATTTATTTGAATACTTTTGAAATAAAATAATGAGTAATATTCGACCAGTGACGCGTCAAAATTCGAAACAACCAAATAGACAGGATAGCGGGGAGGTAATTTTCGACGGGGTTGGTTCGTCGAACCAGAGAAATCAATCCAGAGTAGTACATTCGCCACCTGCGACAACGTGCACGATAACGTCCAGTACTACCGTTTCATCTGCTAGCTCGACGATGTCGGGTCCTCCTTCGTTACCCCATATACCGAGCCTGGTTATTACTGCAGGTACTCCGATGCAGAGTAGACCTCCAGTTAAGCGTAGCTTAGGGAATATTATAACTACGGTACCAAGTACTACATCGATGGTCACCACAATGACCACAACGACGGTTACAACTGCACCGAGTAGTGTAACAACTACGCCGGTTACTATAACTACTACTCCTACAGTTACAACTACCACGTCAGGGTCTGTTCAAATGAGAGACCTACCGGTTATTAATTCGAACGAACAAATTGGGCTAATATTAAACAATGATAATTTGCAAGCGCCTGTGGATGAATTATTTTACGAAAACCCCCCACCGGTACAACAACAACGAATTCAGCCTAATGCGGGATTCGCTTCTCATCCTGGCACCGTTCCAGTTCCCGCACAAGCTGAACAAGGTTCAAATCAAATTGCTATAGCTCAACTTATGAGTTGTATTCAAAATTTAACTCTTGCGTTGAGCACACAACGGGAAAGTAATCCGCAAGTGCCTGTACAACCAAATACTCAAACTGTTCGCAACGTAACTCACAGTTTTGGCGACGGGGAGTATGGTACAGGACACTTGACGCAAGAAACCAGGGCTATGACACCTTCAGCTCTCCAGTTTTATGAACAACCTGGTACCAGTGGAACCAATAATGTCCACAGTAACATAGCAGGCACAAATAATAATAATTTAAATACGAACACAAATAATAATGTAAATAATTACCCGATCGGAATAAATAATAATTCAAAATTGAATAATACTTCATATGGTAACCATTGCCCTAATAGAATGCAGAATAATAATTTAAATAATAATGTTAACGATAATAATCACTTCGGTAACAATTGCCCGATAAATAATGGTAACGATAATTTCATTATGTTAGAAGATAATTTGGGAGCCGGTAACTACCCAAATAGATATCCGACCAACAATGGCGGCCAAAGATACCAAGGGTTCATAGAGCTACCCAGAGCGAATAATTCGTTAACATCCGACGTCGCTGCGATTTCGTTACGTAAATGGCGGGATATCAGAGAAATCGTGAGAGCGTGGCCTGTACGTTATCCGCAGGGCGACTTGTCAGCCAATAGTTTTCTGGCTTCATTTGAAGCCATGGCGTTTCGTGAGGGTTGGCTTATGACCGATTATGTAAAAATTCTTGGGTATCTTTTAACCGGTAAAGTTACAAAATGGTATGATACGTTTAGTAGGCATTGGACAGATTATGACCATTTTAAGCGGGAATTTCTACGAGCATTTGGTTCTCAAAAGACGGATACGCAGTTACTAATGGAAATTGGTCAGTTAAGACCACAGACCGGCGAATCATCAATTGATTTTGCATTCAGAGTACAACAAAAATACCGTGAAATGCGTATCCCCCCTCCAGAGTCAGAACAAGTTACCAGCATTCGAAATCATCTACCTAGAAGCCTATCAACTTTGGTGTTTTCTAGGTCAGTACATACTTATGATGACCTCCTATCGGTATTACATGAAGCTGCCGAACTTTTAGAGGAAAATAAACGCGTGTTTGACTCGTCGGATAAAACACACTCTAAAACAAAAAAAAAATCGCGTTTTTCAGCAGTACACACATTCCCGCGTACTCCGATTTTGGTTGAGATGATGAATGATAAACAACCACTCATGATTGAAGAAATTCGAGAGGGTGAGGACGGTAAATTAATCGTTTGCGCATCAACAGCAACTGCGCAACCCCCTTAACAAAACCTTTCATCGTATCGCTTCCAAAATGATCGGGCACGAAATTCTAATAACGTGAGGAACAACGGTAATTCTAACGTCATACCGCGTTCTTACAGTGAGGTAACTGCTGGTCGAAATTTTGACCAAAATTTCTGCTTTAATTGCGGACAAAATGGCCACGCGTTTGAGCAGTGTACTAATATAAGAGTAGATGTCTGTAACTTTTGTTTTAGAGCAGGACATATTCGGCAGAATTGCTTTCAGGCAAATGGCGGTTTACCTAAGAATGGGTCGAACCAAAATTTTAATTCCCGTCGGTCAAATGGTTCTGTCCCAATTTATTATCCGAATAGGAATAATTATAATAATAATGCAAATTTAAATAGAAATAATCATAATAATAACTCTTATGTAAATAGTAATAATTTTAACTCGAATCGTGGGCAATCGAATTTCAACAGAGGAAATTCGAATTTTAATTCGGGAAATTTCAGAGCAAACGACAACCGTAATAATGGCGGTAATCAGTCGTATAATAATAATCGTTCAATTCCTAATAATAGTATTAATAATAAGGACCACTCTAATTGCGTCGAAGCTCAGTCGACCAGTGCCGGCGATGCCAGTCACACTGAGTCGTCAAAAAACTAGTTTCGCCCTCCTATTCCCCGAGGAAACAGGGCGCGAAATCTAGAAGATCTATTAAACAAATAATAAGGGGAAATCGGAGCCCTAGTAATCGTCGCTTACATGAAGCCTGGTTGGACAAACCAAAACAATTTAAAAATCCAGTAGCAATTAATTCGTTAAATAAAACTTCGGAACCTGACGGCGTCTTTGAGTTGAGTACCGTCGGTTCGTTGGAAGAAATTCATGATAAAAATTCAATAAATGAAAATTTAATGAGACCTGACGGCGTCTTAGAGTTGAGTACCGTCGGTCCAGTGATGGAAATTTATGATAAAAATTTAGTAAATCAAAATTTAATGAGACCTGACGGCGTCTTAGAGCCGAGTACCGTCGGTCCAGTGATTGAAACTTATGATAAAAATTTAATAAACGAAAATTTAATGAGACCTGACGGCGTCTTAGTGAGTACTGTCGGTCCAGTTGTTCTAGCCAGTGGTGAACAAGTAGGCGATGTTATACTAGAAAATCGAGTTTTGAATTTTACGGGTTCCGTGTTTAAAAATAAAATCGATGAATCGGGGACTGAGGTCGATTTAATCGACCTACGCAGCCCAGAAGTGGCCGAAAAAAATTTTGAAGATTTAATTAGCTTTGATGAGATAAATGAAATTAGTAGTGGCGGTCGTTTGTTAAATTCGAGTACTGGAAAAGAAACCTTTATGGAATTTTGCGATTTATACGATAACCTAAACGGTTTATCGATTTTTAATAATTTGTCTGTTGTAAATAATAAATTGTCCGTTTCAAATAATATTTATTCTATTTTAAATTCTGACGAAATTAACCGATGGGAAGGCTTGAGGGAAGAAGCACGGCCCACGGCTAATTTAATAGAGTCTAATAATTTAATTGAAGAGATCTGTGAAAATTTCGATCAAAATAATTCTAATGAAATGCCCCTAAAGATTTTAGAAATTTTGGAAGTTAGTGATTTTATCGAATCGATTGGTTCAGATGAATGTGAAGAACCAGGGTCTGTAAATGTCCCTGGAGTGCCATATTTATGTGGATTGAAGCCGCTAGAAAGTAATGAGGAGACTGAAGAGATGTGGGAGGAAGAATTGGACCCAGGTTTGGAATCTGAAGGTCCAGCACTTGTCCATACCTCTCCACCATCTTGTTCTTCACCTTCGCGCGCGTCGTATCTTCCTGATATATTTAAAGATAAAATATTACCCTCACGTATTATTAATCGCATTGCATCTCGGACTAAATTCTATCCTGGTACCGGTCCTGAACCACCAATTATTACAGCACGAATACCTGTGTCTATTTGGATATTCGGGGTGCAAGTTAATGGTATTATTGATACGGGAAGTGAGAGATCCTATATCAATCGGCGAGTTTATGACCAAATACGTGAGTTAAGCTCTGGTCAATTACAATCAGATGATACGAATCGTCGGGGAGTTCTTCTCGCGAATCATACAGAATGTAAAACTATCGGCGGGGCTCCATTTATTATTCAAATCGGTACAATAGCGGGAGAGCAATATTTGAGTGTCCTCGAGGACCTGAGTTATTCAGTAGTCCTGGGCATGGACTTCGCTCTTCAGTTTGGGTTATCGATTGATTGCGCAACCAGAACTTGGAAATTTAAAGGCACTGATGAAAGCCATCCTTTCCAATTAATTAATTGTAATGATAAACAAACTCGTTGTCAAACACTAACTTCCAATCAGCAGAAAGATTTTGATGCGTTCTTGAAGTTTAAAATGTCTAAATTCGCGGAGTTACCGAACCAAGGTCTAACTGACCTCGTGCAGCATACGATCGTTTTACAGCCGGGAATTAAACCGATACAAATTCGTCCGTATCGTCGTAGTCCGGTTATATCGGCTGAATTAAATAAACAAATAGACGAGCTGCTCGAGAAGGGTTATATAAGGCCCAGCAATAGTTTTTGGTCGTGTTCTCCGGTTATAGTGACCAAGGCTTCCGGTGATTGGCGTTTTTGCGTCGATTACCGACCAATCAATAAATATACTATTTTACCCGCTCATCCTCTTCCGAACATGCTACGTATTTTAAGTGCTTTACATGACGCGAAATACATAACTACCATGGACCTCAAGGAAGCGTTCCATTAAGTTTTAATGGCACCAGAGTCCATCCCGTATACTGCTTTCTCTGTGGAAGGCAGGGGGCAATTTGAATGGGTCCGCATGCCTTATGGGCTCGCGGGTGCGCCGTCAACTTTCCAAAAAGCAATGGATAAGCTCCGTGAGAGGTTTGTAGATAGAGTACACAAGAGAAACCTACCGAGGTCTTGGATCGATAAAGTTTTCGCGTACTTAGACGATTGGGTGATTATAAGTGAGACCTATAGCGAACATAAGGCTATATTAACTCTTGTTTTTGAAATATTTCGCGATGCTGGATTATTGATCAATCCAAGTAAATGTAAATTAGCGAGATCTGAGGTGAAATTTCTTGGTTTCATTGTAGATAGAGAGGGTCTACGACCTGACCCTGAAAAAATAGCACCGATCGCGAATTTTCCGCGCCCAACATCTAGGAAACAGGTACGCAGTTTCTGTGGGCTTGTAAACTGGTACCATAGACATTTACAAAACGTCGCGAAGGTTCGAGGACCTCTAAATAAATTATGTAGCGTAAATACTGAGTGGAAGTGGGGTGACGAAGAGGAAAAAGCTTTCCAAGATCTTAAACAAGCTCTTGTCAACGCCAAACCTTTGGCTGTACCGCAGCCAAATCTGCCTTATTATTTATATACTGACGCGAGCGATACGGGTCTAGGCGCGTTCTTGGTTCAAAAAGAACCAGACACCGGGAAAGAGTTCCTTATAATATGTTTAAGTAGACCGTTACGAGGTGCCGAAACACGTTACACTACAACCGAGAAAGAGTGTTTGGCGGTTGTATGGGCCGTAAGAAAATTAAGATGTTATCTTGAAGGGTTTCCGTTTGTTGTGGTTACCGATCACGCTTCATTAAAATGGCTCCATACTTTAAAAAATCTAAACGGTAGGCTTGCCCGCTGGGCCATGGAACTCTTGGCCCACCAAATTACGATCGAACATCGTCGTGGAACCGAGAATGAAGGCCCGGATGCCTTATCACGCTTATACGAGGACCAGGAGCCCGTAGAGTGGTCCGAAGTTCTCGATGAAATTAAAAATAAAGGTGTAGATTTTGTGCACATACAAGTTCGCTCGTGGTACGACGTAAACAAAGCTAATGTTAGAAAATACCCGGAAAATTTTGTTGATTGGCGTATAAATAGCGAAGATAAATTGGAATACTATAAGCCGGATTATTTGAAGGAATGTATAGATGATCAAGACGCATGGAAACTAGTTTTAACCGAGAATGAGATCCCAGATATTTTAAAAGAAAACCATGATGTACCGGATGCGGGACACTTGGGTCGCGATAAGATGTACCATCGGATACGTACGCATTATTATTGGCCTGGTATGTATCGCGATGTAGGCGAGTATGTTGATCATTGTGAAACATGTAAAAGGGTCAAATATAAGCAAACCTCGTCTCAAGCACCGATGCGTACGCGACAACCAATTGAACCCTGGGCAATAGTCGCTGCCGATGTGACTGGCCCATTTCCGCGATCTAAAACCGGCTATCAGTATGTGTTAATTGTGCAAGACCTATACACGCGCTTTATTGAGGTCTTTAGGCTTCGTAAGCAGACCGGGTTAAATGTTAAGAAAAGTCTGCGTCGCGTTTTTTCACGTTGGGGATATCCTCTGTTTTTAATTACTGATAACGGGAAGGAGTTCATTAATCATGAGATCAAAGATTATTTAAAAGAAACGGGAGTAAAATCTGTCCCCACCGCGATCGCGCACCCACAGAGTAATCCGGTTGAAAGAATTAACCGTACTCTTAAGCCAATGATCCGGGCATTTATTTCAAAAGACCAGACGTCGTGGGATGAGCACTTAGGCGAATTCCAACTCGCCTATAATAGTAGTTATCATGCCTCGTTGCATATGTCGCCATACTATTTGGTTCATGGCAAAGAACCACGGCTGTCAGGTAAAGTTACAGGACTCGAAATAGATGACCTGGATTCAGATGATAATTCATGGCGCGAACGGGTTAATCGTCTTGATCAATTACGCCACAAGATTGAAGACATCATGAGAGTGGAAAGTGAAAAACAAGCCGTATATCATGATAAAGGACTTAAGGAGCCACCTAGATTACAAGTGGGTGATTCGGTGTATTACCCAAATCGAAAGCTGAGCAAAAAAGTTGATAAATATTCGTCTAGTCTGGGTAATAAATTCTTAGGACCAGCTATTGTTAATAAAATCATCAGCCCTTTAGTGGTTGAACTAAAATCCGATACTGGAAAATTATTAGGCACTCACTATGTACCAGATTTAAAATTGCCCAGACGCAGTCGAAGGCTGATGAAAACTGTTAAATAAAACTTGGCTACCCGTTGGAAATTTTCCTTTGCACAAAATTATTCAGTCTTTTCCAGCTTCCGAGCCCCAATCTCAAGTCTGGCGACGGGGAGTGTAACCGGGCTGCGTTGGTCTACGACGTGAGAGTGCGGCTCTCTCGCTGTCTCTGTCTGGTTTTGGTCTTCCTCTCTCCCTCTCATCACAGCCTGATTGCTGAGTTCGGCTGAGTTAGGCGCTAGACCATAGGGGATGATCTCGCGCAGCAGGTGACCGTGAATTGGTCATTTGCGCATAATTAGGTGGGGGTCATCAGAGGTTGGGACCTAAGGCAGTTGAATCTGAATCGTCACTTAAGTGCAAGTGATCGACTGAATAGTCACGCTGCAGTAAAATTCATTAATAAATTTGAGAAATCTAAAGTTTAATTTGTTCGTACGATTTTTTATTTTCACTGAAAATTGGTTTAGAAAACCACTGGTTAAAGTTTATTCCAAGTGCTGTGAAACTTCTTTCATCGCCACCGCCCCAGGAACCTGAGGAGTCAACCCTGGAAAGGAAAAAGAGATCGACGAGTTGTGCGAAGATGAACCGACGGCCCATTCCATCTGTACGTCGTCATTAAAATAATCCAGATAAGAATTATAATAATTTTTTTATATTTGATACTTTTTCTCTCTTCAACGCAACAATTATTTAATATTTAATATTTAATTCAATTACAATTAAATTTCTAAGAAAAGGGGATATTTGTATATATATGGGTTTTGATTAAATAAAACTTTATTTTATATAATTAATTTGAATCTATTATCAGCTATTTCTTTTATCACCAACGTCGTCTAGAATAAGTTGTATTTCAGCCGCGTGTCCGGTCAGAACGAGTCGACCCACCTCTGAGATCTATTTCCCGCCTTCCAGAACCAACAAATAAAATAATTATAATGCATATTTATATTTAATAATTTATTATTAATTAATTATTTATTCGGGAAATTTTAGTAACTGTGGTTCGTGGCTATCGGACACGAGACAGCCAGGGCCCACCGTTATAATTAATAATTTTAAGTAGAAAAAACACCAATTTCGGTATTTCGTTAAAGTTTTATTATTTCATTCAACGTATCCTTATAATCACAGTACCAATGGATGAAAATAGCCGTTATGTTTCTATGAAAATAATTATTTTAACCTTTCGTTACTCGCGTCCACTCGCCCGACGACTTTCGTCGCGCGGCGAGCACTGTGCCGCCCATGCTGAATGAAATGCGACGTTGCCAAATCATACTGCTATAATGAATTATTTCGTACAGTAACAACAGTAAGTTCGGCAACGTGGTTACAAAAATTGAATCAACTTTTTGACTCGCATAATGAGCACTGCGCCGCTTTCTCACATTCTTGTTATACTTAAATATACTTTTTTTACATTTAAAATGTATATTTATTAATTATACATATATATAACAAAAATATAGATTTCAAAGAAAGAATTGGTTTAGTATAAAGTCACAAATACCTATACAGTAACTTTTATCGCAATTTTAGTTAAAAAAGCGGCGTCACGCTCATAGCGCGAGTAACGAAAGGTTAAATACGGAAAAATATTCGTAAGCTATATTAATATCACATCAATAATTTCAACCGTATAAAATAACATAATACTTATTGGTGTACGTTTGTTTAATTATCATATATTTAAATAGTTAACGAATTTCATTAACGTAAATTATTAATTTAATTATTTAACGCTTTTAAATGATTATTACTAATCTTTAATTGGTTAAGGATATACAATTGTTACATTTCAAAGAACGAAAAAATGTTTAATAAATAAAACGATAAAATCAACGAAAAACTCTTTGATTTTATAAATTGAATCTTATTCTTCTACACATTTATTTTTGTTTTTTTTTTTGACACTCAATACCCTGATTAAACAAAATTATTTGATAGGATTAAAAAGGATTGATTTTTTAATCATTTTTAATTCTTCGAAATCATGTAAATCATTTTTGAAATTTGGGACTTGGATAGAGGGAGCTAAAGTGTTGGTTGAAAATTTTATCGCGTGGCAAGTAAAAAGAAAATAAAGGCGTAAAAAGTAAAAATAAGCAGATTATAGATAAGAAGGAAAAAGCCAAAATTGTTCGGATTGTGGTGAAAATTCAGGAAAACGAAAAACAGTTACAAGGATTGAATTGGAAGAAGGAAAAGTGTGAAGGGGTTTGAGAAGAGTTGATAAAATTCCATTAATTATCAAGGGTTAAGAAGGAAGAATAATAAATGAAAAATCAAAAAAATAGTTATTCATAACAATAATAATCATCGAATAAATCAAGGTAACAATTTAACTAAATAAATAATTAATTTGTAATTGCATTTAATTGTCTAATGCAAATTAAAATTTTGTTTTGTAATAGGTTTTAAATAATTTTTCGGTCTAAATAAATTTGGAAGTTGGTTTAACTCTGCTTTGATTATTTTACTTAATTAATTAAATTTTATTTTACTTAATTCTTATTATTTTAATTTATCTTTTAGACAACAAAACATTTTTATTTTTATTTTTTTTTAATTTTAAGTAAACAGTTATCCTTATAACTCAATTTCAGTTATTTTGCTAGGCGAAGGCTAAACAGGAGCGTTACTCTTAATATGTGTTATTTTGACATAACAGATGGATAGGAAGAGAGATGAAATGTCGGTGAAATCGACACCAGGTAATCCGGGAGTCAATAAGGCAGAGAATAGGAAAAGCGGAAGACCGACAGCTCAGGAGCTAAGGGCGCGCGCGGCAGATAAACAAAACAATAAGATTGACGGATATGTCAAAGACGGAGCAAACGGAGTAAAAAGTAATGAAAGTGCAGAAAAAGTAAGTGAAGACAATTCTATTAATACAGTTTTGGTGGAACTGAGAGGTATGAAAAGACTAATGGAAATTAATAAGGACGAAATTAAACAAGAAATAGACATGCTAAGAGATTTCATTACTGATAGGGACAAAAAGTGGGAGGAGGAGAAAAGAAAAATATTCGGATGTATAGAAAAGCTGGAAGAGAAAATTCAGGTTTTGGAGGAGGAGGAATAGCAATAAGGTCATCAGGAACCTGATAATAATGTGGAGTAGAAGGAACGCTGGGAGAAAGAGAGAGAAAGACGCGGCAACAGCAACTGTAGATAGAAGAGGAGATGGAAAAAATGAGACAAAAACAGTTGAAGTGGGAAATAAAGAATAATATTGTTATCAGAGGGTTAACTGTAAAAAAAGAAAATCTAAAACTGGATAAGGAGAAATTTTTAGAAGATAATCTGGGGATTAAAGTAAATTTGGAGAATGTTCGACACAAGGCAAGGAAAAGAGAAGGCTAATTGTCGCAAGGGTTAGACGATAGGAAGAGAAGATAGAAATAATGAAGGGAAAAAATCAATTGGGCGACAAAAAGATATGCATAAAACATGATCTGATGATTGAAAAAAGAAAGGTTCAAAGGAAAATGGTAGAAATAGCAAGGAAAGAAAGACAGAAAAATAACAAGGATAGGGTAAGCTATAAGAAAATAAACATAAAAGGAAAATGGTTCAATTGGGAAGAAATCAAACATAGGATGGAGAATGAGAATGATGGCCGGAGAAATTTTTAGAAGATAGAATAGTACAAGAAGAAGAGTGCATGGTAGTTTTCTGGAACGTCGCAGGATTAGGGAGGAAGAACTCAGACTTTTGGGAATTTCTGAGAAAATTCGATGTGGTAGGGTTAACGGAGACTTGGATTGAAGAGAAAGCTTGGGAAAAAATCGAAAAAAGACTGCCAAAAGAGTATAGATGGAAGTATCAATATGCCAAAAGAGTGAAGAAAAGTGGAAGAGCCAGTGAAGGTATGATAACCGGTGTAAGGAAAGAACTAGAAATGAGGGAAGAAGGTGACAAGACGGTAGAAGATGCAGTGAAGAACACCATAAAGGTGGGAGAGAAAGTGTGGGAAATCTGGACAATACATAACAAGGGTGGGATAAATAAGACAGTGAAACAGATAAGTACCGATATGGGGCATAAGGGGTTACCAGTGGGAGCCGACTTTAATACCAGAACCGGTGAGAAGGGAAATTAGTACGTTGGAGTCGAAGGAGAGCTGGAAAGGAGATCACAAGATGAGAAAAGCGATGCAAAAGGTGAACTACTAATGCGGGTGACAGAAGAGGAGGGCTGATACATGCTGAACGGAAACAGAGAAGGAGATGAGGAAGGGGTTTTTACTTTTGTATCAACCACGGGACAATCGGTCATAGACTATATTTTTGTGGATGCAAACAATGCGGAAAAGGTGAGTGAATTCCAAGTAATCAGCAGAACGGAGTCAGATCATATGTCAATAATGGGTAAAATGAGACAGACATTTACCAGGAAAAACTACAAGAGAGAGAAAGAGGTAAGAGAGAGGATAGTCTGGGATAAAGAAAGCAAGACGAAATTTCAATAGCAAAAATGCAAGGGAAATTTGGGGACGATAATAATGTGGAGATCAAATGGAGGGAAGTGAAAGAGACAATACAACCAGTAAATAAAGGAATTGAGATGGAAGAATGAAAAAGATATTTTATGGGACTGTTGAACGGTACGGACACGAAAACTGCTGGAGAGTGGATCAGAGAAGAGGTAGATGAGGAGGATAGCGATAGAAAAATAGAAGATGAAGAGATAAGGGAACAGATCAAAAAACTTAAAAAGGGCAAAGCTACAGGGAAAGATGGGATACCGAACGAAGCGTGGATTTTGATGCAGGGAAAGACGGAACAGGAAGTATGCGAGCTGTTGAAGAAGGTGTGGGAAGGAGAAGGGATTCCAGAAGACTGAAAAACAGGAATAATTCGCCTCTGTATAAGAAAGGTGATAAGGATAAAGCTGAAAATTATAGGGTGATTACGCTCTTAAATACGGCGTACAAGTTATACGCAATGGTACTGAATGAGAGAATGACAAAAAAGATTGAAGAGAAGAGAATTCTTCCAGACACGCAAACTAGGTTCAGAAAAAGACGTGGGACAATGGACAACATCTTCATACTACGACACACAGCGGAGAAGAAGCTATCAAGAAAGAGTGAGAAACTATTTACTTTCTTTGTAGATCTAAAGGCAGCATCTGACAAAGTAAATAGAAGGTTGGAGAGATGATCTCAGAAGAGTTTTGGATCGAGAAAGGAGTGAGGTAAAGATGCTCACTCAGTCCAATACTCTTCACGATTCTAATGGCAGATCTAGGAGAAAAGATGAGAAAAGGACAGACTGGAGGGATAGTAATCGGGAAAGAAAAAATATGGACTTTGCTGATGATGTGGTGCTGCTGGCCACGAGTGAAGGAGAGCTGAGAGAAATAATAAGACGTCTGGAAAGATACCTAAAGGAAAAGAAACTATCCTCAAACGAGAAAAAAACAAAAGTCATGGTGTTCAAGGATGGAGGAGAAAGAAGAAAGAAGGCGAGCTGGGTCTGGAAGGGGAATCCTTTATAAGAGGTGAATGAGTTTAAGTATCTGGGGTATTTATTCAAGTGTAATCGAGAAAACAAGAAACACATCAATGAAAGAATAAAGAAGGCGGTTATAATGATGAAGCATGTATGGAGCATCGGGGAGAGACTGCTTAAAAAAGACTACAGAAGGAGAGACAAGATGTTTGATAGCCTGGTGGTTAGTGTGCTGGCGTATGGAGCGGACATATGGGGATGGAGTGAGGTGGAAGAGGTGGAGAGGGTGCAAAAGAAATATCTAAAATGGATATTGGGTTTAGAGAGAGGTACCTCAGACTACATAGTTTATGAGGAAACAAAACGAGAAAACCTAAGATTTAAGTTCGCGAAACTAGCGGCAGGCTACAAGAGCAGAAAATGGAAAACAGAAGGGATTGTTAAAAAGTTTTTGAGGGAAACAAAAAAAGGTAAGGGGTTGAAGAAAAGCATAGAAAAAAGAGTGAGATATATGAACGAATGTGGATGCAAACAAGAGGCACTGAAAGACATAAGAGAAGCAGGAGGATCAGTTGGTGCAGAGCTGAGACAGAGAGGAATGGAATTGCAAAGACAGGTGCAATAGAACAAGATTCAGAAACTAAAGTACACTTATCCAAAAAATTAAAAGAACAAGGAAATTTCATAAAATTTTTAGCAATTTTTGGAAGTCTGTATTTTCGTGAAAAATGATCGTATCGAAAAAGTAAAAACAGCAAATTGAAGCTTGAAACCTCTAGATTAAAAAACTTTCAGCCAAATAATTTTCTGAGCTCCAGTTTTTGCGGAATCATAAGAAATAGGCCGAGACAAAATTTTTCTAAATTTTTTGGTTTTGTTTTTTAGGTCTACCGGGCTGGCAAATTTTTTTTTTTAAAAACCAATCCATGGTTTTTGTAGGAAATTTATTCAGCTACAATTTGCTTTTTTTTTCTCTATACGATAATTTGCTGCTGAGATATCAGCCTTCAAATGAAAAAGGATCCTTTTGTCTTTGATTATCGATATCTCAGTAACAAATGGTCGCACAGTAATTTAAAGAGCAGTTTGAAAAACTTGAATAAATACCCTGAAAGCTCTATTTTTGATTTTTTTGAAAGAAAATTTTTTTCACCTTCAATATCAACTTGACAAACCCACAAAAAATGGCCATTTTCTGGTTTTTTAGTCAACTCATCGCTACTTTGTAAATATCAATAAAAAAAATGTTTCCAGGTGATTTTACAGCTTAATGTGCCCCTAAAAACCCTGGAAATTTTCAGATTGATCCAGTGAACTGTTTGTCTGGACCGATTGCTCAAAGTTTTATAAAACAATTAAAGGAACAAGTTTTATTCCTTAATTTGTGTAATCATTACCAAAATGGAAAAATTATTCTTTTTCGGTTTTTTCTTCCAATATTACGCTAGTTATTCGGTAAATGTGAGGTAAAGGGAAAAAAAAAATTTTTTTCCGAAGAACGAGATAAAACAAGAATTTTTTACTTTTTTTTTTCTTTCACGTTTTATTCGGCTTTTTTTTTACCTCGTTTTTAGGAAAAAAATTTTTTTCTCCCTTTACCTTACATTTACCGAATAACTAACGTAAAAATGGAAGAAAATCCGAAAATATAAATTTTTTCATTTTGGTGATGATTACACAAATCAAGGAATAAAACTTGTTCCTTTAATTGTTTTATATAACTTTGAGCAATCGGTCCGGACAAACGGTTCAATGGAACAATCTGAAAATTCCCAGGGTTTTTGGGGGTACATTAAGCTGTACAATCACCTGGAAACATTTTTTTTATCGATATTTACAAAGTAGCGATGAGTTGACTAAAAAACCAGAAAACAGCCATTTTTTGTGGGTTTTTCAAACTGATATTAAGGATGAGAAAAAATTTTTTTTCAAAGAAATCGAAAATAGAGCTTGTAGGGCAATTATTCAAGTTTCTCAAACTACCCTTTAAATTACTGTGCGACCATTAGTTACTGAGATATCAATAATCAAAGACAAAAGAATCCTTTTTCATTTGAAGGCTGATATCTCAGCAGCAAATTATCGTACAGAAAAACAAAAAAAAGCAAAGTGTAGCTGAATAAATTTCCTATAAAAACCATAGATTAGCTTTTTCAAAAAAAAATTTCCCGGCCCCGTAGACCTAAAAAACAAAACCAAAAAATTTAGAAAAATTTTGTCTTCACCTATTTCTTATGATTTCGCAAAAACCGTAGCTCAGAAAATTATTTGCCTGGAAGATCTCCAAACTAGAGATTTTAAGCTTCAATTTGCTTTTTTTATTTTTTCGACACGATCATTTTTCACGAAAATACAGACTTCCAAAAATTGCTAAAAATTTTATAAAATTTTCTTGTTCCTTTAATTTTTTGGATAAGTGTACAATAAGAGATACAAGGAAATATACGAGGAAGAGTGTCCAAGATACTTAGGTAGGGAGGATGAGAATGGAGACTGCGTCCTAATAGCGAGAGCGAGGTGCGGTTCTTTAGAAGGTGCCAAACCCTGGCTACAGGAGGAAAAAAAAAGTTGCTGGTTTTGTAGACAGGGGAAGGATGATCTTGGTCAATGGAGATAGGAATGTGGAAAGGTGGAAAAAACTGAGCTTCAGATCACAGAAATTCTCAGAGAAGAAGGTTCGCAGGAAGCAGTGAAATGGCTCAGAGGGATAGAAAAGATGAATAAGGTAGCCAGAGGGAAGTCAAAGATAGAGGATAGATAAGCTTTCCGAGGATACCAGTCAAAAAGTGGTGAGGGTGTGAAAAGTGTATAATAAATACAAAGGTGATAAGGTAAAGAGTTAATGTACTATCATAGAGACATGGCTAAGCTGTGTCATAATCAAATTTATGAAAAAGAAAAAGAAAAAGAAAAAGTTAAAATTATATGTTATATCTAGAGTCACTATGTAATCGATATACACTAATGGAAAAAATTAAACGATCAAAAAAAAAATTCCAAATTCTTGAGTGATTTTCAACAGGCCATGACTTTGAGAGAAATGGTCGTACAAGGAAAAAAAAAAGGAAAGGCGACAAATGATCGTATCAAGGTCTATAAAAAATGAAACTAAAGCTGAATAATGAAGGTATCCGATCCTAATAAAGCTTGAGCAAAAAGAAATTTTCTTACGCTCGTAGACCAAAAAAAAAAAGTAAAAAAAATTTTAAAATTTTTTTGTCCTTGGTTTTTCTAAGATTACTCAAAAACCGCTGTTGCAAAAAATTATGAAGTTTTAATCCAAAAAGTCAACACTTGGAACTACAATTTCCTTTTTTTTTTCCTTGTACGACCATTTCTCTCAAAGTTGTGGCCTGTTGAAAATCGCCCAAAAATTCGGATTTTTTTTTTGATCCTTTAATTTCTTCCATTAATGTATATGGGGCATTCCACGTTAAATCGACCAGTTTTTACCCCAACCCCTTCAGATTTGGCTGAAATCTATTCTCTTTTTCTACCCGATCAAAAACGTTTCTCATAATATTTTCAAATTTTTTCACTAAACCAAAACAAAGTTATGAATTTTTGAAAAAAATTGCTTTTTTGATTTTAAATAACTATAAGTTTTTCAAAATTCAACTGATTGGGACTTTTTTTTTTCTAAAATTTTTGTTTTCAAATTTACTTTTTGAAAAAAAATCCAAGAAAATTATTGCAACCTATCTTCATTGTTTTTCTGTAGATATTTGGAAAAAATCAAAAATTTTTCGATGTTTACCATTTTTGATTTTTGATTTTTTTTTTATATAAAACTTTTACATTTTCTGCGAATTTTCAAATTTTTTCAGTGTGGTGTTTTTTCGATTTATATTTTTTCTTTCCAATTGAAAAAAAAAATTTTTAATATCTAGCCTTATACTTATAACATCATGCTTAAAATTCCTGAGAGTGGTCAGAAAATTTATAAATTTTGAAAAAAAAAAAATAAAAACAATAAATATAAATGGTAATCATCTAGATAATTTGAATTTTGTTAGGAAAATTAAGTTAAAAAATAGATGAACCTTTAAAATAATTTGTTTGTATTTTTTTCTGAAAACTTCATTCAAGAACGAAGATAATTAAGGAAAAAAAAATTTCGTTTGGTTTATTTTTGGACACATGCTGGCGATTTAAAAGAATTCCTTGTACAGTGATTATTTTACGGTTAAAGAATTTTATTTTGAATTGCCAGCATTTGTCCAAATATGGACCAAACAAAAAGTTTTTTTTTTCATTTTCTTCGTTTTTAAATGTCGTGTTATGTCCGACTAATATTTATTTAATTACTTTGGTTGCGTGGATTAGGCGTTCGGACTAACCAATGCAATTTTCGGCTCGAGTGTTTAGTTCAAGCCTTAACTTATTTAATTTTGGGATACGTTTCGATGTGAACTTTCTTTAGTTTCTTTATCTTTGCTTAAACTAGAGATAGTTTTACGGAGGATGAATGTACGATTTTTATAGTCAATACATACGGTTTAAAGTTAATAGCATCCTTATTTACTCTTAAGATTTTTGAGACTGATTAGGAAAATTGTTAAAATTGTAGAAAGAAAAGAGGTCAATTGTAATGGTCTTACCTTTGCACTGCTATGTAAATGTATGTATGTGTATAGCTTCTTTTCCTGGAGATGGTACCCACGTCGTAGAACCTTGGACTGATGCTAACCCACGATGACGACAATCTCCGGGTGAGGAATGAGGTGGTTTTTAATTACGTAGCTTATTTTATGAATAATATTAACACAGTTATCGTCACTTATGCTTTTCTTTATTTTTAAAATAAAATTCAAAATGGATAATAAAGATTTCTTTATTTTTCTTTAGAGAAAATAGAGGTGATACTCTTTTAAAGGAATATCTTTATTATCTCACTCATTAATTAATTATACTCAAAAATGTTTACAGAACTTTACACTGATTATAATTTTACAGATAAATCTTTGAATTTTTAAGAATATAATTATTCCCACAAATTTATATTAGCACTTAACTTATCACTCACAACCGATAACGCTTTTATCTTTATTTTATGAATTTTGTTTATGCAGATATTTCCTTTATTTTCCTGTTCAGGAAATAGAGCTAAAACTCTTTAAAGGAAGATACTCTTAATTTTATGTTACACATTCGCTTAATTTCTTTCGATTATATTCTTTTCTGCGGTACAATTTAATATTTGTTTGTTTTAAATGATACTTTCACTGTTATATTATTGCTTTCGCGATGCGATTTACTAAAGATTTATTTTATTGATTTGTATGGAATTATAAAAGCGACGTGGTCGGTTTTATTTATTTTTATATGTGTGAGATTTGAGGATACTGCTGTACCTAATAACTGACTCTTTGCTGAGGGTCACTCAGCTACAAACCGCAATGCAAACCGGTGCTCGGTAGAGTGCCCTTGCACTTGAAAATTTTGAACGTCGCAACCATGGGGTCCGAGTTTAGGGGAAGGGGAAATTTTGAGTGAGTTGCATCTTGGGATGCCCCGTTGACGGAACTTAATTTAAGTCAATGCTAATTGTGCGCATTAGAGCAATCTTAACTGATGATAGGTGGGGACTTACGAATAAGAGAATGGAAGACGGAAAGAAGGAAATTGGTAAAATATGTTTTGTCACACTTTTGAACCCATCCTTGTTTCTCTCAGAGAAAATGGAATAACTATTCCTAGGAAGTGTTCAACATGAATGACTGTAGGAGAAAAGCTTGCGAAGTCGGACATAACAGTCGTTTAAAAAAAAAAAAAACAAAAAAAATTATTCAAAAGATTGTTCTATTTTTTAACTTGATTTTCCGAACAAAATTCGAATTATTTCGATGATTACCATTTATACTTATTGTTTTTATTTTTTTTCCCAAATTTAAAAGTTCTCTGAGCACTCTCAAAAATTTTAAGCATGATGTTATGAGAAGTAACGCTAGTTATTAAAGAATTTTTTTTTTTCAATTGGAAAGAAAAAAAAGGCCATTCGGCAGCCGAAATGGAAGTAGATTTTTCATTATTTTATTATTTCGAACTTTTAAATAAAAATTAATTATGAAATAATTTCAAATTCATTTCTATGAAAGCTACTAAAAAAATTTAAGAATTGAAATTAAAATGTTAAAAAAATTATTTTAATGTTAAGTTGGATCACAATAATTGAAGTTAAAACGATTTATTTATTCTACAAAAAACCACTTTTATACTTCCTGCAAAGAAAATCAATAATTTTTTTCAAATTCTGGAAGTTATTGTTTTCACCCCGATTTTCAAAAATCGAGTTTTTATCAGATGTCCACGTTTTGAATTCCTTGGAAGCTATTGTGACTATTCCTGTATGGGTGTCCGTGTGTGTCATCCCTTGATTGAAAGAAACGATTTAAAACGATTGATATATCTATATACATATATATATATACATATATATATATATATATATATATATATATATATATATATATATTAGGGTGGTCGTTAAAAATTAAATTTTCTCAGGCGCCCCATAAAAGCTTCTTTGGAGTGAAAAAATACGTGGGGGATTTGGTTTTGTCGTTTGAAGTAAAAAGAACACGTGCCGCAGGACTATCAAAGTTCATTTTTCGATACAATCGCGGTTTTTTTTAAATATCTCACGAAGTATGCAGATTATAGGAAAAAATCATAGAAAATATTTTGTAGGAAATTAAATTCTTGACAAAAAAGGTCATATTCATTTTTTTTATAAAATGTGTATATGTATATATATATATATGTATATATATATATATATATATATATATATATATATATATATATATATATATATATCTATATACGTATATATATATATATGTGTGTGTGTATATGCATGTATATATATATTCATCATTTTGAATGAATCGTTTTGTTTAATCAGGGTCTAGTAATTGAGCTAAAATTCTGATGAACTGATTTTTAGAATAATAATTGAATCATGATTGAAGAAAAATTTTATAATTAAATTTATTGAACAAATATCAATTGGTTGATGAATATAAATTTTAGATTTTTAATTAATAACAAACGGATGAACGGCAACAATTAAAATAATAATAGGTTAATCAAGATTTTTAAATTATTAAGTATTATTTTTTTTTTTTTTAATTTACTTTTTGTTTTTTATTGGTTTGATTTAGATTTTCTTTTTTCTCAATAGGCATCACACCTTTTAACAGCCAATTCACTGGTTTCTTTTCATCGTCAATTGTTTTCAAGTCGGTTATAGATTTAACATTCAAGTTGGTACGATTATCGAAATTAGAAATTTTCATGATTAAATTAATCTTCAATGGAATCCACTTAACTAGTTAATAGAATAAATACTCTGCTCAAAAAATCCAATAGCTCCTTATAGCTGTATGCATAAGGCCCTATATTTAACTGTAGCATTTTTCATGAAAATTATTCATTCTTATAAAACCTCTATAAGAATTTATGAAAAACTATTGGATTCTATATGATTTTCTAAACAGGGTAATTACTCTAAAAAACAAAATCTCACTTATGAAAAAGAGTTTAGCAATTACTTCTACATGGTCCCCTTTTTCCAAGCCATTTTCTTCAACGTAATTATTTAGAGTCACGTCCAGTTTGTATTTACCGTCTGTAATAACACAGTAAGCTATTTTCATTTAGTCTTCATTTCTAGAACTTTCAGAAGTAATGTTAGTTTTTAAGTATCCAACTGTCCCCAATTAAATTTGAAAAAATATTATTCGCAAAAACTATCAGTTATAATAAAGTATAAACTTTTATTCTAATTTCAGAACCTAAAATTTTTAACTTCCCGCTTAGAAAATCGATGATTTTCAAAAATTTCGGGAAGTTATTGTTTTCACCCCGATTTTCAAAAATCGAGTTTTCATCAGATGTTGACGATTTGAGGTCCTAGGAAGCTATTCTGACTATTTTTAGAATGATGTCCGAGTGTCTGTATGTATGTGTGTGTGTGTGTGTGTGTGTGTATGTATGTATGTAAACTCTTTATAACTTTTTAACTAATAAACCGATTTGGATGGTTAAGGCGGCAATCGAAAGAGTTTTTTGGCCATCAACTTTTCTGAAAATTTCAGATCATTTGACCAAGTAGACTCGAAGATATTGGCCAATTACGAAAAAAAAAAATTTTTTTTTTTTAGTTTTTTATTGATTTCTTGAAAACGACTTATACGATCAACTTCAAAATCTAATCAGCTCTAGAACTCAATAAAACGCGTCGATTGCCACCTCAAACATCTAAATTGAATAATTCGTTCGAGAGTTATCGTTGGAGAAAGAAACGGTAAAAAACAGTTTTTTGTGAATATCTTTGAAACGACTCAACCAAACAATCCAAAAATCTAATCAGCTTTAGAATTTATTAAAACTCGTCGATTGCCACCTTAAACATCAAAATCGGATAATTCGTTTGAGAGTTATCGCGGGAGAAAGAAATGCTAAAAACTGTTTTTTTTTTAAAACAATGGCATGCAAAAGTATTTTCGAGCTCGAAGAGCTCGAAAATGTATCTACAACGATGTTTTTGAGCTCCTTGAGCTCGAAAACAGCGGGAAGTTTTGGGGCTGGCCCGCAGGGTCAACCGATGCCCAGATTTTTTTTCTAACGTTCGATGAATTTTTAGTTGAGGAACAAAAGAATAATGAACTTTAGAATATTTATTGAACGAAATGTTGTTTTGATAATTAAAAAAAAAAGTTAAAAACTCCAATTATTTACTCATTTAAATAAAAAAAAAATTGAAATGTACAAAATGTGATCAATAAATGGCGGTCGTATATGCAATATGATAGAAATATGTCATCAGTTTTAATTTTTTTTTTCATTTACAAATTGCAAGTAAACTGACAGGATATGTAGATAATGATATTCAATGGAATTTTACTATTTAATAATTCAAGTGTAAAAAATCTACTGAAAAAAAAAAAAATAAGATCAATCGGATATTTATTTTTTAAGTTATTGTGTTCATCATCATCTATAAATCTTGGAAGACATCTCTTTTGTACTTACGAAATTTTTTTGGCAAGAGAGTAACCGATATTTCATCAAGATCAATTGTTTTAATATTTCCCTTATCTTCATTCTTTGCTTTCAATGATTCTAGTCTTTTTTGGTCAATTTTTCCAAGGTTTTCGATGATCGTATATTTTTGAACAGTCAATTCAGCGCCCGTAAAATTTCCTGTACTGTAAATAGTTGCTTTTTTGGCCTTGATATTTTCAAGGTGAATAATCTATCAATAATACTAATAATAATAATAATAATAATAATAATAATAATAATAATAATAATAATAATAATAATAATAATAATAATAATAATAATAATAATAATAATAATAATAATAATAATAATAATAATAATAATAATAATAATAATAATAATAATAATAATAATAATAATAATAATAATAATAATAATAATAATAATAATAATAATAATAATAATAATAATAATAATAATAATAATAATAATAATAATAATAATAATAATAATAATAATAATAATAATAATAATAATAATAATAATAATAATAATAATAATAATAATAATAATAATAATAATAATAATAATAATAATAATAATAATAATAATAATAATAATAATAATAATAATAATAATAATAATAATAATAATAATAATAATAATAATAATAATAATAATAATAATAATAATAATAATAATAATAATAATAATAATAATAATAATAATAATAATAATAATAATAATAATAATAATAATAATAATAATAATAATAATAATAATAATAATAATAATAATAATAATAATAATAATAATAATAATAATAATAATAATAATAATAATAATAATAATAATAATAATAATAATAATAATAATAATAATAATAATAATAATAATAATAATAATAATAATAATAATAATAATAATAATAATAATAATAATAATAATAATAATAATAATAATAATAATAATAATAATAATAATAATAATAATAATAATAATAATAATAATAATAATAATAATAATAATAATAATAATAATAATAATAATAATAATAATAATAATAATAATAATAATAATAATAATAATAATAATAATAATAATAATAATAATAATAATAATAATAATAATAATAATAATAATAATAATAATAATAATAATAATAATAATAATAATAATAATAATAATAATAATAATAATAATAATAATAATAATAATAATAATAATAATAATAATAATAATAATAATAATAATAATAATAATAATAATAATAATAATAATAATAATAATAATAATAATAATAATAATAATAATAATAATAATAATAATAATAATAATAATAATAATAATAATAATAATAATAATAATAATAATAATAATAATAATAATAATAATAATAATAATAATAATAATAATAATAATAATAATAATAATAATAATAATAATAATAATAATAATAATAATAATAATAATAATAATAATAATATTAATAATGATAAGATTTTCACCAAAATCTTGAATAATCGCATTCTTCAGGAGATAGACCCTGTATGGCAGCAGATATACGAACAACGTGGCAGTAAAAGGGGCCTGTCAGGTTGCAAAGAGAATCTGTTAGTGGATCGATGCGTCATTCAGGACGCGATCTACTATCAGCGCAACCTGTCAATGGCCTGGATTGACTACCGCAAGGCATTCGACTCAACATCTCATGAGCTTGTTCTCTTCTTGCTCAAATGCGTTGGGGTCAATCGCAATACAGTGGGATGCATTCAGCGTACGATGCAGCTTTGGCGAACACGGTTCCACATTTCATGTGGTAACGACAAACGTGTAACCGAAGTTGTACAGTACAAACGAGGAGTCTTTCAGGGAGATTCTCTGAGCCCTCTGCTGTTTTGCATCTCACTGCTGCCGATATCTGTTGCGCTACGCCGCACCCGTGGATACTCAGTGGGTCCACCAAATGATCGAAAATACTCGATCACCCACTTACTCTACATGGATGATCTGAAGGTGTATGCTCCTGATGAGGAACACCTTCAGACATCCTTGAATATCGTAGGAGAGTATACACGGGATGTCGGCATGGCTTTCGGGTTGGACAAGTGCGCGGTCGTTAATCTGGTGAAGGGTAAGTGTTCCGATGTGCGTGAAGATATCGAGTTAGTAGATGGGAGCGTCATAGACCATCTTGACGCCGGAGAGTCGTACAAATATCTAGGGATTGACGGGAGTCCTATGCAGGACGTCTCGAAAATCAGAACGACTCTCTGCAGCGAGTATGTGCGGAGACTCCGGAAAATCTGGTCATCAGAACTTTCCGGGAAAAACAAAGTCTCTGCAACGAACATGCTTGCTGTCCCGGTACTTCTGTACTCTTTCGGTGTCCTGAAATGGGCCCGAAAAGAGCTCAGAGATCTCGATATCAAGACACGCCAAGTAATGAATATGCATCGGAGCATGCACCCTAAGTCTTCAGTCACCAGATTATACCTTTCCCGGCACATCGGAGGGAGAGGTTTACAGAGCTTGGAGTGTCTGCACGATCGTTTGGTTTTGGGTATAACATACGAGGTTGTCAATTTCACAGCAGATGAAGACGACTTCCTTATGCAAATTGTTCAAAGTCATGAAAATAGGCATAAGGGAGCGTTTTTATATAAGGCAGCAATGTACGCGGCAAAATCCCTCGGTCTTGGAAGAGTAAACCCGCTTATTAAACTCCCTAAGGAGGAATTTAAGACGGTCATCAGGAATGCTGAGCAACAAAAACTGCTTAGTACGCACATGGACAAGTCCATGCACAGCGTGTTCTTTAAACACGTGCGTGATCATGGCTTGTCCACACAGCTGACGTTTTCCTTCCTTAAGTCAGCTGGCCTGATGTCCGAGACCGAAGGATATATTTTTGCCTGCCAAGATGGTGTTATTAACACTCTCGAATACCGTGCTAAAGTGCTCCAGACGCAGCTACCCGACACTTTGTGTAGGGTTTGTAAACAGCATCCAGAGACGCTTATGCATCTTTTGTCAGCATGTCCTGTGCTGGCAAGAAATGCATACATCCAGCGCCATAATGCTGCTCTGCGAGTACTTTATTACCATCTTAGACACACGCACGGTATCGACAAAACACCAGTGCTGCCTTATCTGCCAGGAGATATTCCGCAAGTTGTTGAGAATGAGCGTTGCCGTATTTATTGGAACGTGCCATTCGCAACAACGCGGAAAATCGATCATAATAAACCTGATATTGTGCTCTTCGATAAAACCGCTCGTAACATTTATGTTATTGAGTTCTCAGCTCCGGCTGAGTATAACATCACAGTTAAAGAAGAGCACAAACACGAGATATATCAGGATCTCCTGTTTGAAATTGGCAAACTTTACCCAGGCTACCGTGTCAAGCTTGTCGTACTCATTGTTGGCGTCCTAGGAGGGATGAAACAGTCTTTTGTTTCTGCATTGGCTAAAATCCCAACTTGTTTATCGCAAGTTGAGTTTTTGGCATCGCGGATGCAAAAGGCTGTGATACTCGGATCCCTCCGTCTCCTAAGGCAACGGAACTTGGCCTGCTGCGCATGCTGATCATCTTGTTGATGAAGCATCGCAGCAGTAATGATTTGGCGCTCAGGTGAGGCCCTCGGTAGAGTCGGACTACCGGGGATAACCCCCTGAGCATTTAACTAAAAAACAATAATAATAATAATAATAATAATAATAATAATAATAATAATAATAATAATAATAATAATAATAATAATAATAATAATAATAATAATAATAGTAATAATAATAATAATAATAATAATAATAATAATAATAATAATAATAATAATAATAATAATAATAATAATAATAATAATAATAATAATAATAATAATAATAATAATAATAATAATAATAATAATAATAATAATAATAATAATAATAATAATAATAATAATAATAATAATAATAATAATAATAATAATAATAATAATAATAATAATAATAATAATAATAATAATAATAATAATAATAATAATAATAATAATAATAATAATAATAATAATAATAATAATAATAATAATAATAATAATAATAATAATAATAATAATAATAATAATAATAATAATAATAATAATAATAATAATAATAATAATAATAATAATAATAATAATAATAATAATAATAATAATAATAATAATAATAATAATAATAATAATAATAATAATAATAATAATAATAATAATAATAATAATAATAATAATAATAATAATAATAATAATAATAATAATAATAATAATAATAATAATAATAATAATAATAATAATAATAATAATAATAATAATAATAATAATAATAATAATAATAATAATAATAATAATAATAATAATAATAATAATAATAATAATAATAATAATAATAATAATAATAATAATAATAATAATAATAATAATAATAATAATAATAATAATAATAATAATAATAATAATAATAATAATAATAATAATAATAATAATAATAATAATAATAATAATAATAATAATAATAATAATAATAATAATAATAATAATAATAATAATAATAATAATAATAATAATAATAATAATAATAATAATAATAATAATAATAATAATAATAATAATAATAATAATAATAATAATAATAATAATAATAATAATAATAATAATAATAATAATAATAATAATAATAATAATAATAATAATAATAATAATAATAATAATAATAATAATAATAATAATAATAATAATAATAATAATAATAATAATAATAATAATAATAATAATAATAATAATAATAATAATAATAATAATAATAATAATAATAATAATAATAATAATAATAATAATAATAATAATAATAATAATAATAATAATAATAATAATAATAATAATAATGTTACGTCCGAATTATTTTTCATTTTTAATTTTCTCGGTCGTTTCATATTATTATGTCATTTCATTATATTTTATTTTATTCTATTTTATCTTTATCTTAGTAGTTGAAAAATTTGTCTAGACACGTAAATTATGTCCAAATATTTTCCCAAATCACAAAGATTTCTAATCCTCACCAAGGACAGAGTGGCAGCTGACGCACTTCTTTATCGCTACTGCACTCTAAATAAGTAAAGTAAATAGTACTTTTGTAATGAGTTTTTAATGTCTCCAAATTGAAAAATACTTAAACATAATTTATGGTGTCTAGACAAAGGAATGTTTAAATAAATAAAAGCAAAAGACTTTCTTTTCTTTTTTTTTCTTTTACAATAGAATATAACAATTATTAAGAATCGTCCGGAATAAAAATACTGAAGTAAAGATATGATAGAATAAAACTTATACCTGGAAAACAGAGAAAAGAACCAAATGATGTTTACTAGCAATATTTAAAAATAATTTTAGTTAATACACTATTTAAAAGTAATAAAATAATAAAATATGATGGTCTAAATAAAATATTCAAAACGTAAAATCAAATTTAATATTCAGCTTGAAAACAATAAAATAATATTAATAATAATTTAGATAAAATATTTAAACCTTAAAAATCAAATTAATATTCAATTTAAAATAATAAAATAATAAAATATAATAGTTAAATAAAATATTTAAACTTAAAATCAAATTAATATCCAACTTAAAACAATAGAATAATAAAGGATGATAGTTAAATAGAATATCTAAATTTAAAATAAATTAATAACATAATAAAAGATAATAGGTTGAATAAAATATTAGTAATCAAATAAAAACTAAACAAAAAGAATATTAAAATATGAGAATTTAAATAAATGAAATATTAGAATAAATAAAAAAAAAAGGATGACAATTTCATTCAACCATAATTTAACGGAAATTTAGTCGAATTACTTTTATTATTAGTATTATCAATATTATTATTATTAAAATTATTTTGATTACATTTATTATTTAAATAAAAAAAAACGCGGGGTGAGTTACAAAGAACAGAAGAGAGGGAGACAGGAAAATCAACGTGGAAGGGATAGTGCGGCCCCGAAACGGTGGTTTTCCGTAAGGAAGTGGAAAACTTCGGGTGGAAGTGGAAGAACGTGGGAAGAGATTTTCCCCCAAATACAGAACCTGGAGTATCCGCCCATTTTTTCCGCAGGCCTAACAAGCGGCCCCAAAAACAGTCAGTTGTGTCGTGAGTCCCGAACTACCCGTTATTCCCAATATCCAAGTTATCCATTTTCTTACAATATAGGCTGGTAGCCATTATTTTTTTTTGGAACAGTTCATTCATTTAACAGTTTACAATCTTAACAGTTATAATTTTAACAGTTATTCGTTTAACAATTTATTAAGATTTTCAAGAAGTTATAATACAGAATAGGCTGGTAGCCATTCTTTTGGCAGTCTAGGATTTTCCAACAGTATAATACAAAATAGGCTGGTAGCCATTATTTAAACAGTATAATATCCAAACAAATAATCACACAGAGTGGGCTGGTAGCCACCTGATTTGGAAAATAAGGACCTCGATCAACTCACCCCGAACAAAACCAATAGAAAAATAAGAACGTCGAATAATTATAATTACTGAGTAAGTCAATATAAATTTTTTTTAATGTTCAAAATAATGATTTAATAGAAATACCGGTGTTACGTTATTAAGCGTCAGTTGTTGAGAATTAACCATTTAAAAATTCCGAGTAATCTTGTAAAACAACCTTGACTTCTGTATTCTCATTTTCCATTATTTATCTCATTGAAATTTGTGTAACAATATATCTATTTAATTACAATTTAAATTCATGTTTTTAATTTCCATATTCCCTCATTGAAATTTCTTGTCCCCGGTCTATTGGTCGAAAGACTAGGACCAAATATATTCTATAGAAGTCCGATTTTAAAGTAGGTCGAGTTTCTCGCTCATAATTTGGCATCCTTAACACCGTTGCCATATTATAGTCAGGGCTCAAAGCCTGCTTTTATTGCAAATCCGACATAACAATTTTGGCGCTCGAACAGGGACCTGAAATTTTACTGAGGGAACAATTTTAAATTTCAAAAATTTCATTTAATTAAAATCCTTTTTATTATGAAATAAATATAAATGTCCCATGAAGATGCAAGTCGGTATTCTTTAAGAAGTCAAGGTAGCGCGTCGCACCCCGATGGTTTACCCCCAGTCAATAAACGCAAACATAATTTTAAATTTTTAGAGAACACAGGTGATTCGGGTATTAATATAACAGATAAAAGTCTAATAACATCAGATGAAAGCTCGGGTGACGATACCGAAACGAACCAGTTGAAAGTAACTTTAGAAAATCCGCAAAATACTAGTGAAAACGATACGTTGAATAATACGGTTGAACATAACGATAATAATCAAATCTTAAATAACGATAATAATCAAACCTTGAATAACGATAATAATCAAATTTTGAATAACGATAATCATCAAAACTTAATCAACAATAGTAATCAAATTTTGAATAACGATAATAATCAAACCTTAAATAACGATAATAATCAGAATTTAAACCACAACGTTAATAATAATTTGAATAACGTAAATAATTTAGCAAATATGACTCTACCTACGAGTCAAATTATTTCCTTAAATGATGCTTTGGTTTGTGTTCCTCGTTTTGATGGTACTCCGGGTGATTTAATAGACTTTATTAGTTGTTGTGAGGAAGCAAGAGACATGCTTCCTGAAGCTGCCAGAACAAATCTTGCGAAATTAATATACGCGAGTAAATTAAGTAGGAACGTAAAAGAATCATTAAATAATAAAACCCCTGAAACGATTTCCCACTTAATTACTGATTTAAAAAAAATTTTTGTTTCTTCAAAAACACTTTTTCAATTACAAGGTGAACTCGGGAGAATTTATCAGCGTGAGAACGAATCGGTAATCGAGTTCGTGAATCGGTTACGAAAAAAAGCAAGAGAAATCGTAGAATGGTATCGTTCAAATAACCCTAATGCAACCGAAGCTAACATTCAAACTTTTAAAGACCAAACAGACACTTCTGTCGCCGATTGTTTTACACAAAATTTGAAAAATGAGATTGATCAGAGAATGACGGCATGCGCAACTGTCGACGAGGCTCTCACTAAAGCAATAACCATCGAGAAGAAACTTAACGCGCGGAAAGAATTAAAACGCGACCCCAACGCTGGGAAAGAGACGGATGGTAAAAAAGATAAACCTGTAAAACACGCCATAATTAATAACGGTAATAGTAGTAAGGATCATTCTAATGATATTAGTAGTTCAAAATCAGACAAAACAAATATTAATTCAAATATCGTTAATTCAATTCAAACCGGCAGCGATAATATAATAAACTGTTATAAATGTAATAAACCAGGGCATATTGCTCGAAATTGTCCAGACTCATCGGATGAGAAATGTCAAATTTGTTATACGCAGGGTCATGTAGCCAAGCATTGTCCACAATTTAATAGAAATAGTAAAGATAGATTTGCAAATGTTAAATGCCAAATTTGCGGTATTATGGGGCACACAGCTAGAATTTGTAGACAAAACCCTAACTCGGGGTCAAATAATAATAATGTCAATTCACTAAATAGATACTGCAACTATTGCAAAAGAAGTTCACACAATGATAATGAATGTTGGCAGTTAAAAAAATTTGCGGAATACGTGAAGGGAAATGGGGAAGTGTCCGGCTTAACGGGTGCGAAGCAGGACACGCGTCAGTCGCGCCCAGTAAACACGATTCGGGAAGTCGAATCGGACGACTCCCAATAATGAAAATTGAACTAGGAACAGATTTAGACGATTTACCCTATGCGGTCGTGGGTAAATCTAACGGACACCACGATTTAACCATGATGTTAGATTCGGGTGCTTCTCCAAACTTAATAAAACAACAATATATAACCAATTTTAAGAAAGTAGATTCAGATGATATTATAGAGCTACATGGCATCGCGGATATACCTATTCCCACACTCGGTAGTATTAAAGTCAAATTGTTTGGAAAAGAAGCCGTGTGTCATATTGTACCGGACGATTTAGCGATTCCTCACGCGGGGTTAGTGGGTTCTCAATTTTTTTCAACTTATGGTGCAAAAATTGATTATAGAAATAGAATACTAGAAATCGGCAAGGAACAATACCCATTTAAAAAATCAAACCGAATTGAAAATGGTGTCATGTACATACCTCCGCGTAGTGAGTCGACATTTTTCGTAAACGTTAAAAATCCAGAAATCTCAGAAGGTCTAATTCCGAAATTAAAAGTATGTAAAGGGGTTTTCGCGGGAAATTGTTTGGTACGAATTAACAACGGCCGCGCTTATATGCAAATTTATAACACCACTAACGACGAAGTGGGAATTAAGATTCCCGATTTAATCGTGCGAGAAGTAGAGAGGATTCGTCCCCCTACCCCTATTGATCAAGGAAATCATGTAGATGACATCTTAAATAATTGCAGAGTTACTAAGAGAATATTTTCTATTGTAAAAAATTACAGTAATGACGAGAGACTCCAGAAATTAACACCTTTATTAAGACTTGACTATTTAAGTGAAGTAGAAAAGCATCACGTAGAACGTTTGGTACAAAAATATTCTGACCGATTTTATATTCCTGGAGAACCATTAGGTTCATCCACTTTATACAGACATAGAATTCCAGTAAACTTTGATCTTCCTATTACCACTAAACAATACCGAATTCCACAATCCTTAAAGACAGAAGTTGATAAACAAGTTAAAGAAGGTCTTGAGACCGGTGTCATTAAACCGTCAGAATCCCCCTTTAATAGCCCCATCTGGGTAGTACCAAAAAAATTAGATTCTCAAGGAAATCGCAGGTGGCGATTAGTTATTGATTTCAGAAACCTTAACGACCGGACTATTACCGACGCTTATCCTCTACCTAATATTACAGATATCCTTGATCAATTAGGGGTGCAAAATATTTTTCCGTGTTTGATTTGGCGTCGGGATATCATCAGATTGAGATGGATCCTAGGGACAGTTGTAAAACCGCTTTTTCAACTCCGCAAGGTCACTGGGAATTTGCGCGAATGCCATTCGGACTAAAGAATGCACCAGCAACCTTTCAGAGACTGATGGATACGGTTTTGACTGGCCTGCAAGGCGTTTCAATGTTCGTATATCTCGACGATATAATCGTATTTGCTAAAAATCTCGAGGAACATGAGAAAAGAATCGATGATCTAATGCTAAGGCTCCGCAAAGCTAACTTACAATTACAACCCGACAAATGCGAATTTTTACGACCCGAAGTTAACTATTTGGGCCATGTGATAAGCTGTGAGGGCCTAAAGCCTGACCCACGTAAATTAGAAGCCGTAGAAAAATTTCCGGTACCAAAAAACAAAAAAACATACGGGAATTTTTGGGGTTAACTGGTTATTATAGGAGATTCATAAAGAATTTTTCTAAGATAGCCAAACCCTTAACTAAATTACTGGAAAAAGATATTGATTTTGTATGGTCTCAAGATGCGCAATTGGCATTTGAAACCCTAAAACGTGCACTATGTACTGCTCCTATTCTGCAGTACCCAGATTTTTCCCAATCATTTATAATTACGACCGATGCCTCTGGGATCGCGGTGGGCGCGGTACTGTCTCAGGGGGAAATTGGTAAAGATAAACCGGTCGCGTACTTTTCTAGGGTTTTACGGGGAGCGGAGTTACGCTATGATACTTATGAAAAAGAGGCTTTAGCAATAGTAGAAGCAATAAAACATTATAGACCATATGTATACGGTCGTCGATTTACGGTGGTCACGGATCACAAACCTTTAGTATGGTTTCGAACTGCACAAGACGGGAATTCACGAGTCCTGAAATGGCGGTTAAGATTAGCGGAGTATGATTACGAGGTAAAGTACAAACCGGGGAAAATCAATTCGAACGCGGACGCGTTGTCGCGGAATCCCCGGGTCTCGTTAACGTTACTACTCGCGCACAAAAAAAAGCGGAAGAAACTCAAAATAAGCCTCTCGACGAAAGGCTACAAGAAATAATAGACAGTTTTGAAACAATTGAAAAGGAAACCGTTGAAAAAGGGGTCGTCGCTCCCGAGTGTGTTGACGAACCGCCTAAGCGGAAACCAGGTAGGCCGCCGAAAACCGTAATAAATAAAGAAAAGGTTCGTTCTGGGTCTAAAAGGATAGGGAATCTCGGAGAGTTGCGCGAAACTGAAGAGTCTAACCTACCATATATTATTCACTCTCAATCCAGCGGTTCGGATACAGATGAATCCCAATCAAATGATGAGAGTGAAACAGATACAGAAAAGGTTGTTGTGCAACCGGGGTCGGAAGACACTCAGGTTGAATCGAATATAGTTGTAAGCAAAGAGTTGTTCGAATACAGGCGGGACAATTTGATGTTTTTCTTAGACGCGGCCGGGCATCCTTTGGATAAGGGCTCTCAATCTTTGAAACAGTTGAATAAATTGCCTACGGTCAACCTAGAAGCGGGACAGATCTTTTCATCAAGGGTAAATCGAATAAACTATTTCGGGTTGATAATTCGAAGCCTTAATGGAGAATCCGGTCTCCTAATTCGGAGCAATATTGGCAAGACACTTGTAAAACTAAAAAGAATTCTAAGGGATAAAAATCTTAATATAATCTCCGTAGCCTATTCGGAGTATATCGAAAATATACCGTGGGTAGAGGTTCTAATGATGATAAAAGACGTTTTTCACGGGGAAAGAATCAAAGTAATTATCTGTATGGGAACGATTCGTTATATTCCGACTAATGAACGGGATAGAGTATTCTTCGAAGCTCACAACTCACCCATTGGGGGTCACAAAGGGGTTTCGAAAACTTATCATCGCATAAAGAATCACTTTTATTGGGAAAACCTCAAAGAGGATATCCAACGCCGAATACAACAATGCTTGGAATGTCAGCTAAAGAAGTTAGTGAGAGTAAAGACTCGTCAACCAATGGTCATTACTGATACCCCAGGCACGGTCTTCGAAAAACTCGCCATGGACATTGTAGGTCCATTACCGGTTACCCAGTATGAAAACGAATATATTTTAACTATGCAGGATCAGTTATCAAAGTTTTGCGTGGCTGCGCCTCTCCGAGATATGTTGGCAACCACTGTCGCTGACGTATTTATTAAGAGGTTTGTTTGCCATTATGGAGCACCAAAGACGTTGCTCACGGATCAAGGGAGGAATTTCATAAGTTCCTTCTTGCAGCGAATTTGTAAACGGTTTCGAATAAAGAAAATTCAAACTACGGCATTCAGACCTCAGTCCAACGGATCGCTGGAGAGGTCACATCATGTCTTGGGAGAATATTTAAAACAATATGTAGATTCAGAAAAAAATTGGGATGACTGGCTTGAGCTAGCTACCTTTTCATATAATACCTCAGTACACGAAGGAACACGTTTTACACCCTTCGAGTTAGTTTTCGGTAAAATCGCGCGGGTTCCTACCGAAGAACCCTTACATGAATTAGATTGTCTTCCTACCTATAACGGCTACATACAAGACTTAGTGAAACGGTTAAACGATATTCGTATTCTTGCGCGTGAAAATTTGATAACAGCCAAACAACGTTCGAAAGCTTACTATGATACAAACTTAAAATCGGTAACCTTTAAAGAGGGTGATTTTGTATTTCTACTAAAAGGGCCCAAATCTGGTAAATTCACCGACCATTATGATGGGCCTTACGAAATTTTGCAAGTATTATCCGACAACAATATTAAGATTAAAATTAAAAATAAAGAAAAGGTTGTTCACTCTAATCGGTTAAAAAAATCTAAAATATCGGTACAAGACGCGAAAAATCAACAAAAAAAAAAAGAGACTAGAGATGTTAAGGAGCTTGATCCGGATTATCAAGGTTAATAATTCTCTTTATTTTCAGAGATGAAGCAACTGGCAGTTCTATTCTTAATCGCCGTATGGCGACCGGTTTCGGCCATAATAGGCTACGATTGCGGAAGTAAAATCCTTAACATGACCACGATATCCCTTCTGGATATCGATGAATGCGACGTAGACGTGGATCAGGTGGACATGTCCCTAGTAGACGTTTTTCTACTACAAATGAATGAATACGAACATGTTAACGTAATGCAATGTAAAATAGAGATCCATAGAACAATTTATTATTGCGGGGCTTCGTCCCATTTAGCTATCGTAGAAAACGCCTACATGGAATATGTCCACCCGATCTCACGTGAAATGTGCCAGGTAGCGCACGACCATGGCACATTAAGAATAGGACAGACAATTATTGACGGGCTGATGGTAAATTCGACAACGACTCGTAGTATCACATTAGCCGGAAGCGCTACCGTAGGTGGTAGTTGTGAACAAGCTTTTTATTCAGACCCCTATGGGTCCTGGAGTAACGTAGTCGTTCTAGGTACAGTTCGTATCACTTTACAATCTATGTTAACTAGAATTAAGGTAGAAAATAATAAAATTTATTTACCCTCTGGGTACCATTGTAATTTAAAGACTGGAACCTGTATAGACCCCGAAAGTGGACATACGTTTTGGGATCCCCTGCCGCGCAGATATTGCGCGGATAACACTTATTCTTTATTGTATCGAGGTACCGCTAATAAACTTAGGTCTAAAACTGAAGAGGTCTATACGGTAAATGTAAGAGACACAAGCTTCTCATTAAGAACGATTGGATCTGAAACCTCATGTGATCTCACCATACACAAAACGGAACACCCGAAACTTTTCATTGTAGAAGGAAAAGACTTGGGAATCTTAGAAAAAAACAACGCAATACAGACTAACTCGGATAATTTAGATATATTTTTGTACGTAAATGCAAAAATGATTTATGTGGAGAGGTACATTAGGTATCAGGTTCAATCACTATATCTAGATGTAATGAAACACCGCTGTAGATTAGAAAAAGAATTATTGAAAAATACATTAGCGATAGCGTCGACACAACCGGACGAATTTGCATTTAGATACATGGGAGGACCTGGGTACATGGCGGTTCTAGCGGGAGAAGTCGTGCACATCGTCCAATGCGTGCCGGTAGAAGTGAAAATCCAGCGTGCAGACAAATGCTTCAATCGTATTCCAGTTCAACGGGGAAATCAGAGCTATTTTCTGACACCCAGAACCCACGTCATCACCACCCACGCAAACGAAATACCTTGCAACTCCCCTTTGTTGCAATATTATCGCCTGGGAACCACTTGGTATAAGTTGATGCCAACACCTGTAGAAGCACTGCCACCTGTAAGCCTCAAACCAGAAACCAAAATAACATGGGAGTACAAAAGCCCCGCACATTTGGCCACCAGCGGAATTTACTCAGAGGAGGACCTGGACGCCATGAGGAACCGTATAATGTTTACCATGGAACAAACTGCAGTAGTAGAAATTGTAGCACAACAATTCACCAACGGACTAAAGGTTTCACCATCCATCCTCAACGCCCTTGACGAAGAGATGTTGGACAAATTGGCTGAAAGCGCCTGGGAAAGAACACTGGGGAAGTTTCTTCAGTTCGGCACATTCAGCGCAGGAATAATTGGCGTTTTCATGGTGGTAAGAATGGTAAAAATACTCGCTGACACACTGGTCCACGGATATACCTTGCACAGTGTGTATGGGTGGTCCTTCCACCTAGTTGGTGCACTATGGGATTCGATGACCCATTTATTGTTGCATTTAGCAAAACACCCAGGACGAGAACCAAAAAAATTAGAAGCTAGCGCTCCAAACATGGAAGAAGAAACCATCGCTCTCACAGCGATTAATAAACCTGACATGTACCCAGAATTACCGACCAAAATCCAACCAGCTGAGAAGAATCGAACCTTTTGTTAGAAAAAAAAACTTTATTTGACGTCACTCTCATTCGAGACCTCACTCGTGCTTCCGTCTAACGATGGGGGTGTTACGTCCGAATTATTTTTCATTTTTAATTTTCTCGGTCGTTTCATATTATTATGTCATTTCATTATATTTTATTTTATTCTATTTTATCTTTATCTTAGTAGTTGAAAAATTTGTCTAGACACGTAAATTATGTCCAAATATTTTCCCAAATCACAAAGATTTCTAATCCTCACCAAGGACAGAGTGGCAGCTGACGCACTTCTTTATCGCTACTGCACTCTAAATAAGTAAAGTAAATAGTACTTTTGTAATGAGTTTTTAATGTCTCCAAATTGAAAAATACTTAAACATAATTTATGGTGTCTAGACAAAGGAATGTTTAAATAAATAAAAGCAAAAGACTTTCTTTTCTTTTTTTTTTCTTTTACAATAGAATATAACAATTATTAAGAATCGTCCGGAATAAAAATACTGAAGTAAAGATATGATAGAATAAAACTTATACCTGGAAAACAGAGAAAAGAACCAAATGATGTTTACTAGCAATATTTAAAAATAATTTTAGTTAATACACTATTTAAAAGTAATAAAATAATAAAATATGATGGTCTAAATAAAATATTCAAAACGTAAAATCAAATTTAATATTCAGCTTGAAAACAATAAAATAATATTAATAATAATTTAGATAAAATATTTAAACCTTAAAAATCAAATTAATATTCAATTTAAAATAATAAAATAATAAAATATAATAGTTAAATAAAATATTTAAACTTAAAATCAAATTAATATCCAACTTAAAACAATAGAATAATAAAGGATGATAGTTAAATAGAATATCTAAATTTAAAATAAATTAATAACATAATAAAAGATAATAGGTTGAATAAAATATTAGTAATCAAATAAAAACTAAACAAAAAGAATATTAAAATATGAGAATTTAAATAAATGAAATATTAGAATAAATAAAAAAAAGGATGACAATTTCATTCAACCATAATTTAACGGAAATTTAGTCGAATTACTTTTATTATTAGTATTATCAATATTATTATTATTAAAATTATTTTGATTACATTTATTATTTAAATAAAAAAAAACGCGGGGTGAGTTACAAAGAACAGAAGAGAGGGAGACAGGAAAATCAACGTGGAAGGGATAGTGCGGCCCCGAAACGGTGGTTTTCCGTAAGGAAGTGGAAAACTTCGGGTGGAAGTGGAAGAACGTGGGAAGAGATTTTCCCCAAATACAGAACCTGGAGTATCCGCCCATTTTTTCCGCAGGCCTAACAAGCGGCCCCAAAAACAGTCAGTTGTGTCGTGAGTCCCGAACTACCCGTTATTCCCAATATCCAAGTTATCCATTTTCTTACAATATAGGCTGGTAGCCATTATTTTTTTTTGGAACAGTTCATTCATTTAACAGTTTACAATCTTAACAGTTATAATTTTAACAGTTATTCGTTTAACAATTTATTAAGATTTTCAAGAAGTTATAATACAGAATAGGCTGGTAGCCATTCTTTTGGCAGTCTAGGATTTTCCAACAGTATAATACAAAATAGGCTGGTAGCCATTATTTAAACAGTATAATATCCAAACAAATAATCACACAGAGTGGGCTGGTAGCCACCTGATTTGGAAAATAAGGACCTCGATCAACTCACCCCGAACAAAACCAATAGAAAAATAAGAACGTCGAATAATTATAATTACTGAGTAAGTCAATATAAATTTTTTTTTTAATGTTCAAAATAATGATTTAATAGAAATACCGGTGTTACGTTATTAAGCGTCAGTTGTTGAGAATTAACCATTTAAAAATTCCGAGTAATCTTGTAAAACAACCTTGACTTCTGTATTCTCATTTTCCATTATTTATCTCATTGAAATTTGTGTAACAATATATCTATTTAATTACAATTTAAATTCATGTTTTTAATTTCCATATTCCCTCATTGAAATTTCTTGTCCCCGGTCTATTGGTCGAAAGACTAGGACCAAATATATTCTATAGAAGTCCGATTTTAAAGTAGGTCGAGTTTCTCGCTCATAATTTGGCATCCTTAACACCGTTGCCATATTATAGTCAGGGCTCAAAGCCTGCTTTTATTGCAAATCCGACATAACAATAATAATAATAATAATAATAATAATAATAATAATAATAATAATAATAATAATAATAATAATAATAATAATAATAATAATAATAATAATAATAATAATAATAATAATAATAATAATAATAATAATAATAATAATAATAATAATAATAATAATAATAATAATAATAATAATAATAATAATAATAATAATAATAATAATAATAATAATAATAATAATAATAATAATAATAATAATAATAATAATAATAATAATAATAATAATAATAATAATAATAATAATAATAATAATAATAATAATAATAATAATAATAATAATAATAATAATAATAATAATAATAATAATAATAATAATAATAATAATAATAATAATAATAATAATAATAATAATAATAATAATAATAATAATAATAATAATAATAATAATAATAATAATAATAATAATAATAATAATAATAATAATAATAATAATAATAATAATAATAATAATAATAATAATAATAATAATAATAATAATAATAATAATAATAATAATAATAATAATAATAATAATAATAATAATAATAATAATAATAATAATAATAATAATAATAATAATAATAATAATAATAATAATAATAATAATAATAATAATAATAATAATAATAATAATAATAATAATAATAATAATAATAATAATAATAATAATAATAATAATAATAATAATAATAATAATAATAATAATAATAATAATAATAATAATAATAATAATAATAATAATAATAATAATAATAATAATAATAATAATAATAATAATAATAATAATAATAATAATAATAATAATAATAATAATAATAATAATAATAATAATAATAATAATAATAATAATAATAATAATAATAATAATAATAATAATAATAATAATAATAATAATAATAATAATAATAATAATAATAATAATAATAATAATAATAATAATAATAATAATAATAATAATAATAATAATAATAATAATAATAATAATAATAATAATAATAATAATAATAATAATGATAATAATAATAATAATAGTAATAATAATAATAATAATAATAATAATAATAATAATAATAATAATAATAATAATAATAATATTAATAATGATAAGATTTTCACCAAAATCTTGAATAATCGCATTCTTCAGGAGATAGACCCTGTATGGCAGCAGATATACGAACAACGTGGCAGTAAAAGGGGCCTGTCAGGTTGCAAAGAGAATCTGTTAGTGGATCGATGCGTCATTCAGGACGCGATCTACTATCAGCGCAACCTGTCAATGGCCTGGATTGACTACCGCAAGGCATTCGACTCAACATCTCATGAGCTTGTTCTCTTCTTGCTCAAATGCGTTGGGGTCAATCGCAATACAGTGGGATGCATTCAGCGTACGATGCAGCTTTGGCGAACACGGTTCCACATTTCATGTGGTAACGACAAACGTGTAACCGAAGTTGTACAGTACAAACGAGGAGTCTTTCAGGGAGATTCTCTGAGCCCTCTGCTGTTTTGCATCTCACTGCTGCCGATATCTGTTGCGCTACGCCGCACCCGTGGATACTCAGTGGGTCCACCAAATGATCGAAAATACTCGATCACCCACTTACTCTACATGGATGATCTGAAGGTGTATGCTCCTGATGAGGAACACCTTCAGACATCCTTGAATATCGTAGGAGAGTATACACGGGATGTCGGCATGGCTTTCGGGTTGGACAAGTGCGCGGTCGTTAATCTGGTGAAGGGTAAGTGTTCCGATGTGCGTGAAGATATCGAGTTAGTAGATGGGAGCGTCATAGACCATCTTGACGCCGGAGAGTCGTACAAATATCTAGGGATTGACGGGAGTCCTATGCAGGACGTCTCGAAAATCAGAACGACTCTCTGCAGCGAGTATGTGCGGAGACTCCGGAAAATCTGGTCATCAGAACTTTCCGGGAAAAACAAAGTCTCTGCAACGAACATGCTTGCTGTCCCGGTACTTCTGTACTCTTTCGGTGTCCTGAAATGGGCCCGAAAAGAGCTCAGAGATCTCGATATCAAGACACGCCAAGTAATGAATATGCATCGGAGCATGCACCCTAAGTCTTCAGTCACCAGATTATACCTTTCCCGGCACATCGGAGGGAGAGGTTTACAGAGCTTGGAGTGTCTGCACGATCGTTTGGTTTTGGGTATAACATACGAGGTTGTCAATTTCACAGCAGATGAAGACGACTTCCTTATGCAAATTGTTCATAGTCATGAAAATAGGCATAAGGGAGCGTTTTTATATAAGGCAGCAATGTACGCGGCAAAATCCCTCGGTCTTGGAAGAGTAAACCCGCTTATTAAACTCCCTAAGGAGGAATTTAAGACGGTCATCAGGAATGCTGAGCAACAAAAACTGCTTAGTACGCACATGGACAAGTCCATGCACAGCGTGTTCTTTAAACACGTGCGTGATCATGGCTTGTCCACACAGCTGACGTTTTCCTTCCTTAAGTCAGCTGGCCTGATGTCCGAGACCGAAGGATATATTTTTGCCTGCCAAGATGGTGTTATTAACACTCTCGAATACCGTGCTAAAGTGCTCCAGACGCAGCTACCCGACACTTTGTGTAGGGTTTGTAAACAGCATCCAGAGACGCTTATGCATCTTTTGTCAGCATGTCCTGTGCTGGCAAGAAATGCATACATCCAGCGCCATAATGCTGCTCTGCGAGTACTTTATTACCATCTTAGACACACGCACGGTATCGACAAAACACCAGTGCTGCCTTATCTGCCAGGAGATATTCCGCAAGTTGTTGAGAATGAGCGTTGCCGTATTTATTGGAACGTGCCATTCGCAACAACGCGGAAAATCGATCATAATAAACCTGATATTGTGCTCTTCGATAAAACCGCTCGTAACATTTATGTTATTGAGTTCTCAGCTCCGGCTGAGTATAACATCACAGTTAAAGAAGAGCACAAACACGAGATATATCAGGATCTCCTGTTTGAAATTGGCAAACTTTACCCAGGCTACCGTGTCAAGCTTGTCGTACTCATTGTTGGCGTCCTAGGAGGGATGAAACAGTCTTTTGTTTCTGCATTGGCTAAAATCCCAACTTGTTTATCGCAAGTTGAGTTTTTGGCATCGCGGATGCAAAAGGCTGTGATACTCGGATCCCTCCGTCTCCTAAGGCAACGGAACTTGGCCTGCTGCGCATGCTGATCATCTTGTTGATGAAGCATCGCAGCAGTAATGATTTGGCGCTCAGGTGAGGCCCTCGGTAGAGTCGGACTACCGGGGATAACCCCTGAGCATTTAACTAAAAAACAATAATAATAATAATAATAATAATAATAATAATAATAATAATAATAATAATAATAATAATAATAATAATAATAATAATAATAATAATAATAGTAATAATAATAATAATAATAATAATAATAATAATAATAATAATAATAATAATAATAATAATAATAATAATAATAATAATAATAATAATAATAATAATAATAATTATAATAATAATAATAATAATAATAATAATAATAATAATAATAATAATAATAATAATAATAATAATAATAATAATAATAATAATAATAATAATAATAATAATAATAATAATAATAATAATAATAATAATAATAATAATAATAATAATAATAATAATAATAATAATAATAATAAAAATAAAAATAATAATGATAATAATAATAATAATATTAATAATGATAAGATTTTCACCAAAATCTTGAATAATCGCATTCTGCAGGAGGTAGACCCTGTATGGCAGCAGATATACGAACAAAGTGGCAGTAAAAGAGGCCAGTCAGGTTGCAAAGAGAATCTGTTAGTAGATCGATGCGTCATTCAAGACGCGATCTACTATCAGCGCAACCTGTCAATGGCCTGGATTGATTACCGCAAGGCATTTGACTCAACATCTCATGAGCTTATTCTCTTTTTGCTCAAATGCCTTGGGGTCAATCGCGATACAGTGGGATGCATTCAGCGTACGATGCAGCTTTGGCGAACACGGTTCCACATTTCATGTAGTAACGACAAACGTGTAACCGAATTTGTACAGTACAAACGAGGAGTCTTTCAGGGAGATTCCCTGAGCCCTCTGCTGTTTTGCATCTCACGGCTGCCACTATCTGTTGCGCTACTCCGCACCCGTGGATACTCAGTGAGTCCACCAACTTATCGAAAATATTCGATCACCCACTTACTCTACATGGATGATCTGAAGGTGTATGCTCCTGATGAGGAACACCTTCAGACATCCTTGAATATCGTAGGAGAGTATACACGGGATGTTGGCATGGCTTTCGGGTTGGACAAGTGCGCGGTCGTTAATCTGGTGAAGGGTAAGTGTTCCGATGTGCGTGAAGATATCGAGTTAGTAGATGGGTGCGTCATAGACCATCTTGACGCCGGAGAGTCGTACAAATATCTAGGGATTGACGGGAGTCCTATGCAGGACGTCTCGAAAATCAAAACGACTCTCTGCAGCGAGTATGTGCGGAGGCTCCAGAAAATCTGGTCTTCAGAACTTTCCGGGAAAAACAAAGTCTCTGCAACAACCATGCTTGCTGTCCCGGTACTCCTGTACTCTTTCGGTGTCCTTAAATGGGCCCGAAAAGATCTCAGAGATTTCGATATCAAAACACGCAAAGTCATGAATATGCATCGGAGCATGCACCCTAAGTCCTCAGTCACCAGATTATACCTTTCCCGGCACATCGGAGGGAGAGGTTTACAGAGCTTGGAGTGTCTACATGATCGTTTGGTTTTGGGTATTACATACGAGGTTGTCAAGTTCACAGCAGATGAAGACGACTTCCTTATGCGAATTGTTCATAGTCATGAAAGTAGGCATAAGGGAGCGTTTTTATATAAGGCAGCGATGTACGCGGCAAAATCCCTCGGTCTAGGAAGAGTAAACCCGCTTATTGGACTCCCTAAGGAGGAATTTAAGACGGTCATCAGGAATGCTGAGCAACAAAAACTGCTTAGTACGCATATGGACAAGTCCATGCACTGCGCGTTCTTTAAACACGTGCGTGATCATGGCTTGTCCACACAGCTGACGTTTTCCTTTCTTGAGTCAGCTGGCCTGATGTCCGAGACCGAAGGATATATATATTCTTGCCTGCCAAGATGGTGTTATTAACACTCTCGAATACCGTGCTAAAGTGCTCCAGACGCAGCTACCCGACACTTTGTATAGGGTTTGTAAACAGCATCCAGAGACGCTTATGCATCTTTAGTCAGTATGTCCTGTGCTGGCAAGAAATGCATACATCCAGCGCCATAATGCTGCTTTGCGAGTACTATCACTATCCAAGACACACGCACGGTATCGATAAAACACCAGTTCTGCCTTATCTGCCAGGAGATATTCCGCAAGTTGTTGAGAACGAGCGTTGCCGTATTTATTGGAACGTGCCATTCGCAACAACGCGGAAAATCGACCATAATAAACCTGATATTGTGCTCTTCGATAACACTGCTCGTAACATTTATGTTATCGAGTTCTCAGCTCCGGCTGAGTATAACATCACGGTAAAAGAGGAGCACAAACACGAGATATATCAGGATCTCCTGTTCGAAATTGGCAAGCTTTACCCAGGCTACCGTGTCAAGCTTGTCGTACTCATTGTTGGCGTCCTAGGAGGGATGAAACAGACTTTTGTGTCTGCATTGGCTAAAATCCCAACTTGTTTATCGCAAGTTGAGTTTTTGGCTTCGCGGATGCAAAAGGCTGTAATTCTCGGATCCCTCCGTCTACTTAGGCAACGAAACTTGGCCTGCTGCGCATGCTAATGATTTTGTTGATGAAGCATCGCAGCAGTAACGATTTGGCGCTCAGGTGAGGCCCTCAGTAGAGTCGGACTACCGGGGATAACTCCCTGAGCATTTAACAAAAAGAAGATAATAATAATAATTATAATAATAATAATAATAATAATAATAATAACAATAATAATAATAATAATAATAATAATAATAATAAAAAAATAATAATAATAGTAGAGTCGGACTACCGGGGATAACCTCCTGAGCATTTAACCAAAAAAAAGAAATAATAATAATAATAATAATAACAATAGTAATAATTAATAATAATACTAATAATTAATAATAATAATGGTCATAATAATAATAATAATAATAATAATAAAAAAATAATAATAATAGTAGAGTCGGACTACCGGGGATAACCTCCTGAGCATTTAACCAAAAAAAAGAAATAATAATAATAATAATAATAACAATAGTAATAATTAATAATAATACTAATAATTAATAATAATAATGGTCATAATAATAATAATAATAATAATAATAATCATAATATGTAAAGTTGAGGTGCTTAAATAATAAGATATGGTATAATGTTTCTGAATTTTATTTAAGGAGGTTCATCGGATAATCAATTTTCTTACAATATCTTTCAATTTTTAAACACAAATACTTTTAAGTGTCCTGTATACGTAGAAATTTTTTAAAATAGTCCTTGTGGTACTAAATTTCGAAATATTAACAATTAAAAATCGTACATTTAACATGCATTCCCTATGTTGACCGTAGTTAGAGTGAGCATTTTATTAAATAACAATCGTACTTTTTTTACAACATTTTTTTAAAAACTGAAAATTATTAATTCAATTTATAACAAGTAATTTTTTTCAATAAAAACATAAACGAGCGGTATTCATTTTTTTGTAATCAATTTTTAAAGTTTGTTACTTTTAATGATTTTCAAGCTTTCTCCCATAACCTGACGAGTGAGAGATAGTGACTTGGCAACGTTGCAGCGCGCGGGAAATTCAAAACACAGTAGAAGCCCAAGAGATTTAAATAATTACAAATTATTTTTTAAATTTCGAATTTTTTAAATTTAGTCGTGAAGTCATCGTTCTTTATTATTTATTATTTGTTGTCTCCAACTACGTATAATCTTGAAATTATTCAAAACACTTTCTACAACACATGCTCAAGGGGAAAAATATTCTAAATTAGAATGCAACGTAGCCAAGTCTGAGAAAAGACACAATGGGATCATTTTTATACTTCTGCGCATATAAGAGGATGCGCAAAAGTGTACTGTATCTCAACCACTTCTTATTGTAGTTAGAATGTTTTACACGGGAGAAATATTTCTAAAAGTTGCGAACTACTGCTACCGATGAACCTCCTTAATCAATTTTCTTCATACTCTCAAGCATACTTATAAAAACATTTTTTGAATCTTATTTTAGAAAATACAAATTTTTTAACGAATAAAACTTTGATTATAAGATAAACCTTCACCAGATAAATTTTGAAATGGCTTAATTAATTTATTTTTAAATTGTTTTGTTTTATTTTTCACAATTACGTTGAACATTTTCAATAAAAGTTTATCGTTTTGTTTTCTGTCGCCACTAAACAGTTAGCAAAATGATGATATGGAATGATTATTAGAAAGCCAATGCAGTATAACAATGCAATATTGATCACAAACATTAGAAGTAATATCTTGTAACTGATGTCTATTCCATCTGTATGATCTACAGTTTCTACTGAGTCGTTGAATAAATCTATGGTCACTGGGTGGTCGTCCGAAGCTGTCAAAGTAGATTCCGTATCCATTTTTGTTGACAAAGAAGGCGACCCAATGGACGCCCGGTTTTGTGTGGTCATCGGTGTTTGCAATGATTCCGCAGGGCCGTGTCCAGACCCAGGGAATCTTGTCTGCAGGGCAAACTCCTCTGACGGTAGCATCAGTATAGGGTAAAAGTTGTAACAATTCACGGGTGTTCATGAAAACTAACCACGCAGCGTGATATCTCACTGCATACTAAATTAAATCTATTCCTCCAGTCAAATATATATGTAGTGACTGGGATGTGGTTCGTGGTACTTAATCACTACGATAAATAAATTATCTGACTCCAATTTTAGTATTAATAAAATAATAAATAATGAGTTTTATTTGAATGATAAAATACAAGATAATGCTAGTTGCACTATAGAAATGTGTTAGCTAGTCGCTGTGTATCTCTCTAATTGTACGCGTGTACTGTACTGTGTACTTGTGTGAACTGTTGCTACCGTATATCGTATCCGCGTGGGGGAAAATATTCGGCGATCGATGACGATCGATGATTGACGGACTTATCCGAAATTATGAATATTAAATAATATGAGTAGTGACGTGGTCGCTACAGTACTTCCCCTCTTAAAAAAAATATGATGCTTATTTACAAATGAAAAATAATAAGAAATATTTACAATGAAAAAGAAAATAATAATTTGAGCATGTTTGCTACGTTGTGAAGAAAGTACTAACTAGAGAGAATACAATTAATAATAAACGAAAAAAAATGAATTTAAACGGGTTTAAATTATATAAAAAAAAAAAAATTATGCGTCGTCGGCTACGAAATAGACGGGTTTCAGTCTGTCGATGGAAATCGCAGTATTTGTGCGTTTGTAGTTGACGATGAAATATTTATCGTGCCGCGCAACGACTTCGTACGGACCCTCATACGGAGCTGAGAATGATGGTCCAATCTGTCCAACTCGCACCAGTACGTGGGAACATGTGTTGAGATCTCTGAAACAGAAAACAGAACGCTGTCCATGACGCGAGGTTTCGGCCGGTGCCGAGTTATTAAAATGTGCTTTCAGATCACGTAAAACGCTTTCTGCATTTGCGTGTTTATTTGACGGAACAAGCAGTTCACCTGGTATGCGAATTGGTTCACCATATACAAGCTCAGCTGGGGTAGCTTGAATGTCCTCTTTCCAGGCAGCTCGTAGACCAAGCAAGACGACGGGTAGCGCGTCATACCAAGTGTCATCGTGACACAGCAGTGCGGCCTTGAGTTGTCGGTGTAGGCGTTCCACCAGACCATTAGATTGAGGATGATACGGCGTCGTTACCAGATGTGTTATGCCAAATAGTTTACTCAGCGATTGAAACAACGATGATCTGAATTGTCCTCCTTGGTCGGACGTTATTCTGGCTGGTACACCGTATCTTGAGATCCACTCTCTAAATAACGCGAGTGCGACAGTATCTGCGTCTCCATTTTTAAGTGCAATGGCTTCTGGAAACCGGGTAAATCTGTCGACGTTCGTCAGGCACTTGTTGTAGCCGCGAGATACTGGTAGAGAGACCAAATCGATGTGGATATGCTCAAAACGTTGCGTCGGCAATTCAAAGCGGGCAAGAGGTGAAGATACATTACGATGGATCTTGTTGAGCTGGCAGTTTAAGCAAGCTTTGGCCCATTCTCGACAGTCTTTCTGGATTGATGGCCAGACGTAGCGTTTGCTCACTAGTTTCTGAGATGCTTTGGTGCCAGGGTGTGCCAGAGAGTGTAGTGCATCGAAAACTTTCTTTCGTAGTTGACCAGAAACGTATGGACGTGGTTTACCTGATGAAACATCACAATAAACTGCGGCCGGATGGTCGTTGAAAATTATTTGTTGCCACTGTAGTGACGTTGCAGCGTTGCCAAGAAGATCTCGGAGTTCAGGATCATTCTTCTGAGCGTTTACCAGCTCGTGCGTGGTAATCGGCGTCGAAATGGCTTCAACGCGCGACAGTGTGTCTGCAACGATGTTCTCATGTCCAGAAATGTGTCTGAAATCACTCGTGAATTGGCCAATGAAGTCTAGGCGACGAAATTGCCACGGTGATGCTCGTTCAGTTTGTTGCTGGAAAGCAAAGAGCAAAGGTTTATGATCGGTATAAATTGCAACTTGTTTACCTTCAAAAATATGACGGAAGTGTCGGACAGCTTCGTAGATGGCGTGAAGTTCACGATCGTACGTCGATAATTTTTGAATAGATGGCTGTAGTTTTCTGCTGAAGAAAGCAAGTGGTTGCCATTCTCCGTCAACTAGTTGTTGCAGAACTGCACCAATGGCTGTATTTGATGCGTCTGAGAAAATACCCCAAGTTGCGTCGTCGTTTGGATGCGCAAGCATTGCAGCGTTGGCTAACGCCTGCTTCGCATTGTCATAAGCCTGTCGAAGTTCTGGTGTCTCGACGATCAGCGTTGATCCTTTCACTTTGGGTCCCTCGAGCAGTTTATTCAGCGGTGCAAGGATTTCTGCAGCGTTTCTGATAAATTTCCTGTAGAAATTTATCGTACCTAGAAAACCGCGTAATACAGAAATCGTACTAAGAAATTTTAGGTTAATAATTGCGTCTACCCTGTCGGGCAACGGCTTGATACCTTTACTGCTGATGTGATGACCTAAAAATTCTACCTCATGCTGGCCCAACACTGATTTGGCTGCGTTGATGACAAGTCCGTAGTCTTGTAAGCGCTGAAATAAAATTTTTAAGTGCTCGAGGTGTTGCTCTTCGTTCTCTGAAGCTACTAGGACGTCGTCGATGTACGGGAAGACAAATGGTAGATCTCGTGTGGCCTCATCGATGAAACTTTGAAAAGTTTGTGCGGCATTTCGAAGTCCAAACGTCATGTATGGGAATTCGAACAAACCAAAAGGAGTGATGATGGCTGTCTTTTCAATGTCTTCTTCGGCGACGGGAATTTGGTTAAAGGCTCTAACCAAATCTAGCACTGAAAATATCTTTTTACCGTGCAGCGTTGCGGTAAAATCGTCGAGTCGTCGGACCGGGTAATTATTGTGTATCGTACGCGCATTGAGTGGTCGATAGTCGCCACATGGTCGCCAATCTCCAGATTTCTTGGGTACAAGATGAAGTGGAGATGCCCAAGGACTGGTCGATGGACGTGCGATACCCAGTTGAACCATCTTGCGAAATTCCTCTTGAGCAATTTTTAGTTTATTGGGCGCAAGACGTCTCGCTTTACACGATACTGGAGGTCCTGATGTCGTCTTAATATGGTGTACCGTGGAATGCTTCTTGGCTGAAGTTATTCCTTCAGGGCGAGTTATAGCCGGGTAGTTTGATAACAGTTTGTGGTAAACTGTATCACCTTCGATTAATTTGATGCATTTTGCATCCGAGCGTATTGAATCTACGCGTGTTTGGAGACCAGTGGAGCCGTCACGTAATTGTTTATGTTTGAGGTCGATTAACAAGTTAAAATTACTTAGAAAATCGGCGCCAATTATTGGTTTCGTGACGTCAGCGATGATGAATCTCCACGTAAATTCTCGACGTAAACCGAGGTTTAGTGACAGAGTGATACAACCGTATGTTTCAATCAACGAGCCATTTGCTGCGTGAAGTTGGTAACCTACTGGCGTAGGCTTGCATTTCATCCGCCCGTATGGATAAACAGAGAGATCTGAACCAGAATCCACGAGGTATTGAGTATTCGTGGTTAGATCGACGACGAAGAGGCGGTTTGAAGATGCGAGAGAGTCGCTTTCCGCCGCTAGTGACTCTCTTTTACGTTTCTCGAGAACTTGCAGCCCGGCGTACATTTGTACGCGGTTTTACCAAACTTGGCATGGTAATAACAGGTGCCTGTTTTATCAAGCTTGCGTGGCTTCGAATTGCTTCGAGAGCGTTGGTTTGATTTTCGGGCTGGAGATCTGCCGCGGTTCTTGTTAAAGGCTGTCGTCAGTGCTGCTACCTGTCGGGATAATTCGCTGACTTGTCTTTGCAGCGCCATCGTCTCCTGAGAAGATGATGATGAAGCTACGGCAGCGGTGTGAGTCACCGGAAACATCTCGTGTAGCTTGTCGGCTGTCTTGGCTAGCTCATCGATGGTAGCCGTGGTCGGAGAGATGGCTAGAAGCTCTTGTGTCTTCTTGGGAAAGTTTGCCAGCCATCTTGCTTTCAGAACAGCGTCATCAATGGTCGGGGCAAGCGATTTAAGATGGCGTAGAAACTGCGAAGGTGATCGGTCACCGATCGCTTCGCCATCTAGAAGCTGACGCAGTTTAGCTTCTTCTGACTTTGAATAGCACGCGATGAGGGTGGCTTTCAACTGGGCGTATGGCGTCGTCGTCGGTGGATTGATGATGAGGGTCTCAACCTCACATGCATACTCAGTATCGATGAGAGAAACCGCGTGGTTAAATTTCTCTTTCTCAGTTGCTACGCCGTGGATCGCAAACTGAGCCTCGAGCTGCGCGAACCATAAACTCACTCGCTTCGGGTTGAAGTGAGGTGCCTTGAGAGAGTTGATAATCACAGGCTTGGCGTCCAAAAAGACATCGTCTTTCTTGTCGTCTGAATTCTTTGGATCAGACATAGCTAATATACGAGAAACACTAACACGATAAAACTAACATAAAATTATAATACCACTGTAAGCGGATTAGTGTCCGTCGAAGCTGACTCACCGTTTAGGAATGTTCGAGACGCTTCGAGTCGCACGAAAATTATCACTGGGCGAAAATTTAACGCGAACGATAACTTTATTCACTGTATTTGCACAGGAATTCACTAATCACTTTTATCACAATTTAATTTGCACCCCGATGGTGTCCCTTAAATTATAAACCAGTGCGGCATATGTCCAAAATGCCCCGCAATGCACCAGCCGTGATAAAAGGCTTAAACAACACTTAATTCACGCACTTCACTGTTGTAAAGAACTCGCGGAATTAATATGTCGCGATTAGCTATCAGGGTAGACGCGGTATTTTACACTCAACGTGTTGTTTGCCACGTGGAATGTGTGCACGAAAATGGCGTCTTCTTGAAAATCACGTCGGGGTCACCAATGTAGTGACTGGGATGTGGTTCGTGGTACTTAATCACTACGATAAATAAATTATCTGACTCCAATTTCAGTATTAATAAAATAATAAATAATGAGTTTTATTTAAATGATATAATACAAGATAATGCTAGTTGCACTATAGAAATGTGTTAGCTAGTCGCTGTGTATCTCTCTAATTGTACGCGTGTACTGTACTGTGTACTTGTGTGAACTGTTGCTACCGAATATCGTATCCGCGTGGGGGAAAATATTCGGCGATCGATGACGATCGATGATTGACGGACTTATCCGAAATTATGAATATTAAATAATATGAGTAGTGACGTGGTCGCTACATATATATATATATATATATATATATATATATATATATATATATATATATATATTGTGACGTTATTCTTTGTACGAGGCTTGGATTAAGGTTAACGTCACAAGCACCAACTGATTGTATTATATTTTCGAGCATGGTAACTCAAGACTTATAGTTTCGCTTACAGTAATTAACGATTTTGCTACCGATTTTTGATTTTAGTTATAGTTTAAGAATAAAATATAGAGTAACGTCTACGTACAGATACAGCTGTTAATAAGAAAAATTTATAGTAAAGATTTAGAATCAGAATTGTGGAAATTTAATATGGAATATGGGTTGAGATTAAAGTTTGAGATAATGATAAAGTTTGAGTTTTAGTTCACAGTTTAGGTGTATTGAGTATGTGGACAAGTCAGTGTTACCGTGGAGCGGGACTTGAATTAGTCACCCAGTATCATCTGATGATAGAACCTAGTTCTATCCCTATGAGACTTCCATGTGGATTGCATAGGTCTAGCTGAAATGCTAGCGCTCCGAAATACGGACTATGGATTAAGTACATGAGATCAGTCTTTTTTTGTTATTATGATTGGCAGAACTCAGCGATAATTTAGTGACCATTATCGCTGTGGAAGCCGCTATTTCTGGTCGTTTTTGGAGTTTTGGGTTTAGTTGGTAGGCCTCAGTGGACAGTTTTGACCAGTGTGCTGCTGAGGGTAACCGCCGGTCACTTAAATTTTGGAATTTGGTCTGCGATCTCAACCGAAGCCAAGTCCAGGAGAGCAACCGTCTTGGGATATCCATGCTCAATAGAGTGCGCCTTAAGTTATTGCCTGTTGAGTATTTGATATTGAGTTGGAGTTATGGAGTGAAGTGTAGAGTTGGTAACAATGGCAACAATGTTTTAGTTTGGGGAGTAGGGATTCGAGGATTCGACTCTGGTCGCTCAAAGCGAGCAGACGTGTGCAGAAATTGCGCTACAGTATCATAGCATTGCGGAAAGCTACCGATTCAGATTATTGTTACAGAAGTATTATTAAAACAGTGTAAGACGTTACTTGATATTTTATTCATCAGTAATCAGGTATGAAATAATTAGTATAATTATTAAAAATTAATTGAGTTCGAGTCAAAGTCTCGAGATATCATGCTACTGTTTCAACTAAAGGAAAGTTAGAAGATCTGAGAGAATGATGAGAATATTGTTACAGTCTAGAGTCAAGTTCACAATTTGTTGTTAATATTATTTTATAAAATAATTATAAGAAAGATACTTAGTTATTGAACGAATTATCGTCTGATTAACGTCAATATGAGACCCATGTATGTTAGTTTTACGATTTTATCAAAGTAAATGTTCTAGAGTATCGGATACATCATTATTAGTCTAGTTCACCGAATACTAATCGAGTATCGGCTGGCTCCAGTTACTTAATTAATTAATTTATTTGTTTGTAAGGTTTTGATATGCATCAGTTAGATGACAATTTACTTCTGTTAAGATCAATTTTATTATTAATATTACATTCAGTATTTTGTAATAAAGAAGAATTATTGGTACGACGCTACGGTATTTTGTTTATTGTTAAATCGAGATTTGAGATTATTTTTGTTAAATAAATATTGCAGATCCACTGATAATCTACCTGAATTTGGAATGATGTAACCCGGACCACTCCCTCTCTCCATAAACCTACACACTGAGCGACACCATGGCATACCGTAACTCTGTTTTTAGTTTTCCAGTCTCTGTTTTTGTTTTTGCTTATAAGTTCTGAGCATGTTTGTTAAGTTTTAGTTTTAGTTTTATTTAGTTTACGTGGTTTCGAGATAATTCCACAGATCAAAAATTTATCTAATTTTCAAGATTTACTGGTTTGGTGATTCCAGTGATAAAAATTACCTGGCGCCCTATTCGTATTGAGACTGGAGGCTAAGGGCAGAGAACGAAGTTATGACGCAAAGATGTATCGCATAGCGTATATAATTTTTGCGTTATAAAATTGGCGCCCAACGTGGGGCCTCCGAAAACAAAAGGACCACAGCACCTAAAAGCCTTGCATCATTCATCCATTTTTGTGTAGATTTATTTGCAGTTTCAGTTCTAGATTTTATGGTTAGAATTCATGATTTAAGTATTTGAGTAATTTGATTTTTGAATTGAGAAATCATAAAAAAAAATAGTTCCCGCTAGTCATCATTAATCGTACAAATAAAACTATAAATTCCAGTTTATTTTTTTTTAGCTTATGCTTTTTGTCTAATCCTTAGTGTCTACATGAAGAAAAATACCGATCAATTAAATATTATTTTGTTTTATTTTGTTTCATTGTATTTTATTTTATCTCTTGCTTCAAATATCATTTAAGTAGTCGAGTAAAAATAACATACATGGAAATAAAATTATAAAAGGAATCATGTTTGGTACGTCGAAAAAATTACCTGGCGCCCTATTCGTATTGAGACTGGAGGCTAAGGGCAGAGAACGAAGTTATGACGCAAAGATGTATCGCATAGCGTATATAATTTTTGTGTTATAATATATATATATATATATATATATATATATATATGTATATATATATATATATATATATATGTATATATATATATATATATATATATGTATATATATATATATGTTCAGTCACGAGCTTGATCATTTTAGTCAAGCTTCGTGTACTTTCGCTACGCGCGGGAATTGCCGAACTCGCTACTGACTGCAAGTCAGAATAGGGCCGGGTCACTCGCTATTTGGGCCCGGTACATACAATTCATAACTCATAGCCGTATCGAGACGCCATGAAAACCCGCTACAAGCTGGCCAATCACATAATTCGTTTTATGTTGGTCAGCCAATGAGAGTGCTCGCTATCAACTGCTTCCTGTTGGCGCGCCTTTAAGCCAATGGGAAAATTCGTCTCTTACTGCAAGGCTGCCACGTCACCATCGAGCGGCAATGAAAAAGAAGACGCCGGCTCAAGCCATCATCTTCATATTGAATTGTTCAGTACAAATACAGCTATCCAACTAACCGCTTCGTTCAGTAAATTACTCTTGTAATATACCTACGCTACCTTTACGCTTTATTATTCTCAATAATTAGACAGTATACTAAGGCTGCTATTTATTGAGAATAAATCGGTTGTCTTTCGTGTTAAATTAATTACATATTAATTTCCGCGTGTTTACCCGCTCTCGACCTCGTGTCGAATATAATATACGCGAACTTACATTCGTTGCATTCGCTATCGCGTATATATCTAGTTGCATTCGCTCTTAAGTATTTTTCTCACAGGTTTTCAAGTGTACATATTGTTAATAAAACATCTAATTGATAATTTGTAATTTGAGTTAATTTTTAGTTATTGAATTAACCACACCTACACCAGAATCCTTTTGCGTATTCTCTACATTTTTCAATATATATATATATATATATAGTTATATATATATATATATATTTTTAGGTGTAGTCAACAATTACTTGTCTTGAATATTATCAAACTCTAGATATACTATACAGTTTACATTAACTTCAAGAGCATTTTTGAAACGCGCTTCTATTCTCAAAATCCCATTTTTCACTAAGTTCCAGTGAGAAGCAAGATTTGCTGACAGGTCAGGAGTTAAATCAAAAGCATAGAGGGCTTAACCATGACTGAAATCTATGCGGTCTATTGAATTTTCTGTATTTCCAAAGTGAACACCGGTGCCACTAAATAATGTATTAAAAGCTTTAACTTCTAAATAATTATTGCCGTAATCTGGCTGCAATGCACGTCTCAATACTTGTTTTCCGTCGACGTATAAACAAAGATAATTCAATAAAAAGGTTTGGAAATTAAATGGATTATGTTTTTTTGATCCATTGTATGCAAGATTGTCTACAAAACCTATTATTATTCTTTTCAGTAATTGGCCCAGCACAACATTGTCTATAGTGTCTCCAGTAATTCCTTTCGATAAAACGAATGATTTTACTTCTACTCTTGTAAGAGAATATTTCGCAGTTGTTTGGGCAAGTGTTCTTCCATGTGCAAGCAATATACTTGAGCTTATCTTAACTTTCCTTACTATCAGCATAGCTTCAGATATTTTAACGTTATAACTGTCAGCACTGCTATCCATAAGACAAAACCCATTTTTCGAATGAAGTAAGCGAATTCTCATTTCATTACCATTGAGTTAAAATTTGACTTGATTAAAAACATCACAATGCAAATGTCCCATCATCTCAAATGGTTTCCCTCTCTCCATGTAAATAATACGCTCATCCATTTCTGTATTTTTCTTTGCCTCCAGTGAGTCCATGGCTCCTCGAGTATCACCGGCCCACAATGACATTTTAAGATGTGTGGTTTTTGCATCGCGTCCATAATTTAAATGTGTTTCAATATAAGCTCTATAAGCATAAGCATTATTCGTCGGAGACACGAGTTTCTGATTAAAAAGTACGTCTACTTGGTTGAATAAGGAATGTAAAAAATTATTCACTGGACCTACTCATCACTATGCCCAGGTACAACAAATTCTATCGGTGTATCGTCTGATAAAGAAGCCATAGAATTGTAATAAGTCCATTGTGATTGTTTTATACTGGTTTGTGTAGGTGGTAATGTAAACAAATCGAGTTCCGGTTTCGCGCACTCCATGGAATGAGAATGTAAAAACGACATTTTAGTAGTTAATTAAATATATCATAAACGTTACGTTTTTTTTTTGATATTTTCAATTTGTGGTTATGTTTTTTAGATCCGTTTGATTTTTTTCTAGTTGACTTTTTCTTTTTACTAGCACGTCGCTTCTGAACCTTACCGCTGCTATTACTTTTATGAGTGATTTGATGCATACGCGGTCTTTTATATCCAGATCCTTGCATCATTTCTACAATTTTATCGGAAACTTTCCGTTTCAGTTTTAACCCCGCTTCTGTAAATCTGTTTTCCAACGATTCTTTTAGAGGTACTCGTCGAGAAGTCATATCTCCTACGACATTCATACCCGCATGGAGTGCCTCTTTTCCTATGGCGCGGGCTGCTTTTCCAAGAAACGGGGCTACCCTGCGAAAGAGCCCTCCGAGGAAGGCCCCTATTCCATGTCTATGTTGATAAGAGCCGACAAAAACTTTACCGAATCTATTATATTTTTCAATGTAACCTCCTCCCGCTTGATTATTGTGATATTCGATATAATGAGACATTTTTTTTTTTTTTTTTTTTTAATCAACTCTTCTAAAGTGTAGTGTAACGTTCAATGGTCCGTAGTCAAATGGTACAGGATCTCCGTCATTATCTCTTATATTTATTTCAATTGTTCTAAATGAATTTGATAAGACCGGAATATAATTAGGCGAGCCATAGGTACTAGTAATCATCATACCGTAGGTATATGAACTTGCATCTATAGGAATTATACGTAACAGTGCAGAGTTCACATCCCCAGTTACACAGGGGGAGCATATATCTGAATATATAAAGAGACTGCCGGGCAAACCTCGTATTAAACTCAGAGGTCTTTTACTTATACTTGTGAACTCATAACTCCTTCCCTTTCTATTACCAATTACAAATTTTTGCTGTTTATTTTCATCAGTATAGCGTTCAAAGCCTAAAATATCTAATAAAGTATTTGACAGTTCAAGGCGATGACTCGCGTCGTTACAAAAAGGAGGTTCACAAATTCGCTTTATTTTAGTATATCCTGCATCATTTATTTCAAAATGAAAATGCTTCATCGTAGGAAGAAAATAAGTCAAATTATGTGTCAATTTATTTGGATCATTATAAAGTCCAGGCGGAAAATAAAAATCATCACATATATCTTTTGATCCTGCAGCTCTTATTAAGCATATTTTACTTTCTTTTTTCGATTATATATGAAGAAAACTTGCCGGAAACTGTATCTCTTTTAAACCAACGACCCATTGACCTACTAATTTAATATGTTCAGGTAGCATTGTTGTATAATTGGTCGCTGTGTTGTTGGGATAATAGTTCATACTACTGTTACTAGGTAAAACCATATGAAATAGTGTTTTATTCATTCTGATATTGTTGATGCGAGAACCCAATAATTAAATTTATCTGGATATCCCTGCCACTTAACTAAGTGCTGTTTATTTTTGCCTTTTCCTTTTGTCTTAATTATACTTTCAATTATGAACTCCCCCTTTTCCAAATCTTTTTTCACTAGGGTTATTTCTTGTTCGTAGAAAAACCCGTCAATCTCCTCACCATTCAAATCTTTTAATTCATAAATAGGAATATTTTGTCGAAGCTTGGCTTTTACTATTTGAAAAATTTCTTCTGTCCAACCAGCTTCATAACCTTTCTCGAACGTCGACTTGTACTTACTGATACGAACATAGTCATTTACCTTATATTTAAATGTTTTTTTACGGGCTATCGCTTCAGGAAAACGGTGTCTAAGGTTACGTCGTGCTTCCATAGCATTATTAATAGTAACTGAAGAGGGTTTCATTTTTATTGAGCTATGTTTTGTGTCATTGTAAGCACTAACAATTTGTTGTAAAACATTCAAATATCGATAACTTTTATTGTGAGTAAAATAACGCCACATTCTTTCTTTCAGTGTACGATTAAATCTTTCTACAATCGCTGCTTTTACATCAGGATTACGTGCAGTCCTAAAGTGTATATCTCTCGACTTTAAATACTCTTGTACACTACCGGCTACAAATTGTTTTCCTTTGTCTGTTTGTAAAGTTACAGGTACACGCTCATTACTACGGTCAAAAATATTTTTAAAACCTTGAAGTACAGTACGTGCCGACTTATCTACTAAGGGCTCTACCCATGCATATCTACTTAATATATCTATAACAACTAGGAGAAATGAAATACCATCGTTATATGTTTTTAAAGATTTTAATTCTACAAGGTCTGCTTCCCATACACCATCAATATTTAAAACGTCATAATGAAATCTTCGAAATTTACGTATTGTAGGCCGATGCCTAGTATAAGCATCTTGAGCTGCTAACCAATCATTTATTTTTTCTTCGGGAATAGTTCGCTTGAACTTATGAATGAGGTTTCGAGCTCCGGAATACGATATGGGATTGGTCGGATCAAAATACGATTTTTCAAGAGTTTCTTCTATAGCCGCAGCCATTTGAAGGAGTTTTTATACATTTGTTTTGTATTACCACCTTTCTGAACAGTAGTATCGAGGTCAGAAAAAGATTGAAAACTCATCGAATTATCAGATGACCTACTGTTATTTTGTGAAGTACGATTAGGCGTGGACGTAGCTGCGGGTAATCTGCTTAGCATGCGTAGATTTTTATTCCAAAAACTACTATTGCCTACAAACTCTCGTGTGTTACGAACCCGGCACCCTTCATCCCTCATGCATGTATATATATGTGGGTACACATATATATATATGGATAAAAATAAATATACACTAACAGAATAAATCGGATAATTTTAAACTAAATAATTTAAAAATAACTTAAATTTTAAATCAAATTAAAGTACATAAAAATAAATAAGTAATATACGATTTATACATTTAAACAATAAATAATATATATATATATATATATATATATATATATATATATATATATATATTTATAAAATAAATATGTTTAACAAATAAGGAAATATATATATATTTAAATGTAAATAATATATATTTTAATTGGAAAACATATTTAAGAAAATAAATATATATATATATATATATATATATATATATATATTTATATGAATTTGAAAATAATTTAAGTAATGATAAATAGTTAAATACACCATTTTGTAAGAAAGAGAACGTACGGGAAGGCGAAAAATTACATATGAGTGGGCGCGAATACCGTGCTGTAACCTGAGTACCGGGCGGAGTAAAACAATAGAGTAAAGCCCAGAATAAAAGAAAAGAAACGCCTGCAGCGAGAGTAAATGACCAACTTACTCCTGCCGTTATCCTAATACATAAAATCGAGAAAAGACTGTTCAGAGGGCAGTAATACCCCCAAAATTAATAGTAAAATTATCGAAAACATTGAATTCAATAGTAATTTCATTTTTATAAATTTTTATCTACGCATTTTGGAAAATATCTATAATTTTATTATTTATTAATGTAATAAATTAAACTGCTGATGGCAGTACTGTTTATTTCATTTAAATAAATAAACTGCTGATATGAGATATCAGATTTATTTAAATAGACAAAGATTCGGAGAAAACTTGGATCATCGATAAAATTTTTAATGAATAAACAATAAACTCTGGGAGAGTCTTTCTGCGTCTTTTCCCATGGCCCCTACCATGGTGGCCCATCTAAAATTACATGGCAAATAAAAGTCGCTGCACCAGCTAATGAAATCAGTCAGAAAAACTCATCAGTCCGCGATGTAAATCCGTTACCGTCGGGTGTAATCCCGTTTTCGTCGGGTGTAACTCCGTTTATTTGTTTAGGTTTTTTGTTAAAGTTTTTTTTTACGCTTCGTTACTGCCGGGTGTGACCCCGTTTTTCTTTTTGAGTTTCTTACAAAGTACAAATTTCGGGTGTGATCCCGTATTTTTATTTCAAGAACATTTACAAGGATTGTTCATTTTTCATTTCAATATATTTACAAGGATTTTTCATTTTCATTTCAAAATATTTACAAGGATTTTCATCATTTTTCATTTCAATATATTTACAAAGATTTTCATTTTCACTTCATTTTGGGAGAATAACTTACAAGGATTTCAATTTTCATTTCATTTGGATTTCAATTCAGCATTTTATTCTGGGATCATTTTCAAGGATTTCGATTGTGGATCATTTCAATTAACGTTAAAAGTGAAAATTATTGTTTTCCCCTCGTTAAAACGGGTGCAGTGATTTTTTTTTATTTGTGTTGTGAATATATATGGGCATTTAAAACAAATAAATTAAAATATTATTCGAGGAAAATTTATAAAAATTTAGTAAATTTAAAACAAGTTAAGTTTTTATTTTCTTTTAAGTTACCTGCATTAAAGATGGTAATGATTTGGCATGAACGTGCGTTCTCTTTTGTATATTTATTTTTGAGTTTCGAGAAACAATTAGACTAATAATTTGTGTAATTTCAACGGGTGATCAGTGACTCAATGGACAATATTTTTAATTTTCATTAATAATTTTTCATGAAAATAATTTTTCAATTATTTTCATTTTTATTTTTAAATATACTTAAATAATATATTTCGCATCTCTATTTAAATAAAAATAATTTTTCAATTATTTTTATTTAATCTTGACATGAAATATATTTATGTATGTTTTTGGAACACCGTTGACTATGGCAGCCGCTTCGTAGGATTTTCTTTCTTGATTGACACTGCTGTTGTTGTAGTCTTCAATGTTACGCTCGCTGTTTTCAATACTGTTACTATCACCGGAATCAATTTTTTCACCACCTACATTACCTATATTTTCTTTATTTTTAAAAAATAAATATCGTCTAAGTATGTCATTGTATTTTTTTAATTTTTCATGTTCAGTCGTCTCTGGTAAGTTCAAAACTTGAAATAGTTCAGCATCAAGACGAGAAATAGTGTCACCAGGAGTCTGAACAGATGGTAAAAACTGCTTGGATAGGGTAGATAACACTTGCTCGAAGTTTTTTTGACCTGAATTTATAGATTTTAATTTTTCAATATCGTCGTGTGAGACAAGAACCCTCTTTTTTACATGTTCCATATCTTTAAAAAAGATTAGACACTACTGCAGTAAGCAGGGGGGCCAGTAACATGGGTAAAAATGCACCGCCTTTTTGGGATATTAGTTTTTTCTTTGTCACCCAATTATTACTTTTTCTGGTCAGTTTCCGTAAAATAGTTTTATGTTTGGCAAGAAGCTTTTTTTCAGAATCTTTTATCGGTATATTTCCCCGTAAAATGTTTAAGCAGCACCCACATATAACGCGTATAAAATCTTTTTTAGCGTGACGTAATATAGCGTGACGTTGCTTAGGTGATGCGTAAACAAGAGCTTGAAGTAAAGCAAAGTTTTTTCGGCCGATGGATTTTTGAGCAGAATTACTGCGCAGAGAATTCCTTGTTTCTCCTGCCATTACAATCGTACAACTGGTATATTGTAACGCTGGTTACATCTCTGTCCGAACAGGTAGTCTTGGCGCGGCATTGTTTGCATTGATTTTTACAAGTGTGCCTATACGCGGCATCGTAATATTCTCTACACGGTTTGCAATAAAATGGCACCGACTGGAATACTGTCATTGTCTTGATATATTCATAATGTTTTTCTTCGTCATAATATAAAATATTTAAAGTATGATCTAATTCCAATCCTGAAGCTTCAACAACTGCAGCACCATCATAAATTTTTTCATGTCGTTTATTCGAGGGACAGGATTTTAGACCATAGAGTACAATTCCTATCTTCTGTGGTGTGAAATAATTTTGAAACAGCTTAAGTTCTTTTATCCCACATCCGATTTCAGGTATTCTAACGCCTACTTGTGCTGCAAGCTCTAGTGCACTATCGCGCTGGTAGTTTCTTCTCCAGTCCCGGACCTGATTCCATACCTCATGTAGTTTGCCGGTTGCCGCTATTGCTTTTAATTTTCTCTCACCTGCTAAAGCAGTAACAAGTGCCCTCGGTAAACAGAGATTATCATTGTTGCACATCCTTAAGACACCTGGTGGTCTTTTTTTATCGCATTCAATACTATAACTTTGACCCACTGGAGCTTCAACGACATGTAATTTGATATGAAATGAATTGACTACATTAAATCCCCCGGCACTTTGAGAAATTTTATTTACAAGGTTCCATAAATCATCAAATTCGTAGCCCGCAATCGGTCGCATACTTTGGTATGCATCATTACCCTGTAGCCCATCAAAACGAAAACTTAAGCAGAAACGATTATTTCCTGCTCCGCCTGCTGTGATGATTTTATCGTACACTTCACGAAATGCTTTAACTACCCACTCTACAGCATTGTCATCCTGAGGTACAGGTCTTATACGAAAACCCATTGCATGAGTATTTAAGCGTTATTTCCTCAGATACTGTTGCCCATTAAAAATTTCAATGAGAGGGGATATATTTTCAGCATCGCCTATGTTGTCCACAACATTTAGTTGTTGCTGCTGCTCACCATTTGCGACCACATCATTATTGATAACATTATTATTTTGAATGATTTCTCCTCCAATTTGATTAATATCTGTAGAAAAATGAGAATATTTATTGAATTCAATTTCCATTAGTTTAGTTAAAAAAAAAACAACAGAATTAACAAAATAGAATTAATAACGTACCGTCAAAAAAACCTTCATCGAAATCGTCATCTATCACGAGATCTAGATTGGATGCAGGTGTGATACCGAATTCCCGTAAAATCTCAATATCTTCATTCTCGATATTTAACTGATTGTGAGGATTGTTTTGTACAGAAAAGTCTATATCACGTAAGTGCACTAAATTAAATGGTATTTCATTTAACGCGAGTAACTGCTGCTCATAGTCATCATCGATTTCGGGAATATTCAGAGGGCCCATTTTCGGTAAATGTTTCAAACTGACTGACTCTCTCAAAGGAAAATTAAATATTAGATGCATATCATCGATGTAACAAACAGAATCCCTTTTTTTCTTTCATCTTCTACACCATTCGCTATCTATTTTTCTTCGAATACAACTTATTGGATATTTTAGAACAAAACCCCCCTCTACTCTATACATTAGCATTCTTACGATCAATCATCAGGAACAAACTTGTTTAGTTGATTTCAAGTAACTTGAAACACTCTAAATGATTTCATTAGCAGATGACATTTCTTCACATAAAAAACATGAACATTTTTTTCAAATTTAAAAATCAAAAAACGATGCACATGTGATTTCTGGTGATTTATTGATTTTACCCGTCAAGTTAACTTGTCAAAAATATTTGGTCAGTCGTTAATGAGAATCCCTCCTGCTGAGTCCTTCTGTGACAATGATTTTGTAGACAATGATTTCAGTGACGAGACAAGAGAATGATAGAAATATATGTATATATATTTTATTTAATATATATTTTTAATTTTAGTCTTAAATATTGCATACTTTTTTTTTCTTTCATTTTTATTCTTTTATAACTACATAATAAATGTATAAAAATTAACAATAGTAATTTTTTTCTTTTAAATGCGTTTACTACTGAACTTTAAATATTATTGTTATTAATTTTATAAAAGCGTTGTTTTAAAATTAGATTTTAAATTTCTGAATTTCTAAAAAGCTGTGTAAATATATATATCCATATATATATATATATATATATATATATATATATATATATGTCGGAGATAAAAGTATAGCTGGGTTTTCCCAGAGACTTTGGAAAGTCCCAACTACATTTTAGTTTATATTTTATTTAAGTAACAATATTTAGCAATAATATTTTACAACTTAATCGAATTGGGAAATTTTTTAAGCTTGTTGTAAAATATTTTTATGGCGGTAGGCTTAGACTTGGAGTGGCATCTGCTCACTAAACGTAGCCACGGTCAGAGGATAGTAAAAGAGTGCAATATAGAATAATGGAGTTCGTTTTGGGTCTTTCAGGTAAAGACAGTAGTTTTTGGAGAGTAAGAGTGCAGAGTGCAATTAAAGTGACACTTCTGTTTGAGCTTGAGTCGAGAACACCTCGTATCCTGCTGACCGTGTATTCGTTCTCAAGTCTAGTTTTACTGTCGCGTATATTTTGTTAACTCTACGATTGAGTTGTATATTAAATTAGTGAATACTGTTGTACTACTTGTGTATTATAATCTATATAGTTATTTGAGTGTAGTTATTGTAATGTTTAGCCTATAGTGCATATTAAACATTGTGTAACTTCAATCTTAGTTTATAACATATTGTAATACTTGAATTATTTGTAATACTCTAATCAATTGTGAAATCTTCTCGAGAGTAATATTGTGTGTGACGATAGTTATTTTGTTGTTTATCTGATATCTTGGTAATTAAATAAAGATGTCTACTAATAATGGTGTTAATAATGACGGTACTAAGAGTACCTCTCAACTACCTGCTACCCATCCGACATCAGAAGTGGGATCTACTCCGTCTGGTCCGTCACAAGATCAGTGGAATGTTTTATTCGAATTTATGAAAGGTTGTATGCAAAAATCACAACCTTCGAATAAAAATTTTTCTTTGCCGCGGTTTAATCCTGAGAATGCGGGATCAGATGCAGTTGCATGGTGCTCCGCAGCTGATTTATGTTTAGTTGAAAACCCTTTACAGGGTAGTGAATTAATTTCCGCGCTCAGTAAAGCTTTGGAAGGCTCGGCAGCGCAGTGGCTGTCCCAAGTGGCAATTCCGGGTATTAAGTGGCAGCAATTAAAGGAACTTTTCGTGTCTCGTTTTGGTGGTCAAGAAACAGCGGCAGCGGCAGTTTTAAAAATAAACAATGAACTGCCAATGAAAGATGAAAGTGTTGGTTCGTTTGGTATTCGACTACGATCATCGTTGAAGGCTCGTTGGCGATCTTTAACGACCGATGAAATTATCAATGCAGTAGTCCTAGCAAGACTGTCTCACATTGATAATCGAGTTGAACGTGTAGCACTGACAAATGATATTAAAAGTGAATCTGAATTCTTGAGGCAAATGAGAGGATTCTCATACGTGCGAAAAAGATCAGCATCATCTCAGGAAAATTCCACAACATCAGAATCAAAAAGGTTCAAATTTTCGTCAACGATTAAGTGTCACAACTGTGGCAAGATGGGTCACAAGAGGACGGAATGCCGATCGAAGCCCGTGAATCAACGAGCAGAGACGACGAGTGGTCTTCGAGCAACTACCGGATCCAACTCTTCTGCTCGAGCTGTGACCTGCTTCAAGTGTGGGGAAAATGGACACATCGCACCGAACTGTACATCAACGAGGAACAACAATTCAGGAAACAAGAGTAACAACAGCGTTGAGCGGCGAGTCGACTTGTGTACCGTTGCAGCCCCAACTGGTAATTTATGTCATCTCGGTGAGTCGTTTCCATATTGTTTTGATTCGGGAGCCGAATGCTCATTAATAAAAGAGTCAATTTCTTTGAAATTTTCGGGTAAAAGAATGTATGAGTTAATTATGTTAAAAGGAATTGGTAATGTTGGTGTTAGTTGCACAACACAAATTTTATGTATCGTTAGTATTGATGGATTTACATTAGAGATACTTTTTCACGTTGTCCCGGATGATCATTTAAAAAGTAACATTATGATTGGCCGCGAAATCTTAAGTTTAGGTTTTAATGTAAATATTTCTCATGACAGCTTTAGTATTTCGAGAACTAAAGTTATTAATTTGTGTCATAAATCTGAAGCTATTAATATAAATGAAGTTGATACTGATTTAACTGAAGATAACAAGTTAAAGCTTATTACAATATTGAGGGAATTCGAAATCTCTTGTATTACAGGATTTCCGCGTACCCGCGTTAATACTGGTGAACTCCAGATTCGTCTGACTGATCCTAATATCACAGTACAGAGAAGACCTTACCGACTTAGTGTAGAAGAAAGACAGACAGTGAGAGAAAGAATAGATGAGTTACTACAAGCTAATGTTATTCGTCCTAGTAATTCTCCGTTTGCTAGCCCGATACTACTAGTTAAGAAAAAGGATGGTACGGACCGCTTATGCGTTGACTATCGTGAATTAAATAAATATACCGTGTCTGATAAATTTCCTTTGCCACTAATACTTGATCAAATACCAAGACTTACGAGAGCTAAGTATTACATCAGTCTTGATATGGCTAGCGGTTTTCACCAAATTCCCATTCACTCGGAATCTATCGAACGTACGGCGTTTGTCACACCCGATGGGCAATTCGAATTTTTAACAATGCCTTTTGGGTTGAAAAATGCTCCATCTGTTTTTCAGAGAGCAATATTGAAGGCTCTAGGTGAGCTCGCGTATTCTTACGTCGTAGTTTATTTAGATGATGTGTTAATAATTGCCGATACAATAGAGGAAGCATTTGAAAGGCTTCAAATAGTCTTGAATATTCTTATAAAAGCGGGATTTTCATTTAATTTTGCTAAGTGCTCTTTTCTTAAAACTTCTGTTTCATGTCTTGGATATGAAATAAAGAACGGAGACGTTCGACCAAACCCTCGTAAAATTAATGCACTGACTTTGCTACCTGCTCCTCGGACTGTGACACAACTGCGACAATTCATTGGACTTGCTTCTTATTTTAGACGATTTGTCCCCAAATTCTCACAGACGATGAAACCCTTATATGCACTTACTTCAGGTAAGAAAAATATCGATTGGACAGAACTACACGAAAATGTTCGTCAGAAAATAATTCATATTTTAACTAATGAGCCGGTTTTGATGATATACGACCCTGATTATCCTATAGAGTTACATACTGATGCTAGCTCGGAAGGTTACGGTGCTATTTTAATGCATAAAGTAGATGGTAAAAATAAAGCGGTAGAGTATTTTAGTAAAAGGACAAGTCCTGCCGAATCGAGGTACCATTCCTATGAGTTAGAGACAATGGCTGTTGTAAAATCAATAAAACACTTTCGTCACTATTTACATGGACGCAAATTCACTGTCGTGACCGACTGTAACTCGTTGAAATCCTCACAAAATAAAATTGATCTTAACGATAGAGTACACAGGTGGTGGGCTTATTTACAGGCATTTGAATTTGATATAGTTTACAGAGAAGGAAGTCGTAGGGCCCATGTAGATTTCTTTTCTCGAAATCCAGTACCTGAGTCTCCAGATCGGATTGATAAGGTTGAACAAAAGCGCGTTGATCTCGCTGAGATATCTGATGATTGGCTCCTCGCTGAACAACGACGTGACCCGGAAATTTCGGAAATAGCCACTAAGTTGGAAAGCGACGGGCTATCTGAGGATCTCGCAAAAACCTATGAGGTTCAATCTGGTACTCTGTATCGTAAAATACAACGAAAAGGGGAAACAATTTGCTTACCAATTGTACCGAGAGCGTTTCGTTGGTCTGTAATTAACCATATTCATGAGTCCATTTTCCACTTGGGTTGGGATAAAACGCTTAACAAAGTTTATGAGTACTATTGGTTCGACAACATGTCTAAATATGTACGTAAATTTGTCGAGAATTGTATTACTTGTAGACTTTCTAAGTCTAACTCAGGTAAAATTCAAGCCGAGTTACATCCCATACCTAAGACTCGCATACCATGGCACACTCTTCATATGGATATTACAGGTAAACTAAGTGGTAAAAATAACACAAAAGAATACATTATTGTCCTCATTGATGGTTTTACTAAATTTGTCTACTTACATCATACTCGGAAAATTGATTGTAATAATGTCATCATGGCCTTAAAGTCTGCAATATTTATATTCGGTGTACCTTCTCGAGTAATAGCCGATCAGAGCAGATGCTTTACCGGAAAAGAATTTGGAGATTTCTGTAAATCTCAAGATATAAATTTGCATCTGATTGCTACAGGATCTAGCAGGGCAAACGGTCAGGTAGAGCGTGTTATGAGCACAATTAAAAATATGTTTACCGCTGTTGAGACTAATAATCGTTCATGGCAAGAAGCCATCGGTGAGGTAGAGTTAGCATTAAACTCGACTATTAATCGTGTCACCAAAGCAAGTGCTTTAGAATTATTGATCGGTAAAAAGGCAAGACCATTTGGATTATTAGTTAATGACAACGAAAAAGAAGTCGATATCTCTAATGTAAGACAGTGTGCAATTAACAACATTGAGGAAAATGCTAAATATGAAAAGTTAAGATTTGATAAAAATAAAGCTAAAGTAAATACGTTTAAAGTAGGGGATTATGTTTTAATTAAAAATGAGGAGCGCAATCAGACGAAACTTGATCCAAAATTTAGAGGTCCATTCGTAATAACAGAAATACTTGATAATGATCGTTATAATTTGAAGTCGTTAAGTAATAAAAGAAGCTATAAATATAGTCATGATAAGTTAAAAAAATTGCCTGAGAGTCATATTCTCAGCGAACTGGATGTATGTATTGACGATAGTAACGATAGTTCTATTGATCATGAAAGTAGTGACGATGCACAGAGTTCTGAAATAGGTACTCTGGAATTGGTAACCACCAGTGACGCTGAGCACTGAGGGCTACAGGTCGTGGACCTGGTTTGTTAAAAGATCTTATGATATCACGCACATGCATCAGGCTGTAGTCGTAACTGCAAACTAAATATAAGAACTTGAAATAACGCACATGCATTAGACTGTAGTCGTAACTGCAAATTGATTTAATCGATTTGATCAGGGCGCGATGGGCAGCTAATGATGTGGCGGAAACAGTTGTGGCAACTGTATATGTTTTTACACTGTATGTGGCATACAGGCAGAGCCTGGAATGGTGGGCGTGAGCTGGTGCGAATTTTAAGATTGTATGAATATTTGGCAAATGGGAATTATGACTGAGGGTTTTTGCATAGTATACGTGAACTTAGTTTGTGGTTTCAACTATTATTGATTATTCTTGTTCTAACTCTATTATTGATTAGCGATAAAATTTCTGTTATGTGACTGGACCTGTAAATGAATCATATTCGCAGATAAATCTAAAATTGTAATATTTTATCACAACATAGAACTTATACTCCGTTTTACATGGCATGTTTTTAGAGACACCCGAGGACGTGTGATTGTCAGAATGGCCGTGTCGGAGATAAAAGTATAGCTGGGTTTTCCCAGAGACTTTGGAAAGTCCCAACTACATTTTAGTTTATATTTTATTTAAGTAACAATATTTAGCAATAATATTTTACAACTTAATCGGATTGGGAAATTTTTTAAGCTTGTTGTAAAATATTTTTATGGCGGTAGGCTTAGACTTGGAGTGGCATCTGCTCACCAAACGTAGCCACGGTCAGAGCATAGTAAAAGAGTGCAATATAGAATAATGGAGTTCGTTTTGGGTCTTTCAGGTAAAGACAGTAGTTTTTGGAGAGTAAGAGTGCAGAGTGCAATTAAAGTGACACTTCTGTTTGAGCTTGAGTCGAGAACACCTCGTATCCTGCTGACCGTGTATTCGTTCTCAAGTCTAATTTTACTGTCGCGTATATTTTGTTAACTCTACGATTGAGTTGTATATTAAATTAGTGAATACTGTTGTACTACTTGTGTATTATAATCTATATAGTTATTTGAGTGTAGTTATTGTAATATTTAGCCTATAGTGCATATTAAACATTGTGTAACTTCAATCTTAGTTTATAACATATTGTAATACTTGAATTATTTGTAATACTCTAATCAATTGTGAAATCTTCTCGAGAGTAATATTGTGTGTGACGATAGTTATTTTGTTGTTTATCTGATATCTTGGTAATTGAATAAAGATATCTACAAATAATGGTAGTAGTGGTATCGCCACTATAGCGGACCCCACTCCAAAGTGGAGGGGGATATCGCGCGGCGGTGGGAGCTAGAGCAGTATGAATTGCCCGCTCCCACCGCTTTAAATTCCAATAATAATAATAATAATAATAATAATAATAATAAAAATAATAATAATAATAATAATAATAATAATAATAATAATAATAATAATAATAATAATAATAATAATAATAATAATAATAATAATAATAATAATAATAATAATAATAATAATAATAATAATAATAATAATAATAATAATAATAATAATAATATCAATAATTATAATATTTGGGTAGGATTCAAAATAATTTTATACTAGTAGATATATTTATTAAACATAATATTTATTGCCGATTTAGTTGTTTACATGATTACAAATATAATTTTATCGAATATTACGATTACATGATTGAATATAGTGTATTGGTATATTACCACCAATAAAACCTATGTTTTTATGCTGTCTTTTAATATTCATAAAGGAGTTATAATATTCTTCTACAATTTCATCATTTTTTCGGAACTTGTCGTCAAAGATTGATAAAAATTCAAAGAGTGTAGAATAAGTAGACATATTATGCAGATAAATGATACAATATTGGCCGCACACTTGAGAATCTGCCTGCTGGAGCCGTCGATTGTTATAAGTGAACTGGGTGCAGTTTTTTCTGATCCATCTGATGTGTTCTGGAATGATTGGAGGTAATCCATAGCTATCGAAGTAGCAACCCTGTCCGTCTCGATTAACGTAGATGGCAACCCAGTGTTGCCCTGGTTGTTTGTATCCATCTGTATTAACAACTAGAGCGATCGGTTTCGTCAATATTTTTGGAATTTTGTCCGCTGGATACACGCCTACTGTATGGTTCGGAATGAACTGAAGAGCTTTGAATATCTGTACAGTGTTCATCACATAAAAAACAATTTTGCTGATCATGCGCGGTGTATGTTGTGTGTTCTTGAAAAATTTTTTGATCAAAGGGAATTTCAATTAAGCATGATTGCCGTTCATCAACTTTATCATCAATTATTTCGCCGAGTAACCATTTTTTCAGAATACAGGCACGTGATAAGGCACACTGGTTATTTTTTAATGTACACACTGATACTCGTGTGCTATGCAACATACATACAAGATCAGCCTGTGTTTGATTCTCAAAGGATATAGCGTTTTGAATACTGTCTATATCTATTACTACACGACACAGGAGAGTTTCTAAAAACTTTTTCGACACCACGCCTTTAGTGTATACATTCGAAGCATCCCTGGTAAATGCGCGTAAATTGCCGTATACGTATCTTACGACAGATTCACCATCGTACCAATGCACACCATTTCTTTTTGTAATTAAATTATTTTCTTTTTGCCTTTTTATATTCAATAGTGAAAAATCAAATTCTGAAGACAGTATCCAGTGCCCAATGACGTTTGCTTCCAAACTTAAACACGCGATCTCTTTAGGTAAAAATTCACAATTGTTGTTAAAAAAGCCGTTGATGTCCACCACAATATTCATCATGTTTCTGCACACAACTGCTCAGAAGTAAATTTACATGTATACTAAATTTAAAATTTTTATAGCTTTCTTTTATATTCTTTTTACTGCTAATTCAGCATTTTAACCAGTGAAATCAACAGATATTTGTCTGGAGGCATCTATTTCTATAACTCCGTCATACTCAGCATATACTATACAGTTGATCGTTGTTTCTAAAGCTTCAGCAAAACGCACTTCTATTCTAACGCTACCATGCCGTATCAAATTCCAGTGTGAATTACTGTTTGCTGACAAATCGGCTGTCAAATCAAAAGCAAATAAACAATGCCCATTTGGGTAATCAAAGCGATTTATTGTGTTGCCGTCATTTAGAAAATGCACGCCTGTTCCTGAAAAAACAGTATGATAAGCGTCTATATATTGGCCACCGGCTGAAAAATCTGGCTGTAATGGTTTTGTAGGTATTTGACGCCCATCGACATAAAGTGATAAATAGTTAATATTGAAATGTTGAAAATTAAAAGGATTCAAACTTTTATCACCATTAAAGGCTTTATTATTTACGAATCCCAGAATAACTCTTTTAGGTATTTGGCCCAGTATCACATTATCAATTGTTTCACCATGAACGCCTGTATGAATTGAAACTGCTTTTACTTCTACGCGTGTTATAGGATATTTTGCAGTAGTTTTAGTTAGCGATCTTGCGTGGGCAAGTAAAAAACTGGGCGAAATTTTAGCTCTTCTTACAATTAGGCTAGCTTCCTGAATATGGAGTGTACAGTTTTGACTATCAGCACCACCCATAAGACAAAACGAATCACGAGATCTTGTTAGGCGTAAACGCATTTCCACACCATTTATAAGAAACCTTCCTTGGTTATAAACATCACAGTGTAAATGACCAATAAAATCTAAAGTTTTCCCACAAGTTAAAAAACTTCGACGTGATTTGAGACCCTCGTTGGCATCGGCTATATCATCGAATTTACCTGGTGTATCTTCAGCCCAACCCACAGTTGTTAAGTGTGATTCTTTAGCATCATAACCGTAGTTTAATAACGTTTCTATATACGCTCTGTATGCATATAAATTGTTAGGTGTTGACACAGGCTTTTGATTGAATAATACATCGACTTGATTGAACATGGAATGCAATAAATTATTTACAGGTCCGACTTCTGGTGTTGTTGCTGCTGCTGCTTGTGCTGCTGTTGTTGGCGAATTTTGCTTTATAGTTACACGGACACTGAGCATTGTATGCGCAAGGTCGATGTATTCATCACCTTGTCCTTGAACAACAAACTCAATTGGCGAATTATCCGTTAATGATGAAATTGGCTTGTAATACACCCATTGGGAGCCTTCAATCGCTGTTTGTGTAGGTGGCAATGAAAACAGCTCCAACTCAGATTTTGCGCATTCACATGAATGTATATGTAAAAAAGCCATTATAAACTGTTATTGAAATATGTCGTATACACTACGCTGTTTTGTTTTAGTATTCTTGACTGCGTTTTTCCGTTTTTTCTTCTGTACTGTCTTTTTGTGAGATTTTTTCTTTTTATTATTTTTTGATTTTGGTTTAGAACCTTTTTTACTACGTTTCCTTTTCACTACACGACCTCTTTTATTTGGTAACGCGCCTATACTGCCGGTATTTAACGACTGGCTCGGCACATACCCCGAGCCTGTCATAAGACTATCAAGTTTTTGCTGAGCTTTGCGTTTTAAGTTATTACTCGATTCACGGACACGTGTTTGAAAAGATTCTTTAATAGGTACGTCATGATTTAAAATATCATAAGCTATATTCACACCCGACCGCGCAGCCTCTTTACCCACAGCTTTGGCACCGCTTTTCAAAAACGGTAACACCCTCCTAAACAGACCACCAAGAAAGCTACCAATACCGTGGCCTCTTTGATAAGGTGAACCTATATAAAACTGGTGAATACCTTCGTAGTCGCGGCTACCGCGCCCGTATTGCATTAGCTCGTAATGTGTCATTATTATAGGTTAACTAACTCTTCGGAAATGTAACGTTACTGACGATGTCCCGCTTTCAAATGGTATAGGTTTACCAAATTCATCTCTTAGATCAATTTCAATCGTTGTAAACTGTGTGTGTGAAACAGGTATATAGCGTGGTGGTGAGAAACTGCTGATTTTTACGCAGCCATAATTGTAGTGGTCAATATCAAGAGGTACTGGCCTTAGCAAAGGTGTCTGAACGTCACCTGTTATATAATTTTCACAAATGTCCGAATATACGTAAATAGTACCTGGTAGTGCAGCGCTCAGAGCAGCAGGTTTGCTGGCTCTGTATGGTGTATTTTTCTCTACTATTTTTGGAGAAGAGTCTTGGGGGTTGAATCCTAAAATAACCTGTAACCGTTCACTAATTTCTAGGCTGTGTGATACATCGTCGTCATCTGTACATGCTTTATACGCTGTAATATAACCGGCTGAATCGTAGTCGAATTTGATATGATCAGCGAACTCTTTTTGTTTATGAATAGCCTCTACTAGAGCTTCGATAGATTTATAAACACCGTAAGGCACTTTGCCTAAAATTAATTCGTATTGCAATTCTTCGTGGTTACCATACTCTAGACCACTCGGTTTTATATTCGTTATACCTAAATAACTGTCTTCATTATCCTGTGTAATATGCAGAAAAGTCATAGGTATTTGAATTTCTGTCAATCCAACTTCCCATTCACCTGGTAGTGTTATAGTATGAGATAACCGTGTAACAAATCTTGTAGTCGTGTTTTCAGGAAAATATGCCATACTACTGTTACTAGGGAGAACAACGTAAAAATTATCACGCACGTTTGCCATTTTTACCGAACGCGTGATAATTCTTCAGTGTAAAAAATACCGTCGATAGCCTCGTTATTTAAATCTTTCAATAAATATACTACCGGATACCTGTATGTAGAGACAGACGCAATCCTAAAAATTTCTTTTGACCAGCCACTTTCATAACCTTTCACGAACGGTGCTTTCGCTTTACTGATGCGTACCAATTCACCAGTATTATATTTAGGTTGTCTTACTGCTCTTTTGACACACCGTTTTTGTAAATTATGAAATGCCTCATCAGCGTTTTCTTTGTTAACTTCATATGGTGCCATTTTTATACCACTATGTTTTGCGTGATTGTAGCTATAAACAATTTTTTGTAGAACTTCAACGTATCTCTTTGAACGCGCGTGTGTGAAATACCTCCATAGTCTCTCTTTAAGAGTTCTGTTGAAACGCTCAACAACGGCCGCTTTAACATCAGGGTTTCTAACTGTTCTAAATACTATATCCTGTTTCTTTAAAAAGTTCTTGAAATATGTTGCCCAAAAATTCTTTACCTCTGTCTGTCTGTAATAATCGTGGTTTACGTGAACATGTTCGTTTCAAAATTTTCTTAAAAGCTTGCGTGACACAAATATTTGATTTATTAATTACAGGTTCTACCCAAACGAACTTACTCAGCACATCGATAACAACTAATAAATAACCAATATTATTATTGTATGATGAAATATTGCGAACGTCAATTAAATCAGCCTCCCATACATCGTCAATTCTTGATACATTATAACATCTTCTGGCAAATCTGTGTCTGTTCATGCGGTGTGCATTGTAGGCTTCTTGTTTTTCCAACCATTTTTGAACACGCCTTTTTTTAAATAAGTCCGTTGTAGGATCTGATTCAATACTGTTTTTTAAAGAATTAACACTACCAATAAATCCGGCAAAATGGGCTGGATTATAGTAAGTTTTTTCTAATTTTTTAAATATTTGAGCTTCACCCATTTTATTTTTTTGCATTGTGAAACGCCTTCACCGTACTGATTATCCGAGCTTGGCGTGTAATCAGATGACGTGTCTATACGTAACTGCGTTTTATTTAATATTGTGTTGTTGATATTATCTTCAGTGCTGGTGCTACTTTCTTCGCTAATTTTATTACTATTAGATGTCTGTCTTAATGAATTCCTTGGTGTTGATGCAGATATATCACGGGAATGAAATAAATTATGATTTCCTATGTATTCACGAGGTACATGTGCTGCACGAAGAATCCTGGAAAATTGACGTTGACCAATAGCATTACTATTTTTTCTGTGACGCATAGCGTGATTTATAAGGTCAATAATATTCGATCCTATTATTGGTTCATTATTGATAGTTACTAAGCCATTAGAATCCCATGATATAACATCATCAGGTAACTTTTGTAACTTCTTTAACAATAATTTTGCTTTATTTTGAAATTTAGATGGTACGCTTTCAATAATTGTACTATCAATAACTGAAAAATCCTTATCGATATTTTTTTCAATAACGGGCCTTCTACTGTGATGATGATATAAAGTGTTTTCATTAATCGGTTCAAATTTCTCAGCATCTATTAGTCTCAAATACTTTTCTAACACTTGTGAATAAGCAGACCACTTTGAGCGATCGTCCGGATATGTATCAGAATATAATATACGGTACATTTCACTATCTAGCCTCGATAGAGTTGTACCTGAAGTTTGTATACTCTGTTTTTGCGATGTAGGCACATCTGCTAAATTTTCGACCACTCTCGTTACAGCATC
>CP092730.1:8092500-8097500 GCA_030273425.1 Microplitis manilae | reverse complement strand
CCGTGCTAAAGTGCTCCAGACGCAGCTACCCGACACTTTGTGTAGGGTTTGTAAACAGCATCCAGAGACGCTTATGCATCTTTTGTCAGCATGTCCTGTGCTGGCAAGAAATGCATACATCCAGCGCCATAATGCTGCTCTGCGAGTACTTTATTACCATCTTAGACACACGCACGGTATCGACAAAACACCAGTGCTGCCTTATCTGCCAGGAGATATTCCGCAAGTTGTTGAGAATGAGCGTTGCCGTATTTATTGGAACGTGCCATTCGCAACAACGCGGAAAATCGATCATAATAAACCTGATATTGTGCTCTTCGATAAAACCGCTCGTAACATTTATGTTATTGAGTTCTCAGCTCCGGCTGAGTATAACATCACAGCTAAAGAAGAGCACAAACACGAGATATATCATGATCTCCTGTTGGAAATTGGCAAACTTTACCCAGGCTACCGTGTCAAGCTTGTCGTACTCATTGTTGGCGTCCTAGGAGGGATGAAACAGTCTTTTGTTTCTGCATTGGCTAAAATCCCAACTTGTTTATCGCAAGTTGAGTTTTTGGCATCGCGGATGCAAAAGGCTGTGATACTCGGATCCCTCCGTCTCCTAAGGCAACGGAACTTGGCCTGCTGCGCATGCTGATCATCTTGTTGATGAAGCATCGCAGCAGTAATGATTTGGCGCTCAGGTGAGGCCCTCGGTAGAGTCGGACTACCGGGGATAACCCCCTGAGCATTTAACTAATAAACAATAAAAATAATAATAATAATAATAATAATAATAATAATAATAATAATAATAATAATAATAATAATAATAATAATAATAATAATAATAATAATAATAATAATAATAATAATAATAATAATAATAATAATAATAATAATAATAATAATAATAATTATAATTATAATTATAATAATAATAATAATAAAAATAATAATAATAATAATAATTATTATAATAATTATAATAATTATAATAATAATAATAATAATAATAATAATAATAATAATAATAATAATAATAATAATAATAATAATAATAATAATAATAATAATAATAATAATAATTATAATAATTATAATAATTATAATAATAATAATAATAATAATAATAATAATAATTATAATAATAATAATAATAATAATAATAATAATAATAATCATAATAATAATAATAATCATAATAATAATAATAATAATCATAATAATAATAATAATAATAATAATAATAATAATAATAATAATAATAATAATAATAATAATAATAATTATAATAATAATAATAATAATAATAATAATAATAATAATAATAATAATAATAATAATAATAATAATAATAATAATAATAATAATAATAATAATAATAATAATAATAATAATAATAATAATAATAATAATAATAATAATAATAATAATAATAATAATAATAATAATTATAATTATAATTATAATAATAATAATAATAATAATAATAATAATAATAATAATAATAATAATAATAATAATAATAATGCGCTGCCTACGGTGCATGTTGTGCGGCCAGCGGGGATTTTGTTTACCCCGTGGCGCATCGTGGGCTATGTAGGTCAGCCTACCATCTGCTGGCCTACTAATCGCACAACAACCTTCGCATTAGGTTAACTCCCTAATGTGAAGTATACCTGAGTTCAAGACTACTCTGAACCCAGAAGTGCTCCCCACAACCTGCCCTTCTCGGATGAGGGCAACCCACTAGCTGGGCAGAGCACCGAGATTCCGAACGATGACGACCTTGGCGACCAACGGACTGCATTTAGGTGGACGGAGGAATTACGAGCCGATCTCCTGATGTGCTATAATAACAGTGAACCGGAGCGGAGAGGCTACATGGCTAGGATGCATGCACTTTGGTGCGATATGCACCCTAACCATAGCCAATTCTCACAACAACATCTCCGTGATTATGCCTCTCATCTTCGGCGTACACGAAGATCACTGTTAACTAACAGACGGTTATCTCACCGTCTGTCTTTTCCAGCACAGCTACATCAGGAGAGACGTCGTTCTTCCGAAGACGCCGACAATGATTTTGACACACGACAAGTATGTGTCTCTAAGAAGACACACTACCCAAAACATCTACTTGACACGGAAAACCACGAACTGTCTGCTCGGATTCAGGAAGATTCTACATTGCTCACCATCAATCAAGCTGTCTATAATGCTGCTTCTTCACTCTTACCTCCAGCGAGGAGAAATATTTCTTCTCCTGAGGCTAAGATGAGAGGACGCATTGGGCAGCTTTCACTGAAGATTGATGATCTCCGGAAACATGTCTCCCGCATTCAGTGTGTGATTGACTTTGTAAACACTCGTAAAGCGTTTACACAAAAAGTCCGCCGTATTGCGGCTCAACTACGATACCAGCATCACACACTGAATAAGGCGAATCTTCTAAACATCAAAGAAGGTTCCCTTAACAGGTTGCGGGCTCTAGTGACTGCCAAAAAGTCACTAGAGAAGAAGCTGAAGCGGCTTACCGATAACTCTTTGTTTCGGTTAAGTCCTTCACGCTTTCTGACACCTAAGACATCTGTTTCTGGCGATCCCCTATCCATCGAGCGAGTAGAAGCTTTCTGGTCCGAGTTGTACGGTGACCAACCGAACGTGAATCGTGACACTCCAGCTCTCAACGACTTCGAGGCATTTTGTCGACAACATCGTAACGACAATGCTGATGAAGAGAGCCCTGAAGTCAGCGTGGAAGAAGTTCGTTCAGCTCTGAATAATGGTAAGAACTGGGCTGCTCCGGGACCAGATGGCATTAACCTGTTTTGGTGGAAGAAACTAACTTCTACCCATAGTCATCTGGCCCGGATTTTTACAGCGTTCATCAGAGGTAATGAACCCATTCCATGCTGGCTTGTAGAAGGGCGAACCGTGCTCATCCCGAAGAAAGGAGACTTGCCTGACCCGAAAAACTACAGGCCTATCACCTGTTTAAATGCGGTTTATAAGATTTTCACTAAAATCTTGAATAATCGCATTCTGCAGGAGATAGACCCTGTATGGCAGCAGATATACGAACAACGAGGCAGTAAAAGAGGCCTGTCAGGTTGCAAAGAGAACCTGTTGGTGGATCGATGCGTCATTCAAGACGCGATCTACTATCAGCGCAACCTGTCAATGGCCTGGATTGACTACCGCAAGGCATTCGACTCAACATCTCATGAGCTTGTTCTCTTTTTGCTCAAATGCCTTGGGGTCAATCACAATACAGTGGGATGTATTCAGCGTACGATGCAGCTTTGGCGAACACGGTTCCACATTTCATGTGGCAACGACAAACGTGTAACCGAAGCTGTACAGTACAAACGAGGAGTCTTTCAGGGAGATTCTCTGAGCCCTCTGCTGTTTTGCATCTCACTGCTGCCAATATCTGTTGCGCTACGCCGCACCCGTGGATACTCAGTGGGCCCACCATCTGATCGGAAGTATTCGATCACCCACTTACTCTACATGGATGATCTGAAGGTGTATGCTCCTGATGAGGAACACCTTCAGACATCCTTGAATATCGTAGGAGAGTATACACGGGATGTCGGCATGGCTTTCGGGTTGGACAAGTGCGCGGTCGTTAATCTGGTGAAGGGTAAGTGTTCTGATGTGCGTGAAGATATCGAGTTAGTAGACGGGAGCGTCATAGACCATCTTGACGCCGGAGAGTCGTACAAATATCTAGGGATTGACCGGAGCCCTATGCAGGACATCTCGAAAATCAAAACGACTCTCTGCAGCGAGTATGTACGGAGACTCCGGAAAATCTGGTCATCAGAACTTTCCGGGAAAAACAAAGTCTCTGCAACGAACATGCTTGCTGTCCCGGTACTTCTGTACTCTTTCGGTGTCCTGAAATGGGCCCGAAAAGAGCTCAGAGATCTCGATATCAAGACACGCAAAGTAATGAATATGCATCGGAGCATGCACCCTAAGTCTTCAGTCACCAGATTATACCTCTCCCGGCACATCGAAAGGAGAGGTTTACAGAGCTTGGAGTGTCTGCACGATCGTTTGGTTTTGGGTATAACATACGAGGTTGTCAATTTCACAGCAGATGAAGACGACTTCCTTATGCAAATTGTTCATAGTCATGAAAATAGGCATAAGGGAGCGTTTTTATATAAGGCAGCAATGTACGCGGCAAAATCCCTCGGTCTTGGAAGAGTAAACCCGCTTATTGAACTCCCTAAGGAGGAATTTAAGACGGTCATCAGGAATGCTGAGCAACAAAAACTGCTTAGTACGCACATGGACAAGTCCATGCACAGCGTGATCTTTAAACACGTGCGTGATCATGGCTTGTCCACAGAGCTGACGTTTTCCTTCCTTAAGTCAGCTGGCCTGATGTCCGAGACCGAAGGATATATTTTTGCCTGCCAAGATGGTGTTATTAACACTCTCGAATACCGTGCTAAAGTGCTCCAGACGCAGCTACCCGACACTTTGTGTAGGGTTTGTAAACAGCATCCAGAGACGCTTATGCATCTTTTGTCAGCATGTCCTGTGCTGGCAAGAAATGCATACATCCAGCGCCATAATGCTGCTCTGCGAGTACTTTATTACCATCTTAGACACACGCACGGTATCGACAAAACACCAGTGCTGCCTTATCTGCCAGGAGATATTCCGCAAGTTGTTGAGAATGAGCGTTGCCGTATTTATTGGAACGTGCCATTCGCAACAACGCGGAAAATCGATCATAATAAACCTGATATTGTGCTCTTCGATAAAACCGCTCGTAACATTTATGTTATTGAGTTCTCAGCTCCGGCTGAGTATAACATCACAGCTAAAGAAGAGCACAAACACGAGATATATCATGATCTCCTGTTGGAAATTGGCAAACTTTACCCAGGCTACCGTGTCAAGCTTGTCGTACTCATTGTTGGCGTCCTAGGAGGGATGAAACAGTCTTTTGTTTCTGCATTGGCTAAAATCCCAACTTGTTTATCGCA